>JAFEMH010002096.1:0-320000 GCA_022495995.1 Adenophora triphylla var. japonica
GAATGCAATGCAAGAGGCCAAGGAAAAGATTATCAATATCTTTGTCGCTAAAAATGAGTGTGGAGATTACAGAAAAAATTGTGTTTTTCTTTTTGATATGTTCTCCACTTTTGTATATTTTCCAAGGAATTGAAAAAATCGCCCCTAGAAAAATTAAAAACAATGTTTTAATTTCTTAATCAATTCCATTATTAACACATAAATTGACTGTCAATCAATTAGCTAAGAAAGGCGATTACATGGCCTTTTGAATTCCTTTGCTGTGCTTCACACAACATTTAAGCATGTTTCGGCGTTGGAAATTTCCGACGTGATCTCACGTTTCAAATGGCTTGGGAACGAGGCGCCCGCCTCATTGGGGTGCCTCAAAGCAAGGGCATCCTTACTTGCGTCCGAAGGCCGCATTTGAGCCGGTCCAGGGCGGTCGCCTCACGCGCCTCACCGCAGCTCACATTGGGTCAAGTTTGAAAAAAAAAAATGCAAAAAGTGGGCTTCGCGCGGACGGAGAAGCTATTTAGGAGCTACACTCGTGTCCGCAGTACGCCACGAGTTCGGTGAGTCTCGAAGCCTATTTCGGTCCATGATTTGCACCCCCGCGCACTCCGTGCACGAGAGAGAGAGCCTCTATGTACGCACGATCTTACTCCCTACTAAAGTGTAGGAGTATATAAAGCTTAACCCACTTTTCCATCTTTTTTCCAATGTGAGATAACCACATTTTCCCACTTTCAACCCATTTACTTCTGAGCCTTAATATCTCATTCATCTCTGTCAACCATTTTTGAATGAGAATTAATATATGATTTCAATGTACCTTTCATGGAGTAGAATGCAATCCAACAATCAATTTGGTCATTTTAATAAACAACCCATTTAGGAAATAATACATTATTTTCTTTCAAAAACACAATATTTTTCCAATGGCATGTATTGATTCTAAGGGAAACCGACAAGCGTCGAAGCAAAGTTTGATTTTTACAGTCAATATGGGTTTGCAAGGGTGGCCGAGGTGAAGATTAGGAGGGAGACAGAACATTGGCATGATGGGAGCCTTCTCATTGCTTTACAGTTCAAGCACTCTCAACACCGGATGGTTCCTCGGTATATGAGGAGTGCTGGGGAGGAGGTGTAGATTCTGAAGATTGGAGGGGTGGATTTCCATTCACATGCCTTTTTCAATTACTATGGGATGGAAGCACCAACATGTGCGAGACGGAGGATTTTTGCAGTGAGGGATGGTTTTACGTTTACTTGTGCTTGGGAGCTTCAGGTTGTTTTCGGTTCGGTGGAGTCCGACTCTTTGGTGGCGGTCGGGATTTTGAGAGGTAGTTTTTCCGGTCCTTGACAATATGTCATACGAGATAAGTGGAATGTGGGAGGTCAAGTTGGGTGATTTTGGCATTCGACATATTCTAAGGGAAGCAAATGGGGTTGCGGATCGTCTAGCGACGGTGACGCATGTTCATGCGACAACATATATGAGGTATGGATATGGCTAATGTTTTGCACTCGGGAAGTGATAATTGCATCGGTGAGGTTCGAAGCGCGATTTCCTGGGGTATTTATGCGGAGAGCGAAGCATTGATATGGGACATATATTTTTTGGGTCATTTTGGCTTTGATGTGGATTCAGTTAGAACAAAATGCTGGAAAAGCTCTCATGCGGTCGCATGGTGTGACCTCATACAAAAAAATAATATTGCATGCCGATCGCATGGTGTGGCCTCTTGGATTGCCGAATTACCGGAAGAAATAAAGGAAAAAATGCAGTCGTTTGGGGTGACCACATGCCGATTTTTTTTTTCCCATGCGGTCGCCTCAGGTGACCTCTTGCAATGTCGAGAGCAACAGAAAAAAAAAAGAAAAAAGGATGTGATCGCTTCATGTGACCTCTTGGCTGGGCTGGGCTGGATGGTTTTTGGTGGTTCAAGGCGGATTGGGCTGGTGTTTTGGTCTTTGGATTGGGCCTGGTTTGGTGGAGGGTATTGTTTGGTCTGGTTTGGCCTTGGTTTGGGATAGTTTAGTATGGTTTTTTTGGGCCATTTATTTTATCTGTTTTTGGCTTTAGAGATTGGATTTATGTGAATAAAATCTCCGAGGTGTCATTCCTGATTCTTAAAAAAAAATAAAAAAATGCCCTAAACCATTAATCATATAGTATCTTATACCCTAAATTCAATATTACATATTCTAAACTTCATGCACATCCTAAATTATTACCATATATGTAAAGAAATGTTTACTAATATTATTGATAATTAAATATTACATAATAGTAATAATTAGTCAAAATCTTGTAAAAAACTAGTTTTATTGTAACATAAGAAAAAAATTAGTTTTAAAGCATCAAGTCTAAATTAATAAGAGTGATCGATGAACGATTCTGAAAACTAGTTTTTTTGTAACATTTTGAAAAAACTAGTTTTTCACAAGAGTTACTCAATTAATTAAGAGAAAAATATTTAATAATAATAATAATAATAACTTAACCTTTAGAAAATATTAATAATGCTTTTACTTTACCCCAACCCCTAAAGTATTTACCATATTGCTCAAACTGACAAACAACTAAAAAAACTAAAAATCTTACTCTAGGATAGGATGTAGGGAGTAAAGAAAGTTTGAAATATTATTTCATAGTCAATAAAAAATTAATAAAAAAATAAAAATAAATAAATGATAGTCCGCCCCTCTTTTCTTTTATATACTTTAAATTGTTTAGTTTTTTTCTATCTTTTTTATATACCTTTTTGTAAAAAAAAATCACTAATAAACAAAATCTAAAATATTATTTTCTAGTCAATAACAAATTAAAATAAAATAAAAAATAAATATAGGTAGTCCTATTCCTCTATTCTTCTATATACTTTTATTTGTTTAGCTTTTTTCTATCTTTTTTATATACCTTTTTGTAAAAAAAAAATCACTAATAAACAAAGTCTAAAATATTATTTCCTAGTCAGTAAAAAAATAATAATAAAAAAATAAAGGATACTCTGTCCCTCTTATCTTTTATATACTTTAAATTGTTTAGTTTTTTTTATATCTTTTTTATATACCTTTTTGTAAAAAAAATTACTAATAAACAAAGTCTAAAATATTATTTCCTAGTCAATAAAAATTAAAAGAAAATAAAAAATAAATATAGGATAGTCCGTCCCCCTTTTCTTTATATATTTTCATTTGTTTAGTTTTTTTCTATCTTTTTTTATATATATAACAACTAATTTTCTTATGTCTAAGTGATTTTATATTTAAAAAAATAGCTTATTAAGTACTAAATTTCTTTTATTTCTTCCATATTTTTTATTTTTTCATATTTTTTGTTTTTTTTTTAAATAGGAAAACCCGTTTGGCCCGCGGGTTGTTCCGTCTGACTAAACGAGGGCTTGGACATCCAAATTGGGATGGGCCGGCCGGGTTTAGACCCGTTTCATCAAACGGGCCGACGGACTTCAACCCGTCCCGCCCGCGGATTGGTCCGTCGGATCGAGCCTGACGGCCGGCCCGCTTGACCATCACCACCCACCTCCCTCCCTCCCTCCCCCCCACACTCACCCACCCTCCACCTCCCCTCCCCCATCAAATTTTTTTTTATCGTATTTTTTATAAAAACACTCATGCTGCCTGTTCAAACCCCCCACCCCCCTCACCCAACCACCCACCCCTCGTCAAAAATAAAAATACTCATATTAAAATATATTTTGAAAAATATTTTTCGTAGATTTACCGAACAAATAAATGTTATATTTTGGAAAATATTTTCACCAAATAAAGGGAGCCTAAGATTAAATGGGAAGAAGGGAATACATTACTTCAGCGCATAGTGTTATAATTTGACTTTCTATTGTATTGAATTGAATTTTGATCAACAATTAATTATGAAAACTTATTATAAGATATTATCTTTTTTTTTTTTTTATATATTTATAATGGATTTACCTGAACCAATACATGATTTTCTTTTAGTCTTTCTGAGATTAGTTCTTATATTAGGGGGTCTTGCGGTGGTATTACTTCCCAATCCAATTCTCCCATAAGTAAACGCAGAGTGAACACACATACGTGTGTGTACACACACGCACACAACATCCGAAAGTGGATTATTTCCTTCATCCCGAAATAAGGGTCCTACATCAATTTTACACGGTTTCTAAGAAAACAATAAAAAATGGGTTAATATTTCAAGTGATTTATGAATATAATTGTCCAAAACATTATTTATAATTTGATATATGACTCATACTCTGGAACGTAACAAAAAGAAAAGTATGACTTTTACTCTTTTTTAACGAAATATTTTTTTTCGAGAATAAGTTGATTTTTATGTTTTTAGTTAAAATCTTACAAAAAAATTAGTTTTAAAGCACTAAGTCTAACTAATAAGAGTGATGAACGGTTCTGAAAACTAGTTTTTTTATAACATTTTGAAAAAAACTAGTTTTTCACAAGAGTTGCTCATGTTTTTATATAAAAATAATAATCATGTGAGACTATATATTCAAGAGTGATAATAAAAAATTGACTACTTGAAAATAATATTGGACGGAATATGGGTTAAATTAAGTGTAAATATGGGTATGTATAATATGATATAATAAGATTTTTAAGCTAAGATTTGCATATCCGTACACCATCCGTACACCATCCGTACGACCTATCCCTAGAGAAGTATTCTTTTCCAACTAATATTCTTATATTTTGTTATTATCCTTTTCAGGTAAATAAAACACAACAAATATTATTTATTATCCTCTCTCTCCTCTCTCTCTCTCTCTCTCTTTCCCCGCCAATATAACACAACAATCTTTCTTTTCTTCAGGTAAAAATGGGCAGAAAAAGAAAGAACTTTAAGCAAGAAGAAGCTCCCAAGATAGAAGAAAAAAAGAAAATCGAGGAAGTTCCTCCATTGTCAGAACAAGAAATCGAAGAACACGAGAAACTTGATCGAGAGTACTTTGATACATTGCCACCAGGTTATCGGTTCAAGCCCACTTCTGAAGAGCTCATAGAGTTTTACTTGAAGAAAAAAGTGTCGAATTCGTTGGACATGCCACACAATAGGATTCGAGTTACCAATATCTACAGCCTTGCTCCTCAGGACCTCACAAGTAATCTTCTTTCAATAATTAATTAAATTATATTTCCGCTGTATCAAAATAAATGTCACGCTTTCATCTTTTTATTAACTTTATTTAAATTTGACAAAAAAATTGAGTTTTGAATATTTTCATGAAATTATAAACAATTATACGACTACACGGTCAAAAATACTATCGATAACAATTTTTACAATTCATTAAAATTTCATAATATTACACGTAATCATCGATCGTTTTGTTGTTGTATCCGGTAATGTTAGAGATTATTTATGTAATCGATTGTTCATGATTAAATTCGATCATTCGCATAGGATTATAGAATTTGCATAGAATTTCAAGGGAATAATTTCTTTAACCTTTCTGGATATATCATTGTTATCAGTCTCTACTTTGTAAGATAGTAGTTGTTGTCTACATTAAGCCTTCTCTGATGTACTATAAAGGTACAAGCAAAAAATTTAAAATACACCATATATAAAAACTTATCAATCTTTTCACACGATGACATATGACAATTCATGTTAGCCGACCCCAAATTATTTTGGGACTAAGGCTTTGTTGTTGTTGTTGTTGTTGTTGTTGTATATAGTATAAAAACTTATAAGTCAAGTGCAACACTCATTATTGGGCAGAAGAGTAATATTTTTTTTTCTTTAATACTCTCATATTTTTATTGAAAATTTCTATATAATGTGACTGCAGGCAGGTACAGGTTGCATAGAGAAAAGGAGTGGTACTTCTTTACCCCAAGAACTAAGAAGTATCCCAATGGCAAGCGACCAGATCGGAGAGCGGGTGATGGAATCTGGAAGGCTACAGGCGCTGATGTTGATGTGCACGATGATGAAGGCGTAAAAATTGGTACAAGAAAGACCCTTGTTTATTACAAAGGGAAAGCTAAAGATAAGGATGGAGTCAAGACTAATTGGATTATGCACGAGTATAGACATAAAGCCAACAATACTGACAGTGCTGGTCCAGTCGCCAAAAGACTCAAAACAAATGCAAATGACATGAAGGTATATATGCAATGTTAAACATAGGCTACGTGTTACTCGTATTAGGTTACTTTTGTTAGCTTTCATGTTATCGGTTCCTTGTTTAATTGGATTTGGAAACGTTGGTGCAAGGATATGAAGGTGTGCTAGAGCCAATCTCTCGTAAGATGTCATTGCCTCCCTTTGGATGTACAACCGAGAATTTTGGGTCCCACACAATGAATCTTGGTTGTACATTCACAAGCAGGAGGCAGTGACGAGAACCATTGGCTCTAGCAGCACTGTTTGCACTAGCAGTTTCAGGTCTATTTTAAGTGTGACTAATTCTTTCTTGTAACATTCTTGTAGCTCGATGATGTGGTTTTGTGCAAGATTTACCATAAAACACCCAAAACACCCAAGAAACGAGTTTCAAATCAAATCCCAAATGAGGTGGGTGACGACAATGCGACAAATACCCCTACGCCTGCAAGTTCCCTTCTGCCTTCAAGTTCCCCTATGCCGACTAGTTGCCCTTTGCAGGCAAGTTCCCCAGTGCAGAATCAACAAGTACCAAATTCCAACCCCAGACATAGCTCAACTCAAGATACCCTGGCGGCTGTTCAGAATGGGGTGGGACAGGTTCCATTTCAAAACCAAGGTGTAATAGGTTTTGGAAATACAGTCAGTTTTCAAACATGGCAGAATGATCATTTGCCAAATCCCAACTCAGAACCGGGACCAGATGGTGCGTGTTTTGAAGATACGAACATATTCCAAATGCCTGCAAGTTCTCATTTGCATGCAAGTTTTCCTTGGGAGACAAGCTTTCCTGGGCAGGCAAGTTTTCCTCAGATTCAGCAAGTACCAAATCCCGAGCAGCTGGATATCGGTTACTTGCTGAATACACATGAACTTGATGACATGATCACCTCTATGCCGAATCCAATTCAGTCAGTGCCATTCAGCCAAAGCTTTTCGCCTGGTGATTTTCAAGCTATGGAAATGTGGAACCCGATCAATCCTAATAATGATCTTGTGAATTCTTTACCTTACGATACTCACTCACAGTTTGATCTGCCAGAACCAATTGATGACATCACCTCTATGCCGAATCCAATTCAGTCATTGCCCTTCAGCCAAAGCTATCCCGACTACTTGCTTTGCGAACCCCTTGATCACAGTCATGGACAATTGTCTCGCTTGGATGATACTATTCAATGGCCAGATCAAGATATAGATCAAGATCAAGCACTTAGTTCCAAGGAAAACAACGGGGGATAAAAATTGATTTTTTGCCATTCTAAAATAGAATTCATTGATTTTTTTTTTTTTGGGTTTTTATCATTTGGAATTGATTTTAATTATTTGCAGCGATTGAACTACTGACTTTCCTTATGGTAAGCACAGTGCGATGTCGCTTGAGATAGATCGAGCTCTTTGGCTATTGAGTTTTCATTTATTTGATTAAGAAATGAGTTGATTAATGTAATTTTTTTTTCCTCTCCGTATATTGTTATATTTTCTTTTCAAAAATATTTTCTTAATTATTTGTGCGTTTTTAATATTCCCACCGCAACCCTCCTCCTTTTCCCTGACCTACATAATAAGTAGAGCCGTCAATACGGGCTGGCGGGGCGGGGCGGGCCGGGCCCAACCCGCCACGGGCCGCCACTAAACGGGGCGGGGCGGGGCGGGGCAAAATTCTGGCAGGCCGGAAATATGCCAACCCAACCCAACCCACCTTGGGTTGGTGAGCCGGCGGGCCAACGCGGGCCGACTTAAATAAAAACATGTTTCTGCATATTACGCAACTAAAAAAATTACACATACACACAATTAAACAAGAGTTATTAAATGGTACATAACATATGTCAATACAGAGTACTACTCAGTGACACCAAAAGACTAAGGCATACATGGAACACTCATGCTGAAACACACATACTTTCAACAACAAAAGACTCGAGGCATACATAACATGACCAACAGCTTCATGTGTTGAGAGTCAACACCGATTCTAGATTTATCTAGAATATTCTAAAGCTTTCTAAAATATTCTACCGACTCTAGATTTATCTAGAATATTTTAGAGCTTTCTAGAATGTTCTACTAACCTCTAGATTTACCTAAAAAAATCTAGATCTTTCTAGAATGTTCTACTAACCTCTAGATTTACCTACAAAATTTAGAGCTTTCTAGAATGTTCTACTAACCCCTGGATTGGAAGATAGAAGAAGGATCTAGATGAAGAAGAAAGGAGAAGCTTCCATGCTTGAGAGAAGAGCCTAACTAGGACGGAAGTTTCTGGAATTTTTTGGGTAATTCCTTAAGCTACTTAGGTGTAGTATAAATATGGGTGGAGTCATTTGTGAGTAGGTATCATTTTGGAGAGTGAGTCCACATAAAAGAGAGGGTCTCTCTTGATATATAGTGTGGTGAGGTGCATTGTCATTGTACCAAGTGTTAGGAGTAATAATAATAGTGTTTATTATTATTATTACTTGTGGTTCGCCAATTCGGGTATCGAAAATTCAACAAGTGGTATCAGAGCGGTACGACCCGGGATTGCGGGAACCGTTGTTGAGGCGTTGTTCGGGATCATTGAAGGTGCACAGTAGGAGACTTTGAAGCTCGTGGTAGGAGACCAGGCTTACTTGGTGACGTGCACGGAGTCAGTACCAAGTCACGATGGTAGATCCGACAAGCGCATTTGGTGGAGTCAGGAGACTCAACAATGGCAATTATAAGTATTGGCGAACGTGTATGCAGTCGTACTTACAAGGACAAGAGTTATGGAATGTCGTGGGTGGTAGTGAGACCACGCCACCGGAAAAGGAGGACACTCAAGCATTCCGAAAATGGGAAGCGAAAGCCGGGAAGGCTATGTACGCGCTAAAGATTAGCGTCGAGGACGAACTTTTGGAGCATGTCGAGGATGCACAAACTCCAAAAGAGATATGGGATACATATGCGACGTTATTTTCGAGGACTAATGAGGCTCGTCTCCAGATGCTCGAGAATGAGCTTATGTCGACTATGCAGAAGGATCTAACTGTAAGTCAATATTTCAACAAAGTTAAATCTTTATGCCATGAAATCTCGAAGTTAGATGTGGACTCAAAGATTAATGAGCAACGGATGAAAAGAATAATCATCCACGGGTTGAGACCAGAGTTTAAGGGTTTAGTTACTGCGATTCGTGGTTGGGCCACACAACCATCTCTTTTAGAGTTAGAGAGTTTGCTGGCCAGCCAAGAAACGCTAGACAAACATACATCTAGGCCTTCAACGCCAAAACCAATGGATTCAGAGGAAGCACTCTTTAGCCACCGAGGTCGCGAAAGGCAACAAGGACGTGTTGTTGCGGGATGGAAAAAGAAAGATGAAATCCAAGACGAGCATGAAGGTCTGAGGTACAAAGGATGCTCTTATGCAGGGGGAGCTAGGACGAGAAATGAAGATAACTCTCGACTAGACGACTGGAGACGAAACAACGAATGTTACAACTGTGGTCGCAAGGGGCATTTCCTAAAAGATTGTCCATTCAGGAAAAAGGTTGTCGAAGGAAATGCAGTTACCAATCAAGATCCCTATGATAGCGAAGAAAAGTGGGACATGGAAGCATCCTTCGCAGATAAAAGGATTCATAAAGACGACCCTGAAGAGGAAGAATGGTTTGAGGACCACGCTTATCCGGTTACTACCGAAGAATGGTGGATTGATGATAAGGACGAAATCGAAGAAGAGATCGACTTCGAGGAAGGTCGATGGTTTGAAGATCTAGCTGCCAAGATCAACATTGGTTGTGATGATAATCTAGATGGCAATGACACTACTAAAGCGTTAGCAAGCTTGGTCGAAGTCGGCTCAGAAGAAGTGACGATTGGGATGATCAATGAAAGTTTGGATGCTCCAAAGCTCCTGGGCGAAAAGAAGTTAGAGATAAAGAGGGAGCAACATCAACAAGATTCAACACATGAACAAGCTCGAGAGAAATCACCGTTAAATGTGGATATTGAGAAGCAATCACAATTGCTTCGAGAACGATCAGGAGTAAGCAATGTCACGAACGGGCGCACGAAAAAGACGATTGAAGAGAAAGGTAAATGGTCAAGGAGTGCCGATGAAGAACAAAGTCAACAACAAGGATCAAGCGGGAGAAATCCGCTCATACGGGTCAAGATGAAAGAGTCGGTGTTGAGGGAGTGTTGAGAGTCAACACCGACTCTAGATTTATCTAGAATATTCTAGAACTTTCTAGAATATTCTACCGACTCTAGATTTATCTATTCTAGAGCTTTCTAGAATGTTCTACTAACCTCTAGATTTACCTAGAAAAATCTAGAGCTTTCTAGAATGTTCTACTAACCTCTAGATTTACCTACAAAATCTAGAGTTTCTAGAATGTTCTACTAACCCCTGGATTGGAAGATAGAAGAAGGATCTAGATGAAGAAGAAAGGAGAAGCTTCCATGCTTGAGAGAAGAGCCTAACTAGGACAGAAGTTTCTGGAATTTTTTGGGTAATTCCTTAAGCTACTTAGGTGTAGTATAAATAGGGGTGGAGTCATTTGTGAGTAGGTATCATTTTGGAGAGTGAGTCCACATAGAAGAGAGGGTCTCTCTTGATATATAGTGTGGTGAGGTGCATTGTCATTGTACCAAGTGTTAGGAGTAATAATAATAGTGTTTATTATTATTATTACTTGTGGTTCGCCAATTCGGGTATCGAAAATTCAACATCATGCTGAAACAGCCAACAGGCAACTGGCAAGGCAAAAGGCAAGGCAACGGCAACAAGGCAAAAGGCAAGGCAACGGCAACAGCAACATCAACATTCAACAGCAACAAGCAACAAGCAACAGCCAACAGCAATTTCCCCAGCCAAGTTCCTATCACAAAACAAAAGATCATTTGTTATATAAAATCAGGTGGATGCAAAAATGATAAGCAACAAACATAGTGGTCAGTCTTTATTTGTAAACGTGAATGCAAGCACTAGTGTGTATTTGTCTGTGTTTTTCCCCCAACAACATTGACATTCTCCTTTTATTTTAATTATAAACAATTAAAATGAATGGAGAGCAAATTGTTTAATAAACTAGCATAAAGCCACAGTTTTCTTAAATACTAAAAACAAAAATGAATGGAGAGCAACTATGAAAAGAGATCATCTGGCCCTAATGACTTTTTGTATACATTTACCACATCACCAATATTGGAGCTTCAATATTATCTTTTCACTTTTAAGTTGTAGGCATCAAAGTTTGCAGCTATAATCCCACTCCATATCACCTTCAGAACCCAGCAATCGGAACTTTAAGCTCTCCTATAACAGGCAGCAAGGATTAGGGAGAGTACAGCTCATTTTGCGAAAGTTTAATGCACCATAACAAGTTTTAATTATCATATTTCTAAAACTAGTTATAATGATAATGAAAAGAAGAATACAGTAACTATATTATTTGTGGTGCTTCTATACCTTTTATTATTCGTTAATCAACAATTTCAACAACATTGGACCCTTCACTTGATAAAGATGCTTTTAAAATGTCTTCATCTTCATTACTTCCCCTATATTCAAATAAAAATACAAAAATAATTGTCAAGTAAAAAATAATAAAGCAACATATCTAAATTATCATTAAATAAAAATGAAGATAAGAAATTTTACCAAAGCCATATATCCAATTTCGAGCACATATAAGAGATTGCACATTTCGAGGAAGTATGCAACTTCTACACTTGGTGAGGATACGACCACCAATGGAAAATGATGACTCCGATGCAACAGTAGTAATAGGGATAGATAAAACATCACATGCCATACGCCCAAGAATAGGGTAACGGTTCTTCTGGCATTTCCAATGCTCCAAGACATTCAAATCTTCATAAAATGCAAACTCAAGCTTTGGCTCCTCCAAATAGAGATCCAATTGTGACTTTCCTGCAGTAGAAACAGTTACATTCTCATATTCTAAACATTCCTACAAATAGTAAAATACTTAAATACTTAAATGAATATGAAATGATTATATATATATACTCCCTCCGTCGATTTACATGGTTCACACTTTCTATTTTGGGCGTCCATTTACATGGTTCACACTTTGTTTCTTTCCTAAAATGGAAACCTTAAATTACTATTCTCTCCACTCATTCTCTCTCCTACATTATTTTAATACTCACAACACCATTATAATTTACTATTTCCTCCACTCATTCTCTCTCCTATTTTATTTTCACACTCACAACACTTTCAATATAATATTTTCTCCTTAATTTACGTGAGAACAGTAACTGCGAACCAACTAAATGGACGGAGGGAGTATATTAGAAAAACTGAAAAATGATAGAAAAATAGATAAATTTGATACTTACATCAAACATTCGCTTGCCCCTATTTTTACGTAATCCTCCATCCTTTTCCATTTGTGAAGATGTGACAAAAGAAGACTGTGGTTGTGGAAAGCTAGTGGTGAAATCATTATTGATCCCTCCTTAGAATATTCCCCAAAAAGTTTGTATAACTTTTCCTTCACAAATGACATCTTCTCTTGTGTTTCAATAGGATTATTCTCCGTCTTTGAATAAAAATACTCCAACATTGAAAGCTTCATACGTGGATCAAGAACAGCCCCAAAAGCAAGAACCGTACTATACTGAGCCCAATATTTGTTAAACTTTTCTTTCTTCTTTTTACTCATTTCACTTATCAACTCATCTTCATTCAACATGTTTTTTCTCAATAAACGTTCAATTTTCCAAACTTGCATAAAATATAAGTTAGCCGTAGGATAAGAAGAGCCTGAAATCAAGTTTGTAGTGTCATAAAAAGGCTCAAGAAATTCACAAATTTTCTCTCCCTTACTCCACTCATCCACCGAAGGACAATACTTGTAATTCCTATCATTCAACCCAAGAAGAGTAAAAGCTTTCTTATATTTAATGGCACTATCTAACATCAAGTAAGTTGAATTCCAACGAGTAGACACATCCAAGCCCAAACCAACATGTGTGTCAATATTACCAACTTGTCTCACACATTCGTCAAATTTTTTCATCCTACTCTCAGGTCGAACATACTTAACAGATTCCCTTATCTTATGCAAAGCAACATTGACCACTTTCAAACCTTCTTGAACAATCAAATTTAATATGTGAGGACAACAACGAATATGAAAAAAATCACCGTCACAGAAAAGACTATTATCCAGAAAACCAAGTTGCTCTTTCAAGTTCTCTTGCATATTGTCATTACTAGATGCATTATCTAATGTCAAAGAAAAAACCTTTTTCTCAATTCCCCACTCCTTTAAATACTCAAGCAATGAGTAGCAAAGATTAAATTACATTTATCGTAAGTACTTTGTTCACCAAAGTAAATTTCTACCGGCTACTATCTATTATCTATAAAAGACACATTCCAATCGTCCTATAATAAATATCGACTTTACAAATAAGAAAACTTTCTTAATATAGTTTTTGAGCATTTACCTTAAAAATTACTTTTTAAAGATAAATATTAAGAAAAAAAATCACAAAAGTTGGATGTTACAAAACTCTTTAAATATCATAAAAAACTACTTTTTTTTTTTTTTTTTTTTTTTTTTTTTTTTTGCATTTATCTGTCAAACTAGCCCAAAAAGGAAAGTTTTTTAATATTTGTTTATTCATGGGTCCCACTTATCATACTCACGTTATCTATTCACTTACTATTCCCTACCTCGCTTTATCTCTCCTACCACACTTTTTATACTAACCACACTTACTCCAATATACACTTTCCTTAGTTTTCGTGCAAAACCCATTTTGTGCCTTTTGTAATGGAACAGAGGGAGTATGTAAGTATAGCAGCTAACTGATTAATAAAATATGAGACTTTTGTATTACTTTGTGAAAAAAATGTGAAAATTAATTATTCGTATACTTCAAGTATAAGAGGAGAATTAGTCTTATACGTACGTATATGAGCAGATGGTAAGGGTAGTCAGGTCTTATACTTTCGTTATTGTATGGTCAAATTTCATAAAAAAAGTCAAACTGTGCACTTAGGTTGGGGACGGAGGGTGTATTATTTTTCACAATTATAATTTTATTAATTAAATTTTTAAGACCTTTTATATATATTATAAATTTTTAATAAAACATTTATGTCTCTTATATTTTTTTAAATCATTTTTCTTAAATTTTCTGATTTTTTATTTTAAGTTGATGTTTTGTGAATATTCTAGAATCACACTACTTGATTGTGAAATCTCATTTTCCATTTATTTTCGTCCATATTGTTTGAACAAATATTATACTCCCTCCGTCCCATTAATAACTTCACCTTTTGCCATTTTGGATGTCCCATTTAAAGCTTCACCTTTCCTTTTTTTGGCAAAGAATCTTTACTATTCCACCCACTCATTCTCTCTCCTATTTTACTATTACACTCACAACATTTTTCAAATTTACTATTTCCTCAACTCATTCTCTCTCCTATTTTACAATTACACTCACAACATTTTCTCCACTCTTAATTTGCGTGTCGGGCCAAAAAGGGTGAACTAATTACTGGGACGGAGGGAGTATATATTATTTTAAGTTGTTGTTCTTGATTTCATGATGTTTTGGTCTAGTCCCTCATCACAATTTATTTTCATATTTTAATAAAATTTAGAGGGCTTTCGAAGTCCTTTTTCAAATAGGATTCTAAATCATTGATAATAAAGTTATAAAATACACTTACCAAACTTATCACAATTGGATTCAAATTAGGGAAGTCGATATGCCCATAAAATAATATCACCAACTGTAACTCTATTCTCTCTTTGTTTTCTTATTCACGTATCAAAGTAGAATCTGTCATGGCTATCGTCTGCTTCGTCTTCTTCTTCTATCTTGGGAGAGCCCTCTTCCTCAATGGTGATTGCGGCTCGAAGCAGACTTTAGCCATGATAGAGACCACTTTTATACCAGTGATGGATTTATGGGATTTTTGAAATTTCATGGGTTTGTTCCTAAAGTCTCTCTCTCTCTCATCTCTCTCTTCCGTTTCTTTTTGACGTATCAACGTAGTATCTGTTAAGACTTTGGTGTTCTTCTTCTTCATCTTTCTATCTTGCGGAGAAGCCTCTTGCATGCTCATTGGTGATTGCAACTCAAGATTTTGAAGAACACTCTAGTCTTAACAGAGACTACTTTGTTACGATACCATCGGCTCATCTCTGGCTTGTGCCCGCCCACCTGAGAAGAAGTCCTCCATACGGGATTCACTACTGCAAAGGTCATTTAGCGACGGAAATTTCCGCCGCTAAATTTAAATTTTCGTCGCTAAAACTAATTACCGGTGAAAAAATTCCGTCGGTGGTCCGCCGCTACCAGCTCGTCGCAGTGCTCCAACGGGTCAATTTTCGCCGGTATTTTTTTACTTTACCGACGGAATTTATTTCCGCCGGTGAATTAATGGTTACAGCGACGGAAAATTCCGCTGCTAAATTAATTTAATTTAATTAAATTTTCATTTCAGCGGCGGAAATTTCCGTCGCTGTAATAAAAATTAATTTAATTAAATTAATTTCAGCGGCGGAAATTTCCGTCGCTGTAATAAAAATTAAATTAAAATGAATTAATTTCGAGGAATATTCGTTTTAGCGGCGGAATTAAATTCCGTCGCTAAATTTGACGCCAAAATAATTCCGACGCTAAAGCTTATATTCCGCCGCTATTTAGCGACGGAATGAGTCCGTCGCTGATAATTCCGTCGCTAAAACACCTGTTTCTGGTAGTGATTATTACTTGAATAACAATATCTCCGGCAGATTTACCCTTTCTCATACAACATCCGCAACTATCATCCTCAGCAACTCACAAGTATTCTTCTTCTTCTATATATTTTCATCATTATTGGATCAAATTCTTATTTATTTTAATTATTCTACTTTTAGTTTCTTAGATGTTGTTATATGATGAACTATTTCTTCATTGTAATTATCAAATCCTGATTATGTTTGTATGCAGTTGAATTGTTCATCATTAAATCTGTCAACAGGTGATTTTGGAATTTTATATACGTTCTCTTTTTTTGAAGCCATGTTTTCATATATATATAATTTCAAGTATTGAGTTTCCTACTTATGTTAGGACTTAGTTTCCTAATTTTTGTCTGTTAGGTTACCATTGTATGCATATTTAACGGGTGTCTGGTTAATTAGCAATATGAACAATTACGAGAGAAAGTATATATTGATTGCGAGTGTACTCAAGAATATTTAGAATGTTTGTCCAGTCATCAAGAAAGATTCAAATGGCATGAAGGTATGAAATGGAGTGTCACTATAGAAATCAAAATGCCGGGTACAATTTTTTTTCCGAATTTGCTATGCCTACTAGGATGAAATTATGGGATCTCTTGCATTTTCATATCTTTTTTTCCAGCTGGTTGTGCAGATTTGTCCATCAACAAAGCCAAAAGAAATTTAAAGAGAAACATGAAACTTCCAATAAAGTTGCAGAATTCTTATTGTTAGATTGTTCCTCTTTGTTTTTCCTCATTTTGTGTCTTGCGACATGAAGAGTGGATTCATTATAATCTTTGAAGCATTTCAATCATGGAAGCTTAGAAGAGTGCTATTCATTTTTGTTCTTTTTAAAACTCTGGTCATATTTCTGAAACACGATTCTCACAAATATTTAACCACAAAAGGTCAGAAATACACATTTGCACGACAATATGCGCTCTTCGTGGTTAATTGGTGTTTTGAACCATAGGCTCACACTTGAACAGATATATGACGCATGGTGTTGAAACTGAAATAACTCGCAGCTATAAACTGCTATCTGGCTAGTTGGGGAAGAGACATGAAATTATTCACTAGTTTAATTTCTAAGAAGAAGCGCATCCAATCATGGTGCATGGGTCTTGGTGAACTACATATTACTCCCCCCGTCCTAATATGTACAGGGACGACGACCACTTGAGAGATCATAATTGACTTTTCACCGTGTTTGGGACAATGGCTTCATACCAACGACGACCACTTGAGAGATCATAATTGACTTTTCACCGTGTTTGGGACAATGGCTTCATTCCTACAGATGTGCGGTGCATTTTCACTCATATATGGGACAATGGCTTCATACCATCGGATGTACGGTGCATTTTCACCTTGCATGGGACAATGGCTTCATACCATCAGATGTGCAGTGCATTCAGTCCAAAATAACCCCAAAGAAAACTCAGGTTACAAAATTATGAATTTTGGGTTCAAAAATACCAATCTGAACCAAACAAGAAAATATTGAAGTGGGAATGGTGGGGTCCGCCAGCCCCTTGCAACAGTGTAAGGAATGGGCGACGTTTGAAAGCCCAAGCAGCAAGCTACTTTGATGGGCTTTCCCCCTCAAGAAACAAGATTAATATCGTGTGAGCCAATGACCCACATATCAGATATTAAACTGATAAGAACAGATACTACACTTGATCTTAGCCAAAAGGCCGAGAAAGGTATGCCTTTCATCTTCTTGGGCTGTAGTTTTTGTAGCTTGTCAGACTGTTCATCTTCTTTTATTAACCTGATGTGGGATATGTCAGATAATCATTCTTTTCATGACTACTATAATGAAGAAGATGAATTTATCCCGGGAAAAAATGACATGACAAGAACTGAGATATGCGTACCATAAGAGTATATTTTTTATTTTAAGTTGATGTTTTGTGAAATCTCATTTTCCATTTATTTTCGTCCATATTGTTTGAACAAATATTATATTCTTGATTTCATGATGTTTTGGTCTAGTCCTCATCACAATTTATTTTCATATTTTAATAAAATTTAGAGGGCTTTCAAAGTCCTTTTCCAAATAGAATTCTAAATCTTTAATAAGAAAGTTATAAAATTCACTTACAAAACTTATCAATTAGATTCAAATTAGGAAAGTCGATATGCCTATAAAATAATATCATGTGTACACAAACTGTAACTCTATTCTCTCTTTGTTTTCTTATTCACAATTGGAATCAGTATTCGGGCCGAAAATGGCGGAACTTCTTCTTCTATCTTGGGAGAGTCCTCTTCCTCAATGGTGATTGCGGCTCGAAGAAGACTTTAGCCATGACAGAGACTACTTTTATACTATCCCACCGGCCGGCCGGATCACGTAAGAATTCGCCTCTTCCATGCGATATCCGCAACTATCATCCTCAAAGAAATCATAAGTATTCTTCCCCCCCTCTCTCTCTCTCTCTCTCTCTCTCCTTCGCCTACTAATTACCCCCTGATTTTTTATATATTTACCATAACAACGTTTAATCCCATATCTTCATGGCAAGGAAAAGATATATCATTAATCAAGAAAGCAAGATTCTCCCAAGAGGAAACAAGAAGAAGAAGAAGAAGTTCCACCATTGTCGGTCCGAAATACTGATCCACACGATGGTCATGACAGAGAGAAGATTGATACGATGCCACCAGGTTATGGATTTGTGCCCACTGGAGAAGAACTGATGATAAGGGATTTCTTGAATAAGAAATAAGATAATTTATCCTTGCCACTTTATAGGATTCGAGATATCAATATCTACAACTATCATCCTCAAGAACTCACAAGTACTCTTCTTCTAAATTTTCCTTGTTACTTTTATATTTGTAAGTTTCTTGTCAAATTATAAATTGATGAACTGATTCTGCAAATCTTGACCGTTTCTTGGTTATTTACTTTAAATTAAGGCTAGAGTTGTCTACATGACCTCGATATTATAAAGAGAACGTTCTCAAGATTCTATCTTTTTTTTTTTTTTTTTTTGCATTTATTCCTTTTTCGACATATTTGTTTGATATAAACGTTCTCAAGATTCTATCTTTTTTTTTTTTTTTGCATTTATTCTTCCTTTTTCGACATATTTGTTTGATATAAATTAGTATTTGTAATAAAATTTAAACATTCAAAATACATTGCTTGATGCATTAAAAATTTCTGATGTGAAATTAGGTACGTACAAGTCTCATAGAGGAAAGGAGTGGTACTTGTTTACCCCGAGATCAGCTGGAAAGTACCCCAATGGCAAGCAATATCTCCGGAGCTCTGGTAATGGATTCTGGAAGGCTAGTGGTGCTGATGTTGTTATACGTGATGATCAAGGTATAAAACTGGTATGAAAAAGACCCTCGTTTACTATGAAGGGAAAGTTAAAGAAATGAACGATATCAAGACTGATTGGATTATGCACGAGTATAGAAAAGAAGTTGACAATGATATTCCAGACGTCAAAAAAGTTGCAAATGGCATGAAGGTACGCAAAGTTAGCATAGGTTACAACACCAATAGTCCAGATCTATTTTAAGTGTGACTAATTTTTGCTTGTAAATCTTTTATAGCTGGATGAGTCTGTTTTGTGCAAGATCTACAAGAAAACATCTAAAGACGATGGGGAAGCAAATGACATACATCAAGTGGAAAAAAACACGATGATTGTTCCAGTAACAAACAACCTACAACATCCAAATGGTGACAATTTCTCTATGCAGCAGAATGAGCCAGTGCCAAATCCCAGCACAAATCAGGGCGGAGCTGATCCAAATTTCTACAAATCAACCAGTTTATTTATGCAGAATGTCCAAATGTCAAATCCCAACACAAACCAGGGCTCATATGACGTTGATTTTGAAACTTGTGATAATTTGAATGGACAAGAAGATGGTGCAGATTTAGACAATATGGTTAGTTCCCCTCTTCCTGATTATGAACCAGGTTTCCATTGCTGGGACAATGGGTGTGTATAGACACGGAATATCTCAAGCCAAGTGCCACAGGTTCTATATCCTATATTTGAACCTCAAGCCATGGTCAGGGATGATACATTGCCTATGCAGAATGCGCAAGAGCAAAATCCCAACAGTCCATATGCTTGGCTGTCATGCTTTTATTTTGCTTATGTTTCTGAATAATTGTTTCTGGATTGGGATTCATGTTGGAATTGTTTAAATTACAGTCTTTAGACTTCATTAATGCATGTCGTTTTGGAGTTAAAAGCCTTTAGATAGCAGCTTCACCCCTACATTGAGCAAATTTATATAGTTTCAAAATTTGCTCTTAATCAAGAGAAAATCTAAAAAAAAATAAAAAATTGACATTAGGTTAGGGACGGAGGGAGTACATTTTTTGCAGCAAAGCAGCCATTGTGCTTTGTAACAACAGACACCAAAACACAGTAAAAACAGTTGAAATAAGATGAGCAAAGTTAAAGTAGCTAGAAGAAATGTACTCGCATCGCAACAGAAACAAACAAAGGTAGAGGAAAGAGGATAAAAAGATCAATCTTTTACAAGTAAATCATATAAAGGACCAAAGTGGACACTTTGTTATAATACAATACATATCCTACAATATGTTATTCATATTTTACATTACAGTGCAGACTGTGCAGTGACCTATGATACAATTTTGTCTTGCACAAAAGGATCGATCCAAAATGAACATAGTATAGTGAGTTCATCTTCTCTGACAATGTAAGCATATAAAGATTGTCCGAGATTTCAAAATTAACCTATATGACTTCTTGAAACTTCTACTGTTTTGAATATGTAAGATAGCTCTTTAGTGAAGCTCAGTGGAAATACATTTTTGCGTCTTTGCTTACATATATTATGGTTATAGTCATTTTCTGTAGTCCAAATCATCTACTTTTATGGTTCTTCCTTTTGACTTATATAGTTCAAAATACAGTATAGTATACCTATAATTGTTGTGCTTTTAATACGCAAAGCATACCCTAAATGTACTTCAAGTACAAGAGGTGAATTAGTATTATACGTAGGTAAATGAGCAGACCGGTAGTCTTATACATAAGTGTAAGAGCGGATGGTAAGGGTAGTCAGGTCTTTTTAAGCGACATATATAGCTGAAGGGCCTTAGAGTCCAAAGCCCCAAAAAAGGGATACATTCGTTTAAAAATTTATAAAAGCTTACCAAATATTATTTTTCACAATTATAATTTTATTAATTAAAATTTTTAGACCTTTTATATATTTTATAATTTTTTAATAGAACATTTATGTCTCTTATATTTTTTTAAATCATTTTTCTAAAATTTTCTGATTTTTTAATTTTAAGTTGATGTTTTGTGAATAAAATTTAGAGGGATTTTGAAGTCCTTTTCCAAATAGAATTCTAAATCTTTGATAAAAAAAATTATAAAATCCACTTATCAATTGGATTCAAATTAGGGAAGTAAATATGCCCATAAAATAATATCACCAACTGTAACTCTATTCTCTCTTTGTTTTCTTATTCACGTATCAAAGTAGAATCGGTCATGACTATCTTCTTCTTCTTCTATCTTGTGAGAGACCTCTTCCTCAATGGTGATTGACGCTCGAAGAAGACTTTAGCCATGACAGAGACTACACTTTTATATATCCCACCGGCCGGCCGGATCACAGAAGAATTCGCCTGTTGGATGTGGCTCGTTGTATTGGCTGGATCTCTCTTAGCTTGAGGTGGGCGCCCCACAAAGTGTGAGGCGAGCGCCTGGTTTGCAGAGGATGGAGCTTAACGTTCTTGGTTTGAGGCGGGCGCCTGGCTCTTGGCTTGGCGGGCGCCTGGAGGTCCGTGGGTGCTGCCTGGCTTTGCACTGCGCCAGGCGGGCGCCTGGTTGATCTTGGGCGGGCGCCTCAAAGCCCATACGGGGGGTTTCTATTTGGGCTGGGTCTCTTATGTTTTATAGTCTTTCTTGGATTAGGGTTGTGTAGTAAATATATACTCCCTCCGTCCCACGTTAGTTGAGACTTCTTTCCTTTTTGGGCCGTCCCACGTTAGTTGAGACTGCCCAAAATGGCAAAGGAATCTTCACTATTTACCCCACTCATTCTCTCTCCTATTTCACTTTTACACTCATAACATTCTCTCTCCCCACTATTCCTCCCACTCATTCTCTCTCCTATTTAATTCTTCATACTCACAACATTTTCTTTCACTTTTTCTCTCACTTACTTTTCCTTAATTGGTGTGCCCAAAAAGTTAGTCTCAACTAACATGGGACGGAGGGAGTATACTGCTGGTATCCTACGTATTGCTAGAGGACATTGCACTGTTGTGAAATTGGTGCTCTCCGTTTGCAATCAACACAAAGAAATTAACACACCCACACGTACAAGAAAGAAACAATCACACACAAGAACACAAGAGTTGTTTACCCGGTTCATTCACCAACTCGTGAACTACGTCCGGGGGCAATTGCCAAGCCAATATGTTATTAGTCTTTCTAATATGTTGCTACGATGTGTTCTAGGCCGAAATTATGCTTATATAGTTACAAGGAAACCCTAAATCTAATTTAAGAAGAGTTCCAATCAAATAAGGAAACAAATCAAAGCCCAGAACCTCGGCCAGCTTGAGGCGCCCGCCTCAAGCTTTCCATGCGCCCGCCTGGAGATGAAGCAACCTTGGCCACCACCTCGGTCCTCGAGGCGCCCGCACCAATCATATGAGGCGCCCGCCTCGCACTCCTCCGCCCACGTTCAGCCTCCTTCTCTGTTTTGAATCCTCCTTTGATCTCACCAAGGACTCCTCCGACTTAGCCCCTTTTTCCTTGTAGTTTAGGACTCCTAAACCAACAATCTCCCACCGGAGACTAAACTAACAAACATAGAATCACCCATCAACTCCCACCACGGAGTAAAGACCTTCGAACACATTTCCCTCATCCATATTGGCTTGACACTACCACACCTCTCCTCAAGTGCTAAGGCGAGTTGAAACCAAGCGACGTTTCAACCTCCCCGTGTTAGGATCGTTCTTGCCTCCCCAAATCAGCCTTCTACCTTGATTTCTCCCCGCAAGTCTAACTTCGCCTTCTCCCTCCGCACCCACCTTTCGCAATGCTTCCCCTTGAAACTCGGACACACCTTGTTTCTTGCATCGATCGTTCTTGGTCTCGAAACCGCTCTCGTTAGGGCCCTTGGACATCCACACCGCGTTGATCAACTTTGAGTCCTCCCCAACATACCGTTTCTTGATGTCTCCCCTTTTTACATCAACAGGCCGGTTCTTAAGCCTCTTGCTCCCACCGGAACGAAAAGCGACATTGTAGGTAGAGTACAACGTCTTCCCCTTAACCCCATGAGCCAACACCTTAGCCCCTTTTGTGACTTCCCAAGACCCACCAATGAAAGAAACACCGTATCCTTCACTGTCAAGTTGTCCCACAGAAATCACCCTCCTCCTCAAATCCGGAACATGCATCACGTTGTGTAGTTGTAAAACAGCCCCGTTAGGTGTCTTCATCATTACATCCCCCTTACCTTTGATCTTCAATGGTTGACCATCACCAAGATAGAGAACCCCAAAATCTCCGGCTTGTAACGCCTCATTGATTCCGCATCCCCACTAGCATGACAAGAAGCTCCGTAATCCAACACCCAATCTTCACCCGATCGCTCCTCCCCTAGGATTAATACATCGCCACCATCATCCACTACGTGCGCACCACCACTTTTTCCCTGACAATCATAACCGATGTGCCCCAATTCACCACAATTGTAGCACTTGACCTTTTTTCCTTTAGGTCCACCCCTTTTTCTCTCCACCCTAAGTCACGGCCCCCCATCTACTGACGATTCTCCCTTTTCTCCTTCCTTCGCAACTCCTCTGCAGGATGAGATCTCTAACCTCCGTATACACCAATGCCGTTTTCGACGTACTAATCGTTGTGACAAGAACCTCCCAACTATCGGCAACGATTTTAGAAGAAAACAAGCTAGCACTTCATCGGAGAAAGTAATATCAACACTTTTCAATTGGTCCACCATACCTTTGAAAATTGCCGATATGACTTGCCGCCGTTCGCCCTTCCGACATCTTCGCATTCGCAAACCTCTTTATCAAATGCACCTTGTTGATATTCGACGGCTTTCTCATACATGTCCGACGCTTGTAGCAACTCCACCGCTGTCTTGGCCTCCATAGCGTTCCGTGCAACGTCGTCGGTTAGTGGCACTCCTTACCGCTCCTAACGCCTTCCGATCCAACACCTCCCAATCCCTTGTGACATGTCTCGGCTTCTCCTTCAAGGGCTTATGAAGATCCTTACAATAAAGGTAGTCTTCAATCCTTGTCTTTCCAAAACGTGAAATTCACACCGCCGAATTTCTCGATATGGTTCTTCATCTTGGACCGCTTCACCAAAATCCCCAAGAACGCGATTCAGAATTAATCAACTAATGAAAGAATTTTGAATCCTCCGAACCAAAGCTCGATACCAGCTTGTTGTGAAATTGGTGCTCTCCGCTTGCAATCAACACAAAGAAATTAACACACCCACACGTACAAGAAAGACACAATCACACACAAGAACACAAGAGTTGTTTACCCTTCATTCACCAACTCGTGAACTACGTCCGGGGCAATTGGCAAGCCAATATTTTATTAGTCGTTCTAATATGTTGCTACGATGTGTTCTAGGCCGAAATTATGCTTATATAGTTACAAGGAAACCCTAAATCTAATTTAAGAAGAGTTCCAATCAAATAAGGAAACAAATCAAAGCCTGTAACCTCGGCGCTTGAGGCGCCCGCCTCAAGCTTTCCATGCGCCCGCTCGGAGATGAAGCAACCTTGGCCACCACCTCGGTGCTCTCCGTTTGCAATCAACACAAAGAAATTAACACACCCACACGTACAAGAACGAAACAATCACACACAAGAACACAAGAGTTGTTTACCCGGTTCATTCACCAACTCGTGAACTACGTCCGGGGCAATTGCCAAGCCAATATGTTATTAGTCTCTCTAATATGTTGCTACAATGTGTTCTAGGCCGAAATTATGCTTATATAGTTACAAGGAAACCCTAAATCTAATTTAAGAAGAGTTCCAATCAAATAAGGAAACAAATCAAAGCCTGTAACCTCGCGCCAGGCGCCCGCCTCAAGCTTTCCATGCGCCCGCCTGGAGATGAAGCAACCTTCGCCACCACCTCGGTCCTCGAGGCGCCCGCACCAATCATATGAGGCGCCCGCCTCGCACTCCTCCACCCACGTTCGGCCTCCTTCTCTCGTTTTGAATCCTCCTTTGATCTCACCAAGGACTCCTCCGACTTAGCCCCTTTTTCCTTGTAGTTTAGGACTCCTAAACCAACAATCTCCCACCTGAGACTAAACTAACAAACATAGAATCACCCATCAACTCCCACCACGGAGTAAAGACCTTCGAACACATTTCCCTCATCCATATTGGCTTGACACTACCACACCTCTCCTCAAGTGCTAAGGCGAGTTGAAACCAAGCGACGTTTCAACCTCCCCGTGTTAGGATCGTTCTTGCCTCCCCAAATCGCCTTCTACCTTGATTTCTCCCCGCAAGTCTAACTTCGCCTTCTCCCTCCAGACCCACCTTTCTCGCAATGCTTCCCTTGAAACTCGGACACACCTTGTTTCTTGCATCGATCGTTCTTGGTCCGAAACCGCTCTCTGTTAGGGCCCTTGGACATCCACACCGCGTTGATCAACTTTGAGTCCTCCCCAACATACCGTTTCTTGATGTCTCCCCTTTTACATCAACAGCCGGTTCTTAAGCCTCTTGCTCCCACCGAACGAAAGCGACATTGTAGGTAGAGTACAACGTCTTCCCCTTAACCCCATGAGCCAACACCTTAGCCCCTTTTGTGACTTCCCAAGACCCACCAATGAAAGAAACACCGTATCCTTCACCGTCAAGTTGTCCCACGTAAATCACCCTCCTCCTCAAATCCGGAACATGCATCACGTTGTGTAGTTGTAAAACAGCCCCGTTAGGTGTCTTCATCATTACATCCCCTTACCTTTGATCTTCAATGGTTGACCATCACCAAGATAGAGAACCCCAAAATCTCCGGTTTTGTAACGCCTCATTGATTCCGCATCCCCACTAGCATGACAAGAAGCTCCGTAATCCAACACCCAATCTTCACCCGATCGCTCCTCCCCTAGGATTAATACATCGCCACCATCATCCACTACGCGCGCACCACCACTTTTTCCCTGACAATCATAACCGATGTGCCCCAATTCACCACAATTGTAGCACTTGACCTTTTTCCCCTTAGGTCCACCCCTTTTTCTCTCCACCCTAAGTGCAGCCCCATCTACTGACGATTCTCCCCTTTTCTCCTTCCTTCGCAACTCCTCTTGCAGATGAGATCTCTAACCTCCGTATACACCAATGCCGTTTTCGACGTACTAATCGTTGTGACAAGAACCTCCCAACTATCGGGCAACGATTTTAGAAGAAAACAAGCTAGCACTTCATCGGAGAAAGTAATATCAACACTTTTCAATTGGTCCACCATACCTTTGAAATTGCCGATATGACTTGCCGCCGTCTCGCCCTTCGACATCTTCGCATTCGCAAACCTCTTTATCAAATGCACCTTGTTGATATTCGACGGCTTCTCATACATGTCCGACGCCGTTTGTAGCAACTCCACCGTTGTCTTGGCCTCCATAGCGTTCCGTGCAACGTCGTCGGTTAGGCACTCCTTACCGCTCCTAACGCCTTCCGATCCAACACCTCCCAATCCCCTTGTGACATGTCTTCGGGCTTCTCCTTCAAGGGCTTATGAAGATCCTTACAATAAAGGTAGTCTTCAATCCTTGTCTTCCAAAACGTGAAATTCACACCGCTAATTTCTCGATATGGTTCTTCATCTTGACCGCTTCACCAAAATCCCCAAGAACGCGATTCGTAATTAATCAACTAATCGCTTGTTGTGAAATTGGTGCTCTCCGTTTGCAATCAACACAAAGAAATTAACACACCCACACGTACAAGAAAGAAACAATCACACACAAGAACACAAGAGTTGTTTACCCGGTTCATTCACCAACTCGTGAACTACGTCCGGGGGCAATTGCCAAGCCAATATGTTATTAGTCTCTCTAATATGTTGCTACAATGTGTTCTAGGCCGAAATTATGCTTATATAGTTACAAGGAAACCCTAAATCTAATTTAAGAAGAGTTCCAATCAAATAAGGAAACAAATCAAAGCCTGTAACCTCGGCCACCGAGGCGCCCGCCTCAAGCTTTCCATGCGCCCGCCTCGGAGATGAAGCAACCTTGGCCACCACCTCGGTCCTCGAGGCGCCCGCACCAATCATATGAGGCGCCCGCCTCGCACTCCTCCAGCCCACGTTCGGCCTCCTTCTCTGTTTTGAATCCTCCTTTGATCTCACCAAGGACTCCTCCGACTTAGCCCCTTTTTCCTTGTAGTTTAGGACTCCTAAACCAACAATCTCCCACCGGAGACTAAACTAACAAACATAGAATCACCCATCAACTCCCACCACGGAGTAAAGACCTTCGAACACATTTCCCTCATCCATATTGGCTTGACACTACCACACCTCTCCTCAAGTGCTAAGGCGAGTTGAAACCAAGCGACGTTTCAACCTCCCCGTGTTAGATCGTTCTTGCCTCCCCAAATCAGCTTCTACCTTGATTTCTCCCCGCAAGTCTAACTTCGCCTTCTCCCTCCGCACTCCACCTTTCGCAATGCTTCCCCTTGAAACTCGGACACACCTTGTTTCTTGCATCGATCGTTCTTGGTCTGAAACCGCTCTCGTTAGGGCCCTTGGACATCCACACCGCGTTGATCAACTTTGAGTCCTCCCCAACATACCGTTTCTTGATGTCTCCCCTTTTTACATCAACAGGCCGGTTCTTAAGCCTCTTGCTCCCACCGGAACGAAAAGCGACATTGTAGGTAGAGTACAACGTCTTCCCCTTAACCCTACGAGCCAACACCTTAGCCCCTTTTGTGACTTCCCAAGACCCACCAATGAAAGAAACACCGTATCCTTCACCGTCAAGTTGTCCCACGTAAATCACCCTCCTCCTCAAATCCGGAACATGCATCACGTTGTGTAGTTGTAAAACCAGTTAGGTGTCTTCATCATTACATCCCCCTTACCTTTGATCTTCAATGGTTGACCATCACCAAGATAGAGAACCCCAAAATCTCCGGTTTTGTAACGCCTCATTGATTCCGCATCCCCACTAGCATGACAAGAAGCTCCGTAATCCAACACCCAATCTTCACCCGATCGCTCCTCCCCTAGGATTAATACATCGCCACCATCATCCACTACGCGCGCACCACCACTTTTTCCCTGACAATCATAATCTGATGTGCCCTAATTCACCACAATTGTAGCACTTGACCTTTTTCCCCTTAGGTCCACCCCTTTTTCTCTCCACCCTAAGTGCAGCCCCATCTACTGACGATTCTCCCTTTTCTCCTTCCTTCGCAACTCCTCTTGCAGGATGAGATCTCTAACCTCCGTATACACCAATGCCGTTTCGACGTACTAATCGTTGTGACAAGAACCTCCCAACTATCGGGCAACGATTTTAGAAGAAAACAAGCTAGCACTTCATCGGAGAAAGTAATATCAACACTTTTCAATTGGTCCACCATACCTTTGAAATTGCCGATATGACTTGCCGCCGCTCGCCCTCTCGACATCTTCGCATTCGCAAACCTCTTTATCAAATGCACCTTGTTGATATTCGACGGCTTCTCATACATGTCCGACAGCGTTTGTAGCAACTCCACCGTTGTCTTGGCCTCCATAGCGTTCCGTGCAACGTCGCTGTTAGTGGCACTCCTTACCGCTCCTAACGCCTTCCGATCCAACACCTCCCAATCCCCTTGTGACATGTCTCCGGCTTCTCCTTCAAGGGCTTATGAAGATCCTTACAATAAAGGTAGTCTTCAATCCTTGTCTTCCAAAACGTGAAATTCACACCGTCAATTTCTCGATATGGTTCTTCATCTTGACTGCTTCACCAAAATCCCCAAGAACGCGATTCGAATTAATCAACTAATGAAAGAATTTTGAATCCTCCGAACCAAAGCTCTGATACCAGTTGTTGTGAAATTGGTGCTCTCCGTTTGCAATCAACACAAAGAAATTAACACACCCACACGTACAAGAAAGAAACAATCACACACAAGAACACAAGAGTTGTTTACCCGGTTCATTCACCCACTCGTGAACTACGTCCGGGGGCAATTGCCAAGCCAATATGTTATTAGTCTCTCTAATATGTTGCTACAATGTGTTCTAGGCCGAAATTATGCTTATATAGTTACAAGGAAACCCTAAATCTATTTTAAGAAGAGTTCCAATCAAATAAGGAAACAAATCAAAGCCTGTAATCTCGGCCAGCAGGCGCCCGCCTCAAGCTTTCCATGCGCCCGCCCGGGAGATGAAGCAACCTCGCCACCACCTCGGTCCTCGAGGCGCCCGCACCAATCATATGAGGCGCCCGCCTCGTACTCCTCCAGCCACGTTCGGCCTCCTTCTCTGTTTTGAATCCTCCTTTGATCTCACCAAGGACTCCTCCGACTTAGCCCCTTTTTCCTTGTAGTTTAGGACTCCTAAACCAACAATCTCCCACCGGAGACTAAACTAACAAACATAGAATCACCCATCAACTCCCACCACGGAGTAAAGACCTTCGAACACATTTCCCTCATCCATATTGGCTTGACACTACCACACCTCTCCTCAAGTGCTAAGGCGAGTTGAAACCAAGCGACGTTTCAACCTCCCCGTGTTAGATCGTTCTTGCCTCCCAAATCGCCTTCTACCTTGATTTCTCCCCGCAAGTCTAACTTCGCCTTCTCCCTCCGCACCCACCTTTCTCGCAATGCTTCCCCTTGAAACTCGGACACACCTTGTTTCTTGCATCGACTGTTCTTGGTCTGAAACCGCTCTCTGTTAGGGCCCTTGGACATCCACACCGCGTTGATCAACTTTGAGTCCTCCCCAACATACCGTTTCTTGATGTCTCCCCTTTTTACATCAACAGCCGGTTCTTAAGCCTCTTGCTCCCACCGGAACGAAAAGCGACATTGTAGGTAGAGTACAACGTCTTCCCTTAACCCCATGAGCCAACACCTTAGCCCCTTTTGTGACTTCCCAAGACCCACCAATGAAAGAAACACCGTATCCTTCACCGTCAAGTTGTCCCACGTAAATCACCCTCCTCCTCAAATCCGAACATGCATCACGTTGTGTAGTTGTAAAACAGCCCCGTTAGGTGTCTTCATCATTACATCCCCTTACCTTTGATCTTCAATGGTTGACCATCACCAAGATAGAGAACCCCAAAATCTCCGGTTTTGTAACGCCTCATTGATTCCGCATCCCCACTAGCATGACAAGAAGCTCCGTAATCCAACACCCAATCTTCACCCGACCGCTTCCTCCCCTAGGATTAATACATCGCCACCATCATCCACTACGTGCGCACCACCACTTTTTCCTGACAATCATAACCGATGTGCCCCAATTCACCACAATTGTAGCACTTGACCTTTTTCCCCTTAGGTCCACCCCTTTTTCTCTCCACCCTAAGTGCAGCCCCATCTACGGACGATTCTCCCCTTTTCTCCTTCCTTCGCAACTCCTCTTGCAGGATGAGATCTCTAACCTCCGTATACACCAATGCCGTTTTCGACGTACTAATCGTTGTGACAGTAACCTCCCAACTATCGGGCAACGATTTTAGAAGAAAACAAGCTAGCACTTCATCGGAGAAAGTAATATCAACACTTTTCAATTGGTCCACCATACCTTTGAAAATTGCCGATATGACTTGCCGCTGCTCGCCCTTCGACATCTTCGCATTCGCAAACCTCTTTATCAAATGCACCTTGTTGATATTCGACGGCTTCTCATACATGTCCGACAGCGTTTGTAGCAACTCCACCGTTGTCTTGGCCTCCATAGCGTTCCGTGCAACGTCGTCGGTTAGGGCACTCCTTACCGCTCCTAACGCCTTCCGATCCAACACCTCCCAATCCCTTGTGACATGTCTCGGGCTTCTCCTTCAAGGGCTTATGAAGATCCTTACAATAAAGGTAGTCTTCAATCCTTGTCTTCCAAAACGTGAAATTCACACCGCTGAATTTCTCGATATGGTTCTTCATCTTGACTGCTTCACCAAAATCCCCAAGAACGCGATTCAGAATTAATCAACTAATGAAAGAATTTTGAATCCTCCGAACCAAAGCTCTGATACCAGTTGTTGTGAAATTGGTGCTCTCCGTTTGCAATCAACACAAAGAAATTAACACACCCACACGTACAAGAAAGAAACAATCACACACAAGAACACAAGAGTTGTTTACCCGGTTCATTCACCAACTCGTGAACTACGTCCGGGGGCAATTGCCAAGCCAATATGTTATTAGTCTTTCTAATATGTTGCTACGATGTGTTCTAGGCCGAAATTATGCTTATATAGTTACAAGGAAACCCTAAATCTAATTTAAGAAGAGTTCCAATCAAATAAGGAAACAAATCAAAGCCCAGAACCTCGGCCAGCTTGAGGCGCCCGCCTCAAGCTTTCCATGCGCCCGCCTGGAGATGAAGCAACCTTGGCCACCACCTCGGTGCTCTCCGTTTGCAATCAACACAAAGAAATTAACACACCCACACGTACAAGAAAGAAACAATCACACACAAGAACACAAGAGTTGTTTACCCGGTTCATTCACCAACTCGTGAACTACGTCCGGGGGCAATTGCCAAGCCAATATGTTATTAGTCTCTCTAATATGTTGCTACAATGTGTTCTAGGCCGAAATTATGCTTATATAGTTACAAGGAAACCCTAAATCTAATTTAAGAAGAGTTCCAATCAAATAAGGAAACAAATCAAAGCCCAGAACCTCGGCCAGCTTGAGGCGCCCGCCTCAAGCTTTCCATGCGCCCGCCTGGAGATGAAGCAACCTTGGCCACCACCTCGGTCCTCGAGGCGCCCGCACCAATCATATGAGGCGCCCGCCTCGCACTCCTCCAGCCACGTTCAGTCTCCTTCTCTGTTTTGAATCCTCCTTTGATCTCACCAAGGACTCCTCCGACTTAGCCCCTTTTTCCTTGTAGTTTAGGACTCCTAAACCAACAATCTCCCACCGGAGACTAAACTAACAAACATAGAATCACCCATCAACTCCCACCACGGAGTAAAGACCTTCGAACACATTTCCCCCTCATCCATATTGGCTTGACACTACCACACCTCTCCTCAAGTGCTAAGGCGAGTTGAAACCAAGCGACGTTTCAACCTCCCCGTGTTAGATCGTTCTTGCCTCCCCAAATCAGCTTCTACCTTGATTTCTCCCCGCAAGTCTAACTTCGCCTTCTCCCTCCAGACCCACCTTTCTCGCAATGCTTCCCCTTGAAACTCGGACACACCTTGTTTCTTGCATCGACTGTTCTTGGTCTGAAACCGCTCTCTGTTAGGGCCCTTGGACATCCACACCGCGTTGATCAACTTTGAGTCCTCCCCAACATACCGTTTCTTGATGTCTCCCTTTTTACATCAACAGCCGGTTCTTAAGCCTCTTGCTCCCACCGGAACGAAAAGCGACATTGTAGGTAGAGTACAACGTCTTCCCCTTAACCCCATGAGCCAACACCTTAGCCCCTTTTGTGACTTCCCAAGACCCACCAATGAAAGAAACACCGTATCCTTCACTGTCAAGTTGTCCCACAGAAATCACCCTCCTCCTCAAATCCGAACATGCATCGCGTTGTGTAGTTGTAAAACAGCCCCGTTAGGTGTCTTCATCATTACATCCCCCTTACCTTTGATCTTCAATGGTTGACCATCACCAAGATAGAGAACCCCAAAATCTCCGGCTTTGTAACGCCTCATTGATTCTGCATCCCCACTAGCATGACAAGAAGCTCCAGTAATCCAACACCCAATCTTCACCCGATCGCTCCTCCCCTAGGATTAATACATCGCCACCATCATCCACTACGTGCGCACCACCACTTTTTCCCGGACAATCATAACTGATGTGCCCCAATTCACCACAATTGTAGCACTTGACCTTTTTCCCCTTAGGTCCACCCCTTTTCTCTCCACCCTAAGTGCGGCCCCATCTACGGACGATTCTCCCCTTTTCTCCTTCCTTCGCAACTCCTCTTGCAGGATGAGATCTCTAACCTCCGTATACACCAATGCCGTTTCGACGTACTAATCGTTGTGACAAGAACCTCCCAACTATCGGGCAACGATTTTAGAAGAAAACAAGCTAGCACTTCATCGGAGAAAGTAATATCAACACTTTTCAATTGGTCCACCATACCTTTGAAATTGCCGATATGACTTGCCGCCTGCGCCCTCTGACATCTTCGCATTCGCAAACCTCTTTATCAAATGCACCTTGTTGATATTCGACGGCTTCTCATACATGTCCGACAGCGTTTGTAGCAACTCCACCGTTGTCTTGGCCTCCATAGCGTTCCGTGCAACGTCGTCGGTTAGGGCACTCCTTACCGCTCCTAACGCCTTCCGATCCAACACCTCCCAATCCCCTTGTGACATGTCTCCTGGCTTCTCCTTCAAGGGCTTATGAAGATCCTTACAATAAAGGTAGTCTTCAATCCTTGTCTTCCAAAACGTGAAATTCACACCGCTGAATTTCTCGATATGGTTCTTCATCTTGACTGCTTCACCAAAATCCCCAAGAACGCGATTCAGAATTAATCAACTAATCAGTTGTTGTGAAATTGGTGCTCTCCGTTTGCAATCAACACAAAGAAATTAACACACCCACACGTACAAGAAAGAAACAATCACACACAAGAACACAAGAGTTGTTTACCCGGTTCATTCACCAACTCGTGAACTACGTCCGGGGGCAATTGCCAAGCCAATATGTTATTAGTCTCTCTAATATGTTGCTACAATGTGTTCTAGGCCGAAATTATGCTTATATAGTTACAAGGAAACCCTAAATCTAATTTAAGAAGAGTTCCAATCAAATAAGGAAACAAATCAAAGCCCAGAACCTCGGCCAGCTTGAGGCGCCCGCCTCAAGCTTTCCATGCGCCCGCCTGGAGATGAAGCAACCTTGGCCACCACCTCGGTCCTCGAGGCGCCCGCACCAATCATATGAGGCGCCCGCCTCGCACTCCTCCAGCCACGTTCAGTCTCCTTCTCTGTTTTGAATCCTCCTTTGATCTCACCAAGGACTCCTCCGACTTAGCCCCTTTTTCCTTGTAGTTTAGGACTCCTAAACCAACAATCTCCCACCGGAGACTAAACTAACAAACATAGAATCACCCATCAACTCCCACCACGGAGTAAAGACCTTCGAACACATTTCCCCCTCATCCATATTGGCTTGACACTACCACACCTCTCCTCAAGTGCTAAGGCGAGTTGAAACCAAGCGACGTTTCAACCTCCCCGTGTTAGATCGTTCTTGCCTCCCCAAATCAGCTTCTACCTTGATTTCTCCCCGCAAGTCTAACTTCGCCTTCTCCCTCCAGACCCACCTTTCTCGCAATGCTTCCCCTTGAAACTCGGACACACCTTGTTTCTTGCATCGACTGTTCTTGGTCTGAAACCGCTCTCTGTTAGGGCCCTTGGACATCCACACCGCGTTGATCAACTTTGAGTCCTCCCCAACATACCGTTTCTTGATGTCTCCCCTTTTTACATCAACAGGCCGGTTCTTAAGCCTCTTGCTCCCACCGGAACGAAAAGCGACATTGTAGGTAGAGTACAACGTCTTCCCCTTAACCCCATGAGCCAACACCTTAGCCCCTTTTGTGACTTCCCAAGACCCACCAATGAAAGAAACACCGTATCCTTCACTGTCAAGTTGTCCCACAGAAATCACCCTCCTCCTCAAATCCGGAACATGCATCACGTTGTGTAGTTGTAAAACAGCCCCGTTAGGTGTCTTCATCATTACATCCCCCTTACCTTTGATCTTCAATGGTTGACCATCACCAAGATAGAGAACCCCAAAATCTCCGGTTTTGTAACGCCTCATTGATTCCGCATCCCCACTAGCATGACAAGAAGCTCCAGAATCCAACACCCAATCTTCACCCGACTGCTCCTCCCCTAGGATTAATACATCGCCACCATCATCCACTACGTGCGCACCACCACTTTTTCCCGGACAATCATAACTGATGTGCCCCAATTCACCACAATTGTAGCACTTGACCTTTTTCCCCTTAGGTCCACCCCTTTTTCTCTCCACCCTAAGTGCAGCCCCATCTACGGACGATTCTCCCCTTTTCTCCTTCCTTCGCAACTCCTCTTGCAGGATGAGATCTCTAACCTCCGTATACACCAATGCCGTTTTCGACGTACTAATCGTTGTGACAGTAACCTCCCAACTATCGGGCAACGATTTTAGAAGAAAACAAGCTAGCACTTCATCGGAGAAAGTAATATCAACACTTTTCAATTGGTCCACCATACCTTTGAAATTGCCGATATGACTTGCCGCTGTCTGCCCCTCTGACATCTTCGCATTCGCAAACCTCTTTATCAAATGCACCTTGTTGATATTCGACGGCTTCTCATACATGTCCGACAGCGTTTGTAGCAACTCCACCGTTGTCTTGGCCTCCATAGCGTTCCGTGCAACGTCGTCGGTTAGGGCACTCCTTACCGCTCCTAACGCCTTCCGATCCAACACCTCCCAATCCCCTTGTGACATGTCTCCGGGCTTCTCCTTCAAGGGCTTATGAAGATCCTTACAATAAAGGTAGTCTTCAATCCTTGTCTTCCAAAACGTGAAATTCACACCGCTGAATTTCTCGATATGGTTCTTCATCTTGACTGCTTCACCAAAATCCCCAAGAACGCGATTCAAAATTAATCAACTAATGAAAGAATTTTGAATCCTCCGAACCAAAGCTCTGATACCAGTTGTTGTGAAATTGGTGCTCTCCGTTTGCAATCAACACAAAGAAATTAACACACCCACACGTACAAGAAAGAAACAATCACACACAAGAACACAAGAGTTGTTTACCCGGTTCATTCACCAACTCGTGAACTACGTCCGGGGGCAATTGCCAAGCCAATATGTTATTAGTCTCTCTAATATGTTGCTACAATGTGTTCTAGGCCGAAATTATGCTTATATAGTTACAAGGAAACCCTAAATCTAATTTAAGAAGAGTTCCAATCAAATAAGGAAACAAATCAAAGCCCAGAACCTCGGCCAGCTTGAGGCGCCCGCCTCAAGCTTTCCATGCGCCCGCCTGGAGATGAAGCAACCTTGGCCACCACCTCGGTCCTCGAGGCGCCCGCACCAATCATATGAGGCGCCCGCCTCGCACTCCTCCAGCCACGTTCAGTCTCCTTCTCTGTTTTGAATCCTCCTTTGATCTCACCAAGGACTCCTCCGACTTAGCCCCTTTTTCCTTGTGATGGTCAAGAGACGGATTCCAATTGCCCCAAACTGAATTTTATCTTTATTTCCTTTTCAATTTTCAATTGCTTGTTTTTCTGGTGTGTGTTCTTGTTGTTTGCATAATCATTGCTTCCGCTGCGATTGTTCAACAACTGGTATCAGAGCACGGTTGCGATGTCTGGGGGGAATTCTATCACCGTGAAGTCCGACGTTCAAAAGTTTGATGGTCATGGAAACTTTGCGTTGTGGCAACGGAGGGTGAAGGATTTCTTGGTTCAAGCAGGCTTGGGAAAGGTTCTTCGACATTCGACTAAACCCGATGATATCGAAGAAGGTCCATGGAAGGAGTTGCAAGAGCGGGCTGTTTCTTCGATACGGCAGTGCCTTGCGGATGAGGTGGTGTATCACGTGATCGATGAGGAATCACCGACGAAGGTTTGGGAGATTTTGGAGGGCCGGTATATGTCAAAATTACTGTCGAACAAGTTGCATCTCAAGCAAAGGTTGTATGGGCTTAAGATGGCAGAGGGTTCGGATCTTGAGGCTCATATCCACACGTTTAACCAAATACTCAATGATTTGGTTAGGGTGGAGGTGACGTTCGAGGAAGAGGACAAGGCGTTGATGTTGCTGAATTCGTTGCCGACTTCTTCGACATACGAAAATCTTGTTACTACGTTGACTTGGGGGAAGGATACCGTGGAGTTGCAACCGGTCACAGAAGCTCTTCTTGCTTTTCATAAACGGAAGAAGTCCGTTGATGAACTGCGGGTGAGGGGTTATTTGTGAAGGAAAATCGAGAACGTGGGAGAACCCGGGCCCGGATAACTCGCAGCAGAGGCAGAATCCTCGTTCGCAGCCAAGGAAGAAGTACAAGGGGAATTGTTTCAAGTGTGGGGAGAAGGGGCACAAGAGGCGAAATTGTCCGCAAGGGGAACGGTAAAGGCAAGGAAGGATCTTCAAAGTCGGGCCAATGTGGTTGAAGATTGCTCGAGAAGGATGTGGATGGAGATATGCTCACGACTTCATCACCGTGGAGCACCCGACAGATGTTTGGATTACTGGATTCGGCATGTTCGTTTCATGTGACTGCGAATCGTGATTGGTTCGATACCTACAGGTCGGCTTAATTACTGGTATAGTTACTATGGGTAATGGTGCTACATGTAAAATTGCCGGCATAGGAACTATAAGAATTAAGATGTATGATGGTGTAGTTAGAACGTTATGTGATGTTAGACATGTTCCGGAGGTCTCTAAAAATCTGATTTCATTGGGTACCTTGGATGCTAATGGTATGAACTATAAGGCTCAAGGTGGAGTACTGAAAGTTGTTAAGGGTGCTATGGTTGTGATGAAGGGTGAGAAAGGCTCCAAGAACATTTACAGGTTGCTCGGAAGCACGGTTGTAGGTGGAGTCACATCTGTTGAGTCGGAGGTTGATACTGATGCCCTTCTATGGCATATGAGGCTTGGTCACATGGGTGAAAGGGGAATGCGGGAACTTCATAAACGTAAGTTGTTGAAGGGTGTGAAGACTTGTAAACTTGAGTTTTGCAAGTATTGTGTTCTTGGAAAGCGTAATAAGGTGCGATTCAAGACGGGTAAGCATACAACAAAGGGCATTCTTGATTACGTTCATTCGGATGTGTGGGGGCCGGTCGTAATGTAATCTAGAGGAGGACATTATTACTTCGTGACTTTCATTGATGATTTTTCGAAGAAGGTTTGGGTTTACTTCATGAGGCACAAGTCAGAGACTTTTGAGAAGTTCAAGGTGTGGAAAGCTGAAGTGGAAAACCAAACAGGGCGGAAAATCAAGTGTTTGAGGAGTGATAATGGGACAGAGTACACAGATGGCGAGTTCAAGAAGTTCTGCAGAGAGCATGGAATCAAGAGGCACTACACGGTACGCAAAACACCACAAAAAATGGTGTGGCCGAGAGGATGAACGTAACTATTGCGGAAAGGGCTAGGTGTCTACGATTCAATGCGGGATTGGCAAAGAATTTTTGGGCTGATGCGGTGAGTATGGCATGTTTCTTGATTAACAGATCACCTAGAGTCTCTTTGGATAACAGGTTTGCGGAGGAGGTATGGACGGGTAATGAGGTAGACTTCACCGATATCCGGGTGTTTGGGTGTCCATCCTATGTGCATATTCCTGGTGAAGAGCGGTTGCTTGACCCAAAGTCAAAACAGTGTGTCTTTCTCGGGTATGAAACAGGTGTGAAAGGATACAAGCTTTGGGATCCCAAGTCAAGCAAGGTGGTGATTAGTAGGGATGTAGTCTTTGATGAAAAGGCTATGTTGAAGTGTACTCATGATGATAAGGAGAAGGTGCCAGAAAGCAAGGAGGGCGAGAAGCAAGTTATTGAGGTGGAGCTACGTGAGGATAATACTGATGCGGATCTCACTCTTCCGGAGTCAGAGGAACCTACACAAGAAGTGGCTAGTACTTCAGTTGGGAGACCTAAGAGAGTAATCAAGCCACCGGTCAGGTATGGATTTGAAGACATGGCTTCATATGTTCTTGTTCTTAGTAGTGGAGACCCGAGTACTTTTAAGGAGGCTATAAACAGTCCGGAAAAGGACAAGTGGGTAACTGCTATGGCGGAGGAGATGGAGTCACTGTACAAGAATGATACATGGGATTTGGTGGAGCTTCCTAAAGGGAAGCGTGCTATTGGTTGCAAGTGGATCTTCAAGCGCAAGGAGGCAGTATCAGAAAAAGAGGGGGAAAAGTTCAAGGCTCGTTTGGTAGCAAAGGGGTATTCGCAGCGAGAGGGGGTGGATTATAATGAGATTTTTTCGCCTGTTGTGAGACATACTTCCATTCGGATTGTGTTGGGTCTTGTAGCGCACTATGATTTGGTGTTGGAGCAGATGGATGTGAAAACTGCGTTTCTACATGGTGAGTTGGATGAGCAGATTTTTATGGAGCAACCACATGGGTTCACGGAGCCCGGGCAGGAGCGTTTGGTTTGTAGATTGAAGAAGTCACTTTATGGGCTGAAGCAGTCTCCAAGGCAGTGGTATACGAGGTTTGACTCCTACATGGTACGTATTGGCTACAAGCGTTGTGAGTATGATTGCTGCGTTTATGTGAAGAGCCTTGATGATGGTTCTTGTATTTTTCTGTTACTGTATGTGGATGATATGCTTATCGCGGGTAGGAGTAAGAACGAGGTCAATCAGTTGAAGGCCTTGTTGAGTAGAGAGTTTGACATGAAGGATTTGGGGGAAGCCAAGAAGATTCTTGGGATGGAGATTCGCCGAGACAGAAAATCTAGGAGATTGTGGCTGTCTCAAGCCGGATATGTGGAGAAGGTGTTGGAGAGGTTCAATATGCGGGATGCAAAACCTGTGAAGACACCATTGGCGAGTCATTTTAGTCTATCTGCCTCAGATTCCCCGAGTTCGACTGAAGAGATTCAGAGGATGTCAAAGGTTCCCTATGCAAGCGCAGTGGGATGTCTCATGTATGCTATGGTTTGCACGAGGCCAGATTTGGCGCAAGCCATTAGTGTGGTTAGCAAGTATATGGCGAATCCGGGCAAACAGCATTGGGAAGCAGTTAAGTGGATTCTCAGATATTTGAAGGGCACTATGGATTATGGCATCATGTTTGGAGGTAAGAGTGAGGAGCTTTCTGTTGTGGGGTATGTTGATTCAGATTATGCGGGTGACTTGGATCGGAGGAGGTCGACTACGGGCTATGCGTTTACTCTTGGTGGTGGACCCATATGTTGGAGATCTATGATCCAATCTATCATTGCTTTGTCTACAACGGAAGCGGAGTATATGGCAGCGGTTGAAGCTGCAAAGGAGGCCTTATGGCTTCGGGGTTTGGTCAACGAGTTGGGCATTGAGCAAGGTGGAGTGAAGTTGCTTTGTGACAGTCAAAGCGCGATATTTCTAGCGAAGAATCACATTTATCATCAACGGTCGAAACACATTGATGTTCGGTTTCACAAGATTCGGGAGTTGATCGATATGGGTGAGGTGGTGCTAGAGAAGGTTCACACTACGGAGAATGCCGCAGATATGTTGACAAAGCCGGTTACTACTGACAAGTTCAAGCATTGCTTGGATTTGTTGCACATCTCGAGTTGTTAGAGATGGGGAGGTTCGAGCTGGTTCCTTGTATCTTCTGTTGGTTTGGGTGATCACTCGCCAAGGTGGAGATTGTTGGATGTGGCTCGTTGTATTGGCTGGATCTCTCTTAGCTTGAGGCGGGCGCCCCACAAAGTGTGAGGCGAGCGCCTGGTTTGCAGAGGATGGAGCTTAGCGTTCTTGGTTTGAGGCGGGCGCCTGGCTCTTGGCTTGGCGGGCGCCTGGAGGTCCGTGGGTGCTGCCTGGCTTTGCACTGCGCCAGGCGGGCGCCTGGTTGATCTTGGGCGGGCGCCTCAAAGCCCATACGGGGGGTTTCTATTTGGGCTGGGTCTCTTATGTTTTATAGTCTTTCTTGGATTAGGGTTGTGTAGTAAATATATATACTGCTGGTATCCTACGTATTGCTAGAGGACATTGCACATAATTAATAAGAGACGGATTCCAATTGCCCCAAACTGAATTTTATCTTTATTCCCTTTTCAATTTTCAATTGCTTGTTTTTCTGGTGTGTGTTCTTGTTGTTTGCATAATCATTGCTTCCGCTGCGATTGTTCAACATCGCCTCTTCCATACGATATCTGCAACTATCATCTTCGGCAAATCATACGATACCTTCTTTTTCTTCTTGACGTATCAACGTAGTATCTGTTAAGATTGTGGTGTTCTTCTTCTTCTTCTTCATCTTTCTATCTTGGGGAGAAGCCTCTTGCATGCTCATTGGCGATTGCAGCTCAAGATTTCGAAGAACACTCCAGTCTTAACAGAGACTACTTTGATACGATGCCATCGGGTCATCTCGGTTTGTGCCCAGCCAGGGGAAAAGAACTCCTCCATACAGGATTATTACTTGAATAACAATGTCTCTGGCAGATTTACCCTTTCTCATACAACATCCTCAGCAATTCACAAGTATTCTTCTTCTATATATTTTCATCATTATTGGATCAAATTCATATTTATTTTAATTATTCTACTTTTAGTTTTCTTAGATGATGTTATATGATGAACTGTTTCTTCATTGTAATTATCAAATCCTGATGATGTTATATGATGAACTGTTTCTTATTTATTTTAATTATTCTACTTTGCTAGTTTCTTGATTAAAACTTGATAAGATGCCACCAGGTTATGTATTAGTGCCCACCGGTGGAGAAGATCTGATAAGGGATTACATGAATAGAAAGGTCTCCAATTTGCACATGCCGCTCAACAGGATTCGAGATATGAATATCTACAACTATCACCCTCAACAACTCACAAGTAATCTTCTAATTCTAAATATTTTCATTTTTGTTTTTACATTCTTATGTATTCCTAGTAAATTATAAATTGATGAACTGTTTCTTGGCGAATCTTGTCTGTTACATGACCTAGTATTATAAAGAAAACGTTCTCAAGATTCCCTCTCTCTCTCTCTCTCTCTCTCTCTCTTGAAAGATTTATTTAGGATGAATTGTACCAAGATTAACTGATTCTTGGCGAATCTTGTCTGTTACCATGGAAGATATTTGTTACTTGAAAATATTTAAATAATCATCAAAACCCATAAAAATATTTTAAGTAATCTGAAACCCTTCTATTTTTTGGTTGATGACTGCATATATAGAATGAATACTAAGATAAGATTTTTCTCTTGGATGTTTCGTAAAAAATTTAACATGCAAAATACATTGCTTGATGCATTGAAAATTTCTGATCTGAGATTAGATATGTACAAGTCGGATAGAGGAAAGGAGTGGTACTTCTTTACCCCGAGATCAGCTGGAAAGTACCCCAATGGCAAGCAACCACTTCGGAGCGCTGGTAATGGATTCTGGAAGGCTAGTGGCGCTGATGTTGTTATACGTGATGATCAAGGAATAAAGATTGGCACGAAAAAGACTCTCGTTTATTATGAGGGAAAAGTTCAGGAAAATAGTGATAACAAGACTGATTGGATTATGCACGAGTATAGAAATGACAATGCCAACAATATTAGTCCTGTCGTCAAGAAAGATTCAAATGGCATGAAGGTATGCAAAGTTAGTATAGGTTACAGCACCAGTAGTTCAAGATCTATTTTAAGTGAAACTAACTTTAGCTTGTAAATCTTTTGTAGCTGGATGAGTGTGTTTTGTGCAAGATCTACAAGAAAACATCTAAAGACGATGGGGACAATTTCTCTAAGCAGCAGAATGAGCAAGTGCCAAATCCCAATAAAAAACAGGGCCGAGATGATCCAAATTTATACAACACAACCAGTTTATTTATGCAGAATATCCAAGTGTCAAATCCCAACAAAAATCAGAGCTCATATGGCGTTGATTTTGACACTTGGGATAATTTGAATGGACAAGAAGATGGTGAAGATTTAGACAATATGGTCAGTTCCCCTCTGTCTGATTATGAGCCAAATTTACATTGCTGGGATAATGGTTGTGTATATAGTCAACAAGTATCAATTCAAGTGCCACAGACAGTTCAAGTTCTTTATCAATATCCTATATTTCCGCCTCAAGGCATGGTCAGGGACGATATCAATTTTCCTATTCAGAATGTGCAAAATCCCAGCAGCCCAGAAGATTGCTTTTCATGCTTTCGCTTTGCTTATGTTTCTGAATGATTATTTGGGCGTTTGCAAGAACTGTATGATAAGGTGCTTGACTTACAGAAGTATTTTTGGCTAATTACTATCCCAGTATATTCCACCTTAGGTTGACTCGGATTTGAAATTACTATCCCGTTCCAAAATGAACTGTTGAAATTTGCTATTGATTAAGAGAAAAATTGAATTTTTTTTTTTTTTTTTTTTTACATTGATCACATTGGGACAGAGGGAGTAATATATACTCAGTGTGGTGTTGTAACTACTGGAACTTGACATGGTTCAGTTTTATTTTTTCGGTTGTATTGTTTATCAAGATTTCTTAGTGTTTGGGGGAGCTCATTATGTACTTATTTACTGTTATGCTATATGAGGTTTTAGCTGTGTTCTGCTCATATTCTTGCACTGTACACAAGGTTTGACATAAAACGGGGAAGAACTTGGACAATTAAAACTACCGTCATGCTATACGTTAAGGAAAATTAATGAGAGTCCAGGTCCGATGGACTCAAGTATTGTGCCTTCTTGAGTTTCTAACTGCCTGTTACAGTTTGTTTTCGTAAAGTTCATGCTTCATTACCCTAAACCTCCTCAAAACCACAGCATGAATCAAAAACATTATACTTACCCCACTCTAAAGAAAATCCATTTGACAAGTCAAAGCAAAAAAAAGATAATGAATCAAAAGACTGTTATTTAAACAACTCCAACATGAATCCCATCCAAAAACATTATATACTTACCCCACTCTAAAGAAAATTGAATGGATTGCTGTTTATCCAAATTCGAGTCAACCTAAGGTGGAATATACTGTGGGATAGTAATTAGCCAAAAATACTCTGTAAGTCAAGCACCTAATCATACAGTTCTTGCAAACGCCCAAATAATCATTCAGAAACATAAGCAAAGCAAAAGCATGAAAAGCAAGCTTCTGGGCTGCTGGGAATTTGCACATTCTGCATAGGAAAATTGATATCGTCCCTGACCATGACTTGAGGCGGAAATATAGGATATTGATAAAGAACATGAACTGTCTGTGGCACTTGAATTGATACTTGTTGACTATATACAAAACCATCACTACAAGAAATATGTCTTTTAGAGACACTTTGCTTGGGACAGAAATTAACAATAGTCTCTGTTTATACAAATTTGAGACAGCAATTCTATAATGCTCTCTCTTTTGAGACAACAATTCTCTAATAGTCCCTAATTTGGGACAACATTTTCTAATGGTCCCTGTTTTAACATGTAATATTTATGTCAGGGACGGTAATTGCCGTCTCTAAAACATTTGTGACACCCACTTATTGAGACCCCTATTTGTCCCTGTTTTATCCAAATTCAAACAGGGACGCTACTAGATCCTATTTTAGGCAACTTAATGAGACCCTTTCCCGTCTCAATAAATATGATTTTTAGTAGTGCATTATCCCAGCAATGTAAATCTGGCTCATAGTCAGACAGAGGGGAACTGACCATATTGTCTAAATCTTCACCATCTTCTTGTCCATTCAAATTATCCCAAGTGTCAAAATCAACGCCATATGAGCTCTGATTTTTGTTGGGATTTGACACTTGGATATTCTGCATAAATAAACTGGTTGTGTTGTATAAATTTGGATCATCTCGGCCCTGTTTTTTATTGGGATTTGGCACTTGCTCATTCTGCTGCTTAGAGAAATTGTCCCCATCGTCTTTAGATGTTTTCTTGTAGATCTTGCACAAAACACACTCATCCAGCTACAAAAGATTTACTAGCTAAAGTTAGTTTCACTTAAAATAGATCTTGAACTACTGGTGCTGTAACCTATACTAACTTTGCATACCTTCATGCCATTTGAATCTTTCTTGACGACAGGACTAATATTGTTGGCATTGTCATTTCTATACTCGTGCATAATCCAATCAGTCTTGTTATCACTATTTTCCTGAACTTTTCCCTCATAATAAACGAGAGTCTTTTTCGTGCCAATCTTTATTCCTTGATCATCACGTATAACAACATCAGCGCCACTAGCCTTCCAGAATCCATTACCAGCGCTCCGAAGTGGTTGCTTGCCATTGGGGTACTTTCCAGCTGATCTCGGGGTAAAGAAGTACCACTCCTTTCCTCTATCCGACTTGTACATATCTAATCTCAGATCAGAAATTTTCAATGCATCAAGCAATGTATTTTGCATGTTAAATTTTTTACGAAACATCCAAGAGAAAAATCTTATCTTAGTATTCATTCTATATATGCAGTCATCAACCAAAAAATAGAAGTAAGGGTTTCAGATTACTTAAAATATTTTTATGGGTTTTGATGATTATTTAAAATATTTTCAAGTAACAAATATCTTCCATGATAACAGACAAGATTCGCCAAGAATCAGTTAATCTTGGTACAATTCATCCTAAATAAATCTTTCAAGAGAGAGAGGGGGGGGGGGGAAATCTTGAGAATGTTTCCTTTATAATATTAGGTCAAGTAAATGCATAAGATTCGCAAAGAATCGCTCATCAATTTATAATTTAGTAGGAATACATAAGAATGTAAAAGCAAAAATGAAAATATTTAGAAAAAGAAGATTACTTGTGAGTTGTTGAGGATGATGGTTGTAGATATTCATGTCTTGAATCCTATTGAGCGGCATGTGCGAATTGGAGACCTTTCAATTCATGTAATCCCTTATCAGATCTTCCCCACCGGTGGGCACGAATCCATAACCTGGTGACATCTTATCAAATTGCTCTACGTTAAGTCTTTGGTGTTCAACAATATCTATGGCCGACCATGGTGGAATATCCTCCACTTCTTCTTGTTCTATCTTGGCAGAAGAATCTTGATGTTGCTGAATAATGTTATTTCTTTTTCTTGCCATGACGAAATGGAATTAAACGTTATCGGAGAGAGAATATTGAATGAATGATAGGGATCGATGGATGGATTATGCGTTGTTAATTATATTTAGATCTATTTACACTTTTTATTGATATTATTCTATCCAACACATATAAACTGTTGATTTTTTTTTTAAGAAAAATAATGTTAATTTTTTTTGTAAAAAAAATTAACTTTACAATATCTATTATTAGTTCAAATGATATGGACGAAAATAAATGAAAAAAATGAGATTTCACAACCAATTAATTAATGTGATTCAATATTCACCAAAACATCATTTTTTTGCAAAAAAAAAAAAAAAAAAAAAAAAAAAAAAAAAAAGAAAATTAAATATACTATGATTTTAAAATAGAAGATAGTGTCAAGTTGATTCACGGAAGACAAACAAACAAATGTGAAACCTTATGTAAATAAATGATGCTCTATTGAGCATTGTTGATAGAAGCAATCAAGTGTCAAGATTACAATAACATAATATAAAACTTAAAAGTACACTATAAGATCAGGAAAAATACAAACTATATATGGAACCATATATCAAGTCCCATTAGTTACAACACACAAGCACACTAAGAAGTAAGTAAAAATATAAAAATCGCATCTCAAGGGGGCGGATAATCTAGGTGGATGGTGGTGGTGAGAATAAAGGGATTGATGGGATTGTTGTAGGGATGTTTGGAAGGGAAGGAATTGTGGTTGGGATGGTGGGAAGTGGAATAGATGGCAAAGGGGGTAGGGTCATTTTGGGGATATTTGGCAACGTTGGGTTGGGAAATGTAGGAATAGTAGGCAACCGGTGGTGGAAGGCAATGGTTTGGGCAAGGTTGGAATTGCGGGCAATGGGGGTAATGCAACTTTAGCCAACAATGTCGTGGGTAGAGGAGTTGCTTGCATAAGAAGGCGAGTTGACTCGGTTACATGGATGCTCGAGAGTGATAAAGCTAAGATCAAGGAGAGAACCAAACAATGGTTGAAAGAGGACATTGATGACTTGTTGAGGAGAATGAATTAGTAGGAGTTGAGTTGAAGGGGAGTTGAGTATTTGGGTTATATTTATAGGGTCACTAGTGGTAAAAGTGGCAATACAAGTATAGAGAAAGTAGTTGTTAGTTGAGATTCTTAACTGAATTTCTAACTAATTGTTATGAGTTGTTCTTAGTTTGGCTTGAAAATGGTTAATATTGGTAGGAATATAATTGACGTCTCCCTTGCGATTTCAAAAAATTAAGAATATCCCTTTTCTCATTCTCAAATCTTCTGATTTATCAAACAAAACTAACTTCTCTTCAATTTCATTCAAGTAATTTGTCCTTCGAACTTCCATTCTTCACATTTTTGGCTTTCACAATCCAAACCTATCTCTTTGTATTCCATGTTGTAGCATTCAGTCCCAAATCCATCTTTTAGTCCACTTCCTTCCAAGTCCATTCATTTATATGCCTGCACCAAAACGCAAACAAATTCGGTTAATAAATGTAAAACACAATTTAAATTAGGAGAAATATGATCATAAAATATGGACAAATGAATATATATCGAACCACGAAACATTGGTAGTTTATGTTGCACTTAGAGAGCAATGGGGTGCTTTGGCCACTAAAATGAGCCGGTTGTCTCGCCTTCAAGAACATTGACTGCAACTAATTTGGAGGGAGAAGAAAAAAATAAATTAGTTCAGCAAGCTCAAGCTTCATCGGCTCCTACCTTACGTTCCTTTGAAGCTCTTCGTTCCAACCCCAAGTATTTTAATTCTTCTTATCAGACTAATCTTTCAGACCTTTTTTTTCCCGACAAAAAATGAAACTTTTACCCAGAAGGATATAATATTCTAACATGAATGTATCTCCAAGGGCACCAATGACAGATAATCATTCTTTTCATGACTACTATAATGAAGAAGATGAATTTATCCCGGGAAAAAGACATGACAAGAACTGAGATATGCGTACCATAAGAGTATTTTTTATCTTAAGTTGATGTTTTGTGAAATCTCATTTTCCATTTATTTTCGTCCATATTGTTTGAACAAATATTATATTCTTGATTTCATGATGTTTTGGTCTAGTCCCTCATCACAATTTATTTTCATATTTTAATAAAATTTAGAGGGCTTTCGAAGTCCTTTTCCAAATAGAATTCTAAATCTTTAATAAGAAAGTTATAAAATTCACTTACAACACTTATCAATTAGATTCAAATTAGGAAAGTCGATATGCCTATAAAATAATATCATGTGTACACCAATTGTAACTCTATTCTCTCTTTGTTTTCTTATTCACAATTGGAATCAGTATTCGGGCCGAAAATGGCGGAACTTCTTCTTCTATCTTGGGAGAGTCCTCTTCCTCAATGGTGATTGCGGCTCGAAGAAGACGTTAGCCATGACAGAGACTACTTTTATACTATCCCACCGGCCGGCCGGATCACAGAAGAATTCGCCTCTTCCATACGATATCTGCACCTATCATCCTCAGCAAATCATAAGTATTCTTCCCCCCTCTCTCTCTCTCTCTCTCTCTCCTTCGCCTACTAATTACCCCCTGATTTTTTATATATTTACCATAACAACGTTTAATTCCATATCTTCATGGCAAGGAAAAGATATATCATTAATCAGCAAAAGCAAGATTCTCCCAAGAGGAAACAAGAAGAAGAAGAAGAAGTTCCACCATTGTCGGTCCGAAATACTGATCCACACGATGGTCATGACAGAGAGAAGATTGATACGATGCCACCAGGTTATGGATTTGTGCCCACTGGAGAAGAACTGATAATAAGGGATTTCTTGAATAAGAAATAAGATAATTTATCCTTGCCACTTTATAGGATTCGAAATATCAATATCTACAACTATCATCCTCAGCAACTCACAAGTACTCTTCTTCTAAATTTTCCTTGTTACTTTTATATTTGTAAGTTTCTTGTCAAATTATAAATTGATGAACTGATTCCTGGCAAATCTTGACCGTTTCTTGGTTTTTTACTTTAAATTAAGGCTAGAGTTGTCTACATGACCTGATATTATAAAGAGAACGTTCTCAAGATTCTATCTTTTTTTTTTTTTTGCATTTATTCTTCCTTTTTCGACATATTTGTTTGATATAAATTAGTATTTGTAATAAAATTTAAACATTCAAAATACATTGCTTGATGCATTAAAAATTTCTGATGTGAAATTAGGTACGTACAAGTCTCATAGAGGAAAGGAGTGGTACTTGTTTACCCCGAGATCAGCTGGAAAGTACCCCAATGGCAAGCAATATCTCCGGAGCTCTGGTAATGGATTCTGGAAGGCTAGTGGTGCTGATGTTGTTATACGTGATGATCAAGGTATAAAAACTGGTATGAAAAAGACCCTCGTTTACTATGAAGGGAAAGTTAAAGAAAAGAACGATATCAAGACTGATTGGATTATGCACGAGTATAGAAAAGAAGTTGACAATGATATTCCAGACGTCAAAAAAGTTGCAAATGGCATGAAGGTACGCAAAGTTAGCATAGGTTACAACACCAATAGTCCAGATCTATTTTAAGTGTGACTAATTTTTGCTTGTAAATCTTTTATAGCTGGATGAGTCTGTTTTGTGCAAGATCTACAAGAAAACATCTAAAGACGATGGGGAAGCAAATGACATACATCAAGTGGAAAAAACACGATGATTGTTCCAGCAACAAACAACCTACAACATCCAAATGGTGACAATTTCTCTATGCAGCAGAATGAGCCAGTGCCAAATCCCAGCGCAAATCAGGGCGGAGCTGATCCAAATTTCTACAAATCAACCAGTTTATTTATGCAGAATGTCCAAATGTCAAATCCCAACACAAACCAGGGCTCATATGACGTTGATTTTGAAACTTGTGATAATTTGAATGGACAAGAAGATGGTGCAGATTTAGACAATATGGTCAGTTCCCCTCTTCCTGATTATGAACCAGGTTTCCATTGCTGGGACAATGGGTGTGTATAGACACGGAATATCTCAAGCCAAGTGCCACAGGTTCTATATCCTATATTTGAACCTCAAGCCATGGTCAGGGATGATACATTGCCTATGCAGAATGCGCAAGAGCAAAATCCCAACAGTCCATATGCTTGGCTGTCATGCTTTTATTTTGCTTATGTTTCTGAATAATTGTTTCTGGATTGGGATTCATGTTGGAATTGTTTAAATTACAGTCTTTAGACTTCATTAATGCATGTCGTTTTGGAGTTAAAAGCCTTTAGATACCAGCTTCACCCCTACATTGAGCAAATTTATATAGTTTCAAAATTTGCTCTTAATCAAGAGAAAATCTAAAAAAAAATAAAAAATTGACATTAGGTTAGGGACGGAGGGAGTACATTTTTTGCAGCAAAGCAGCCATTGTGCTTTGTAACAACAGACACCAAAACACAGTAAAAACAGTTGAAATAAGATGAGCAAAGTTAAAGTAGCTAGAAGAAATGTACTCGCATCGCAACAGAAACAAACAAAGGTAGAGGAAAGAGGATAAAAGATCAATCTTTTACAAGTAAATCATATAAAGGACCAAAGTGGACACTTTGTTATAATACAATACATATCCTACAATATGTTATTCATATTTTACATTACAGTGCAGTGACCTATGATACAATTTTGTCTTGCACAAAAGGATCGATCCAAAACGAACATAGTATAGTGAGTTCATCTTCTCTGACAATGTAAGCATATAAAGATTGTCCGAGATTTCAAAATTAACCTATATGACTTCTTGAAACTTCTACTGTTTTGAATATGTAAGATAGCTCTTTAGTGAAGCTCAGTGGAAATACATTTTTGCGTCTTTGCTTACATATATTATGGTTATAGTCATTTTCTGTAGTCCAAATCATCTACTTTTATGGTTCTTCCTTTTGACTTATATAGTTCAAAATACAGTATAGTATACCTATAATTGTTGTGCTTTTAATACGCAAAGCATACCCTAAATGTACTTCAAGTACAAGAGGTGAATTAGTATTATACGTAGGTAAATGAGCAGACCGGTAGTCTTATACATAAGTGTAAGAGCGGATGGTAAGGGTAGTCAGGTCTTTTTAAGCGACATATATAGCTGAAGGGCCTTAGAGTCCAAAGCCCCAAAAAAGAGGATACATTCGTTTAAAAATTTATAAAAGCTTACCAAATATTATTTTTCACAATTATAATTTTATTAATTAAAATTTTTAGACCTTTTATATATTTTATAATTTTTTAATAGAACATTTATGTCTCTTATATTTTTTAAATCATTTTTCTGAAATTTTCTGATTTTTTAATTTTAAGTTGATGTTTTGTGAATAAAATTCAGAGGGATTTTGAAGTCCTTTTCCAAATAGAATTCTAAATCTTTGATAAAAAAAATTATAAAATCCACTTATCAATTGGATTCAAATTAGGGAAGTAAATATGCCCATAAAATAATATCACCAACTGTAACTCTATTCTCTCTTTGTTTTCTTATTCACGTATCAAAGTAGAATCGGTCATGACTATCTTCTTCTTCTTCTATCTTGTGAGAGACCTCTTCCTCAATGGTGATTGACGCTCGAAGAAGACTTTAGCCATGACAGAGACTACACTTTTATATATCCCACCGGCCGGCCGGATCACAGAAGAATTCGCCTCTTCCATACGATATCTGCAACTATCATCTTCGGCAAATCATACGATATCTTCTTTTTCTTCTTGATGTATCAACGTAGTATCTGTTAAGATTGTGGTGTTCTTCTTCTTCTTCATCTTTCTATCTTGGGGAGAAGCCTCTTGCATGCTCATTGGCGATTGCAGCTCAAGATTTCGAAGAACACTCCAGTCTTAACAGAGACTACTTTGATACGATGCCATCGGCTCATCTCGGTTTGTGCCCAGCCAGGGAAAAGAACTCCTCCATAAAGGATTATTACTTGAATAACAATGTCTCTGGCAGATTTACCCTTTCTCATACAACATCCTCAGCAATTCACAAGTATTCTTCTTCTATATATTTTCATCATTATTGGATCAAATTCATATTTATTTTAATTATTCTACTTTTAGTTTTCTTAGATGATGTTATATGATGAACTGTTTCTTCATTGTAATTATCAAATCCTGATGATGTTATATGATGAACTGTTTCTTATTTATTTTAATTATTCTACTTTGCTAGTTTCTTGATTAAAACTTGATAAGATGCCACCAGGTTATGTATTCGTGCCCACCGGTGGAGAAGATCTGATAAGGGATTACATGAATAGAAAGGTCTCCAATTTGCACATGCCGCTCAATAGGATTCGAGATATGAATATCTACAACTATCACCCTCAACAACTCACAAGTAATCTTCTAATTCTAAATATTTTCATTTTTGCTTTTACATTCTTATGTATTCCTAGTAAATTATAAATTGATGAACTGTTTCTTGGCGAATCTTGTCTGTTACATGACCTAGTATTATAAAGAAAACATTCTCAAGATTCCGCCCCCCCCCCCTCTCTCTCTCTCTCTCTTGAAAGATTTATTTAGGATGAATTGTACTAAGATTAACTGATTCTTGGCGAATCTTGTCTGTTACCATGGAAGATATTTGTTACTTGAAAATATTTTAAATAATCATCAAAACCCATAAAAATATTTTAAGTAATCTGAAACCCTTACTTCTATTTTTTGGTTGATGACTGCATATATAGAATGAATACTAAGATAAGATTTTTCTCTTGGATGTTTCGTAAAAAATTTAACATGCAAAATAAATTGCTTGATGCATTGAAAATTTCTGATCTGAGATTAGATATGTACAAGTCGGATAGAGGAAAGGAGTGGTACTTCTTTACCCCGAGATCAGCTGGAAAGTACCCCAATGGCAAGCAACCACTTCGGAGCGCTGGTAATGGATTCTGGAAGGCTAGTGGCGCTGATGTTGTTATACGTGATGATCAAGGAATAAAGATTGGCACGAAAAAGACTCTCGTTTATTATGAGGGAAAAGTTCAGGAAAATAGTGATAACATCTATAGATACCTTGTAATAATGCTTTTAAAATTGGTTTGGTGCGTATGGGGACTATGCTGTTTGTTTGCTGGGGTTTGTGGAAGGCAAGATGCAAGATGGTCTTCGAAGGTAAACAGATGGAGTTTAGGGCTATTATTGATGGGGTGCAAAATGCTTTGGTGGATTTGTGTTCATTCATGATGTTGGAATAACTATTACAAAATAATTGGAAATTACAGAAAACTAATTAAAACAGAAATATAAAAGAAAAGAGAAGAAAATGGATCTGTCGTTGAAGTCCGAGTCGTGTGAAATCACACTCTCCTTAAGACAAATTTCGCCCCCTCACCACGTTGTGCTTGAGATTGTACGGAACGATTGCCTCCCAGGATGAAACGGATTGACCGGACGGTGGTTGCACAATAGGACCTCCGGCGAACTAAAGTCAGATGCTTGGACTATATCACCACGAATGCAATGCAAGAGGCCAAGGAAAAGATTATCAATATGCTGCGAAAAATGAGTGTGGAGATTCTGAAAAAATTGTGTTTTTCTTTTGATATGTTCTCCCTTTTGTATATTTTCCAAGGAATTGAAAACTGCCCGAAAAATTAAAACAATGTTTTAATTTCTTAATCAATTCCATTATTAACATAAATTGACTCAATCAATTAGCTCAAGGCAGTTACATGGCCTTTTGAATTCCTTGCGGCAGTTACACAACATTTAAGCATGTTTCTGGCGTTGGAAATTTCCTGACGTATGCAGCTGCTGGGAACGAGGCGCCCGCCTCATTGGTGCTCAAACAGGGCATCCTTACTTGCGTCCAGGCGGCCGCACGAGCCAGGTCCAGGCGGTCGCCTCACCGCCTCACTGCCAGTTACATTGGGTCAAGTTTGAAAAAAAATGCAAAAAGTGGGCTTGCGCGGACAGGCTATTTCGGAGCTACATTCGTGTCCGCAGGTACATGAGTTCGGTAGCCCGAAGCCTATTTCGGTCCATGATTTGCACCCCCCTGCGCACCTGTGCACGAGAGAGAGAGCCTCTATGTACACAATCTTACTCCCTACTAAAGTGTAGGAGTATATAAACTAACCCACTTTTCCATCTTTTTTCAATGTGAGATAACCACATTTTCCCCTTTCAACCCATTTACTTTGAGCCTTAATATCTCATTCATCTGTCAACCATTTTGGACAAATTAATATATGATTTCAATGTACTCATGGAGTAGAATGCAATCCAACAATCAATTTGGTCATTTAATAAACAACCCATTTAGGAAATAATACATTATTTTCTTCAAAAACACATATTTTTCCAACACATGATTCCTAAGGGAAAACCGACATCAGAAGCAAGTTTGATTTTGGTCAATATGGGTTTAAGGGTGGCCGAGGTGAAGATTAGGAGGAGACGAACATTACGATGGGAGCCTTCTCATGCTTACGGTTACACTCTCAACACGGATGGTTCCTCGGTATATGAGGAGTGCTCGGGAGGAGGTGTCATTCGAGATTGGAGGGGTGATTTCATTCATGCCTTTTTCAATTACTATGGGATGGGCACTAACATGCAGGCGGAGATTTTTGCATTGAGGGATGGTTTACGTTTGTGCCGGGAGCTTCAGTTGTTTTCAGTTCAGGTGGAGTCTGACTCTTTGGTGGCGGTCGGGATTTTGAGAGGTAGTTTTTCCGGTCCTTGACAATATTCATATGAGATAAGGGAATGTGGGAGGTTGTTGGGTGATTTTGGCATTCGACATATTCTAAGGGAAGCAAATGGGGTTGCGGATCGTCTAGCGGCAGTGACGCATGTTCATCGACAACATATGAGGTATGATATGGCTAATGTTTTGCCTGGGGAGGTGATAATTGCATTGAGGTTTGATGATTTGGGTATTTATGCGGAGCGACATTGATATGGGACATATTTTTTGGGTCATTTTGGCTTTGATGTGGATTCAGCAACAAAATCTGGAAAAAGCTCTCATGCGGTCGCATGGTGTGACCTCATACAAAAAAATAATATTGCATGCCGATCGCATGGTGTGGCCTCTTGGATTGCCGAATTACTGGAAGAAATAAAGGAAAAAATGCAGTCGCTTGGGGTGACCACATGCCGATTTTTTTTTCCCATGCGGTCGCCTCAGGTGACCTCTTGCAATGTCGAGAGCAACAGAAAAAAAAAAGAAAAAAGGATGTGATTGCTTCATGTGACCTCTTGGCTGGGCTGGGCTGGATGGTTTTTGGTGGTTCAAGGCGGATTGGGCTGGTGTTTTGGTCTTTGGATTGGGCCTGGTTTGGTGGAGGGTATTGTTTGGTCTGGTTTGGCCTTGGTTTGGGATAGTTTAGTATGGTTTTTTTGGGCCATTTATTTTATCTGTTTTTGGCTTTAGAGATTGGATTTATGTGAATAAAATCTCCGAGGTGTCATTCCTGATTCTTAAAAAAAAATAAAAAAATGCCCTAAACCATTAATCATATATCTTATACCCTAAATTCAATATTACATATTCTAAACTTCATGCACATCCTAAATTATTACCATATATGTAAAGAAATGTTTACTAATATTATTGATAATTAAATATTACATAATAGTAATAATTAGTCAAAATCTTGTAAAAAATTAGTTTTTTTGTAACATAAGAAAAAAATTAGTTTTAAAGCATCAAGTCTAAATTAATAAGAGTGATGAACGATTCTGAAAACTAGTTTTTTTGTAACATTTTGAAAAAACTAGTTTTTCACAAGAGTTACTCAATTAATTAAGAGAAAAATATTTAATAATAATAATAATAATAACTTAACCTTTAGAAAATATTAATAATGCTTTTACTTTACCCCAACCCCTAAAGTATTTACCATATTGCTCAAACTGACAAACAACTAAAAAAACTAAAAATCTTACTCTAGGACGTAGGGAGTAAAAAAAGTTTGAAATATTATTTCATAGTCAATAAAAAATTAATAAAAAAATAAAAATAAATAAATGATAGTCCGCCCCTCTTTTCTTTTATATACTTTAAATTGTTTAGTTTTTTTCTATCTTTTTTATATACCTTTTTGTAAAAAAAAATCACTAATAAACAAAATCTAAAATATTATTTTCTAGTCAATAAAAAATTAATAAAATAAAAATAAATATAGGGTAGTCCGTCCCTCTATTCTTCTATATACTTTTATTTGTTTAGCTTTTTTCTATCTTTTTTATATACCTTTTTATAAAAAAAAATCACTAATAAACAAAGTCTAAAATATTATTTCCTAGTCAGTAAAAAAATAATAATAAAAAAATAAAGGATAGTCCGTCCCTCTTTTCTTTTATATACTTTAAATTGTTTAGTTTTTTTCTATCTTTTTTTATATACCTTTTTGTAAAAAAATCACTAATATACAAAGTCTAAAATATTATTTCCTAGTCAATAAAAAATTAAAAGAAAATAAAAAATAAATATAGGGTAGTTCGTCCCCCTTTTCTTTATATATTTTCATTTGTTTAGTTTTTTTCTATCTTTTTTTATATATATAACAACTAATTTTCTTATGTCTAAGTGATTTTATATTTAAAAAAATAGCTTATTAAGTACTAAATTTCTTTTTATTTCTTCCATATTTTTTATTTTTTTCATATTTTTTTTGTTTTTTTAAATAGGAAAACCCGTTTGGCCCGCGGGTTGTTCCGTACAGACCAAACGAGGGGGCTTGGACATCCAAATTGGGATGGGCCGGGCCGGGTTTAGACCCGTTTCATCAAACGGGCTGACGGACTTCAACCCGTCCCGCCCGCGGATTGGTCCGTACGGATCGAGCCGGGACGGGCTGGCCCGTTTGACCATCACCACCCACCTCCCTCCCTCCCTCCCCCCACACTCACCCACCCCTCCACCTCCCCTCCCCCATCAAATTTTTTTTGATCGTATTTTTTATATAAACACTCATGCTGCCTGTTCAAACCCCCCACCCCCCTCACCCAACCACCCACCCCTCGTCAAAAATAAAAATACTCATATTAAAATATATTTTGAAAAATATTTTTCGTAGATTTACCGAACAAATAAATGTTATATTTTGGAAAATATTTTCACCAAATAAAGGGAGCCTAAGATTAAATGGGAAGAAGGGAATACATTACTTCAGCGCATAGTGTTATAATTTGACTTTCTATTGTATTGAATTGAATTTTGATCAACAATTAATTATGAAAACTTATTATAAGATATTATCTTTTTTTTTTTTTTTATATATATATAATGGATTTACCTGAACCAATACATGATTTTCTTTTAGTCTTTCTGAGATTAGTTCTTATATTAGGGGGTCTTGCGGTGGTATTACTTCCCAATCCAATTCTCCCATAAGTAAACGCAGAGTGAACACACATACGTGTGTGTACACACACGCACACAACATCCGGAAGTGGATTATTTCCTTCATCCCGAAATAAGGGTCCTACATCAATTTTACACGGTTTCTAAGAAAACAATAAAAAATGGGTTAATATTTCAAGTGATTTATGAATATAATTGTTCAAAACATTATTTATAATTTGATATATGACTCATACTCTGGAACGTAACAAAAAGAAAAGTATGACTTTTACTCTTTTTTAACGAAATATTTTTTTTCGAGAATAAGTTGATTTTTATGTTTTTAGTTAAAATCTTACAAAAAAATTAGTTTTAAAGCACTAAGTCTAACTAATAAGAGTGATGAACGGTTCTGAAAACTAGTTTTTTTATAACATTTTGAAAAAAACTAGTTTTTCACAAGAGTTACTCATGTTTTTATATAAAAATAATAATCATGTGAGACTATATATTCAAGAGTGATAATAAAAAATTGACTACATGAAAATAATATTGGACGGAATATGGGTTAAATTAAGTGTAAATATGGGTATGTATAATATGACTAGAATAAGCCCGTGTTCGAGGACACGTTTTTTTTTTTTTTTTTTAAATTAAGCCCGTGTCCTAGGACACTTTTTTTTTTCTTTAATTTAAAAAAAAATATTTTTTTTTAAGAGTTTAAAAATTTTTTTTTTTTAAGGGCAAAATGGGAAAGGGACAAATGTATGAGGGCAAAATGGAAATTTCGGCACTTGCTACTGTTCAAACAACTGTAGCAAGGACAATCACTCATTTATACTATAGATATAATAAGATTTTTAAACTAAGATTTGCATATCCGTACACCATCCGTACACCATCCGTACGACCTATCCCTAGAGAAGTATTCTTTTCCAACTAATATTCTTATATTTTGTTATTATCCTTTTCAGGTAAATAAAACACAACAAATATTATTTATTATCCTCTCTCTCTCTTCTCTCTCTCTCTTTCCCCGCCAATATAACACAACAATCTTTCTTTTCTTCAGGTAAAAATGGGCAGAAAAAGAAAGAACTTTAAGCAAGAAGAAGCTCCCAAGATAGAAGAAAAAAAGAAAATCGAGGAAGTTCCTCCATTGTCAGAACAAGAAATCGAAGAACACGAGAAACTTGATCGAGAGTACTTTGATACATTGCCACCAGGTTATCGGTTCAAGCCCACTTCTGAAGAGCTCATAGAGTTTTACTTGAAGAAAAAAGTGTCGAATTCGTTGGACATGCCACACAATAGGATTCGAGTTACCAATATCTACAGCCTTGCTCCTCAGGACCTCACAAGTAATCTTCTTTCAATAATTAATTAAATTATTATTCCGTTGTATCAAAATAAATGTCACGCTTTCATCTTTTTATTAACTTTATTTAAATTTGACGAAAAAAAAATTGAGTTTTGAATATTTTCATGAAATTATAAACATTTATACGACTACACGGTCAAAAATACTATCGATAACAATTTTTTACAATTCATTAAAATTTCATAATATTTTGGTTGCTTTAATTTCGTAGCAAATTATACTTGAAGAATCCATTACCCGTATTCAGAAGTTTATATTACAAGTAATCATCGATCGTTTTGTTGTTGTATCTGGTAATGTTAGAGATTATTTATGTAATCGGATTGTTCATGATTAAATTCGATCATTCGCATAGGATTATAGAATTTCAAGGGAATAATTTCTTTAACCTTTCAGGATATATCATTGTTATCAGTCTCTACTTTGTAAGATAGTAGTTGTTGTCTACATTAAGCCTTCCCTTATGTACTATAAAGGTACAAGCAAAAAATACACCATATTTAAAATTTCTATATAATGTGACTGCAGGCAGGTACAGGTTGCATAGAGAAAAGGAGTGGTACTTCTTTACCCCAAGAACTAAGAAGTATCCCAATGGCAAGCGACCAGATCGGAGAGCTGGTGATGGAATCTGGAAGGCTACAGGCGCTGATGTTGATGTGCACGATGATGAAGGCGTAAAAATTGGTACAAGAAAGACCCTTGTTTATTACAAAGGGAAAGCTAAAGATAAGGATGGAGTCAAGACTAATTGGATTATGCACGAGTATAGACATAAAGCCAACAATACTGACAGTGCTGGTCCAGTCGCCAAAAGACTCAAAACAAATGCAAATGACATGAAGGTATGTAAAGTTAAACATAGGCTACGTGTTACTCGTATTAGGTTACTTTTATAAGCTTGCATGTTATCGGTTCCTTGTTTAATTGGATTTAGAAACGTTGGTGCAAGGATATGAAGGTGTGCTAGAGCCAATCTCTCGTAAGATGTCATTGCCTCGCTTTGGATGTAAAACCGATAATTTTGGGTCCCAGACAATGAATCTTGGTTGTACATTCACAAGCAGGAGGCAGTGACGAGAACCATTGGCTCTAGCAGCACTGTTTGCACCAGCAGTTTCAGGTCTATTTTAAGTGTGACTAATTCTTTCTTGTAACATTCTTGTAGCTCGATGATGTGGTTTTGTGCAAGATTTACCATAAAACACCCAAAACACCCAAAACACCCAAGAAACGAGTTTCAAATCAAATCCCAAATGAGGTGGGTGACGACAATGCGACAAATACCCCTACGCCTGCAAGTTCCCTTCTGCCTTCAAGTTCCCCTATGTTGACTAGTTGCCCTTTGCAGGCAAGTTCCCCAGTGCAGAATCAACAAGTACCAAATTCCAACCCAAGACATAGCTCAACTCAAGATACCCTGGCGGCTATTATCCCTATTCAGAATGGGGTGGAACAGGTTCCATTTCAAAACCAGGGTGTAATAGGTTTTGGAAATACAGTCAGTTTTCAGACTTGGCAGAATGATCATTTGCCAAATCCCATCTCAGAACCGGGGCCAGATGGTGCGTGTTTTGACAATATGAACATATTCCAAATGCCTGCAAGTTCTCATTTGCATGCAAGTTTTCCTTGGCAGACAAGCTTTCCTGGGCAGGCAAGTTTTCCTCAGATTCAGCAAGTACCAAATCCCGAGCAGCTGGATATCGGTTACTTGCTGAATATACATGAACTTGATGACATGATCACCTCTATGCCGAATCCAATTCAGTCAGTGCCATTCAGCCAAAGCTTTTCGCCTGGTGATTTTCAAGCTATGGAAATGTGGAACCCGATCAATACTAATAATGATCTTGTGAATTCTTTACCTTACGATACTCACTCACAGTTTGATCTGCCAGAACTAATTGATGACATCACCTCTATGCCGAATCCAATTCAGTCATTGCCCTTCAGCCAAAGCTATCCCGACTACTTGCTTTGCGAACCCCTTGATCACAGTCATGGACAATTGTCTCGCTTGGATGATACTATTCAATGGCCAGATCAAGATATAGATCAAGATCAAGCACTTAGTTCCAAGGAAAACAACGGGGGATAAAAATTGATTTTTTGCCATTCTAAAATAGAATTCATTGATTTTTTTTATTTTTTTTTTGGGTTTTTATCATTTGGAATTGATTTTAATTATTTGCAGCGATTGAACTACTGACTTTCCTTATGGTAAGCACAGTGCGATGTCGCTTGAGATAGATCGAGCTCTTTGGCTATTGAGTTTTCATTTATTTGATTAAGAAATGAGTTGATTAATGTAATTTTTTTTTCCTCTCCGGATATTGTTATATTTTCTTTTCAAAAATATTTTCTTAATTATTTGTGCGTTTTTAATATTCCCACCGCAACCCTCCTCCTTTTCCCTGACCTACATAATGAGTAGAGCCGTCAATACGGGCTGGCGGGGCGGGGCGGGCCGGGCCCAACCCGCCACGGGCCGCCACTAAACGGGGCGGGGCGGGGCAAAATTCTGGCAGGCCGGAAATATGCCAACCCAACCCAACCCACCTTGGGTTGGTGGGCCGGCGGGCCAACGCGGGCCGACTTAAATAAAAACATGTTTCTGCATATTACGCAACTAAAAAAATTACACATACACACAATTAAACAAGAGTTATTAAATGGTACATAACATATGTCAATACAGAGTACTACTCAGTGACACCAAAAGACTAAGGCATACATGGAACACTCATGCTGAAACACACATACTTTCAACAACAAAAGACTCAGAGGCATACATAACATGACCAACAGCTTCATGTGTTGAGATGTGTTGAGAGTCAACACCGATTCTAGATTTATCTAGAATATTCTAAAGCTTTCTAGAATATTCTACCGACTCTAAATTTATCTAGAATATTTTAGAGCTTTCTAGAATGTTCTACTAACCTCTAGATTTACCTAAAAAAATCTAGAGCTTTCTAGAATGTTCTACTAACCTCTAGATTTACCTACAAAATCTAGAGCTTTCTAGAATGTTCTACTAACCCCTGGATTGGAAGATAGAAGAAGGATCTAGATGAAGAAGAAAGGAGAAGCTTCCATGCTTGAGAGAAGAGCCTAACTAGGACGAAAGTTTCTGGAATTTTTTGGGTAATTCCTTAAGCTACTTAGGTGTAGTATAAATAGGGGTGGAGTCATTTGTGAGTAGGTATCATTTTGGAGAGTGAGTCCACATAGAAAAGAGGGTCTCTCTTGATATATAGTGTGGTGAGGTGCATTGTCATTGTACCAAGTGTTAGGAGTAATAATAATAGTGTTTATTATTATTATTACTTGTGGTTCGCCAATTCGGGTATCGAAAATTCAACAAGTGGTATCAGAGCGGTACGATCCGGGATCGCGGGAACCGTTGTTGAGGCGTTGTTCGGGATCGTTGAAGGTGTACAGTAGGAGACTGTGAAGCTCGTGGTAGGAGACCAGGCTTACTTGGTGACGTGCACGGAGTCAGTACCAAGTCACGATGGTAGATCCGGCAAGCGCATTTGGTGGAGTCAGGAGACTCAACAATGGCAATTATAAGTATTGGCGAACGTGTATGCAGTCGTACTTACAAGGACAAGAGTTATGGAATGTCGTGGGTGGTAGTGAGACCACGCCACCGAAAAAGGAGGACACTCAAGCATTCCGAAAATGGGAAGCGAAAGCCGGGAAGGCTATGTACGCGCTAAAGATTAGCGTCGAGGACGAACTTTTGGAGCATGTCGAGGATGCACAAACTCCAAAAGAGATATGGGATACATATGCGACGTTATTTTCGAGGACTAATGAGGCTCGTCTCCAGATGCTCGAGAATGAGCTTATGTCGACTACGCAGAAGGATCTAACTGTAAGTCAATATTTCAACAAAGTTAAATCTTTATGCCATGAAATCTCGAAGTTAGATGTGGACTCAAAGATTAATGAGCAACGGATGAAAAGAATAATCATCCACGGGTTGAGACCAGAGTTTAAGGGTTTAGTTACTGCGATTCGTGGTTGGGCCACACAACCATCTCTTTTAGAGTTAGAGAGTTTGCTGGCCAGCCAAGAAACGCTAGACAAACATACATCTAGGCCTTCAACGCCAAAACCAATGGATTCAGAGGAAGCACTCTTTTGCCACCGAGGTCGCGAAAGGCAACAAGGACGTGTTGTTGCGGGATGGAAAAAGAAAGATGAAATCCAAGACGAGCATGAAGGTCTGAGGTACAAAGGATGCTCTTATGCAGGGGGAGCTAGGACGAGAAATGAAGATAACTCTCGACTAGACGACTGGAGACGAAACAACGAATGTTACAACTGTGGTCGCAATGGGCATTTCCTAAAAGATTGTCCATTCAAGAAAAAGGTTGTCGAAGGAAATGCAGTTACCAATCAAGATCCCTATGATAGCGAAGAAGAGTGGGACATGAAAGCATCCTTCGCAGATAAAAGGATTCATAAAGACTACCCTGAAGAGGAAGAATGGTTTGAGGACCACGCTTATCCGGTTACTACCGAAGAATGGTGGATTGATGATAAGGTGGAAATCGAAGAAGAGATCGACTTCGAGGAAGGTCGATGGTTTGAAGATCTAGCTGCCAAGATCAACGTTGGTTGTGATGATAATCTAGATGGCAATGACACTACTAAAGCGTTAGCAAGCTTGGTCGAAGTCGGCTCAGAAGAAGTGACGATTGGGATGATCAATGAAAGTTTGGATGCTCCAAAGCTCCTGGGCGAAAAGAAGTTAGAGATAAAGGGGGAGCAACATCAACAAGATTCAACACATGAACAAGCTCGAGAGAAATCACCGTTGAATGTGGATATCGAGAAGCAATCACAATTGCTCCGAGAACGATCAGGAGTAAGCAATGTCACGAACGGGCGCACGAAAAAGACGATTGAAGAGAAAGGTAAATGGTCAAGGAGTGCCGATGAAGAACAAAGCCAACAACAAATATCAAGTGGGAGAAATCCGCTCATACGGTTCAAGATGAAAGAGTCAGTGTTGAGGGGGAGTGTTGAGAGTCAACACCGACTCTAGATTTATCTAGAATATTCTAGAGCTTTCTAGAATATTCTACCGACTCTAGATTTATCTAGAATATTCTAGAGCTTTCTAGAATGTTCTACTAACCTCTAGATTTACCTAGAAAAATCTAGAGCTTTCTAGAATGTTCTACTAACCTCTAGATTTACCTATAAAATCTAGAGCTTTCTAGAATGTTCTACTAACCCCTGGATTGGAAGATAGAAGAAGGATCTAGATGAAGAAGAAAGGAGAAGCTTCCATGCTTGAGAGAAGAGCCTAACTAGGACGAAAGTTTCTGAAATTTTTTGGGTAATTCCTTAAGCTACTTAGGTGTAGTATAAATAGGGGTGGAGTCATTTGTGAGTAGGTATCATTTTGGAGAGTGAGTCCACATAGAAGAGAGGGTCTCTCTTGATATATAGTGTGGTGAGGTGCATTGTCATTGTACCAAGTGTTAGGAGTAATAATAATAGTGTTTATTATTATTATTACATGTGGTTCGCCAATTCGGGTATCGAAAATTCAACATCATGCTGAAACAGCCAACAGGCAACTGGCAAGGCAAAAGGCAAGGCAACGGCAACAAGGCAAAAGGCAAGGCAACGGCAACAGCAACATCAACATTCAACAGCAACAAGCAACAGCCAACAGCAATTTCCCCAGCCAAGTTCCTATCACAAAACAAAAGATCATTTGTTATATAAAATCAGGTGGATGCAAAAATGATAAGAAACAAACATAGTGGTCAGTCTTTATTTGTAAACGTGAATGCAAGCACTAGTGTGTATTTGTCTGTGTTTTTCCCCCAACAACATTGACATTCTCCTTTTATTTTAATTATAAACAATTCAAATGAATGTAGAGAAAATTGTTTAATAAACTAGCATAAAGCCACAGTTTTCTTAAATACTAAAAACAAAAATGAATGGAGAGCAACTATGAAAAGAGATCATCTGGCCCTAATGACTTTTTGTATACATTTACCACATCACCAATATTGGAGCTTCAATATTATCTTTTCACTTTTAAGTTGTAGGCATCAAAGTTTGCAGCTATAATCCCACTCCATATCACCTTCAGAACCCAGCAATCGGAACTTTAAGCTCTCCTATAATAGGCAGCAAGGATTAGGGAGAGTACAGCTCATTTTGCGAAAGTTTAATGCACCATAACAAGTTTTAATTATCATATTTCTAACACTAGTTATAATGATAATGAAAAGAAGAATACAGTAACTATATTATTTGTGGTGCTTCTATACCTTTTATTATTCGTTAATCAACAATTTCAACAACATTGGACCCTTCACTTGATAAAGATGCTTTTAAAATGTCTTCATCTTCATTGACTTCCCCTATATTCAAATAAAAATACAAAAATAATTGTCAAGTAAAAAATAATAAAGCAACATATCTAAATTATCATTAAATAAAAACGAAGATAAGAAATTTTACCAAAGCCATATATCCAATTTCGAGCACATATAAGAGATTGCACATTTCGAGGAAGTATGCAACTTCTACACTTGGTGAGGATATGACCACCAATGGAAAATGATGACTCCGATGCAACAGTAGTAATAGGGATAGATAAAACATCACATGCCATACGCGCAAGAATAGGGTAACGGTTCTTCTGACATTTCCAATGCTCCAAGACATTCAAATCTTCATAAAATGCAAACTCAAGCTTTGGCTCCTCCAAATAGAGATCCAATTGTGACTTTCCCGCAGTAGAAACAGTTACATTCTCATATTCCAAACATTCCTACAAATAGTAAAATACTTAAATACTTAAATGAATATGAAATGATTATATATATATACTCCCTCCGTCCATTTACATGGTTCACACTTTCTATTTTGGGATTTACATGGTTCACACTTTGTTTCTTTCCTAAAATGGAAACCTTAAATCACTATTCTCTCCACTCATTCTCTCTCCTACATTATTTTAATACTCACAACACCATTATAATTTACTATTCCCTCCACTCATTCTCTCTCCTATTTTATTTTCACACTCACAACACTTTCAATATAATATTTCCTCCTTAATTTACGTGAGAACAGTAACTGCGAACCAACTAAATGGACGGAGGGAGTATATTAGAAAAACTGAAAAATGATAGAAAAATAGATAAATTTGATACTTACATCAAACATTCGCTTGCCCCTATTTTTACGTAATCCTCCATCCTTTTCCATTTGTGAAGATGTGACAAAAGAAGACTGTGGTTGTGGAAAGCTAGTGGTGAAATCATTATTGATCCCTCCTTAGAATATTCCCCAAAAAGTTTGTATAACTTTTCCTTCACAAATGACATCTTCTCTTGTGTTTCAATAGGATTATTCTCCGTCTTTGAATAAAAATACTCCAACATTGAAAGCTTCATACGTGGATCAAGAACAGCCCCAAAAGCAAGAACCGTACTATACTGAGCCCAATATTTTTTAAACTTTTCTTTCTTCTTTTTACTCATTTCACTTATCAACTCATCTTCATTCAACATGTTTTTTCTCAATAAACGTTCAATTTTCCAAACTTGCATAAAATATAAGTTAGCCGTAGGATAAAAAGAGCCTGAAATCAAGTTTGTAGTGTCATAAAAAGGCTCAAGAAATTCACAAATTTTCTCTCCCTTACTCCACTCATCCACCGAAGGACAATACTTGTAATTCCTATCATTCAACCCAAGAAGAGTAAAAGCTTTCTTATATTTAATGGCACTATCTAACATCAAGTAAGTTGAATTCCAACGAGTAGACACATCCAAGCGCAAACCAACATGTGTGTCAATATTACCAACTTGTCTCACACATTCGTCAAATTTTTTCATCCTACTCTCAGGTCGAACATACTTAACAGATTCCCTTATCTTATGCAAAGCAACATTGACCACTTTCAAACCTTCTTGAACAATCAAATTTAATATGTGAGGACAACAACGAATATGAAAAAAATCACCGTCACAGAAAAGACTATTATCCAGAAAACCAAGTTGTTCTTTCAAGTTCTCTTGCATATTGTCATTACTAGATGCATTATCTAATGCAAAGAAAAAACCTTTTTCTCAATTCCCCACTCCTTTAAATACTCAAGCAATGAGTAGCAAAGATTAAATTACATTTATCGTAAGTACTTTGTTCACCAAAGTAAATTTCTACCGGCTACTATCTATTATCTATAAAAGACACATTCCAATCGTCCTATAATAAATATCGACTTTACAAATAAGAAAACTTTCTTAATATAGTTTTTGAGCATTTACCTTAAAAATTACTTTTTAAAGATAAATATTAAGAAAAAAAATCACAAAAGTTGGATGTTACAAAACTCTTTAAATATCATAAAAAACTACTACTTTTTTTTTTCCTTTTTTTTTTTCTTTTTGCGTTTATCTGTCAAACTAGCCCAAAAAGGAAAGTTTTTTAATATTTGTTTATTCATGGGACCCACTTATTATATTCACATTATCTATTCACTTACTATTCCCTACCTCGCTTTATCTCTCCTACCACACTTTTTATACTAACCACACTTACTCCAATATACACTTTCCTTAGTTTTCGTGCAAAACCCATTTTGTGCCTTTTGTAATGGAACAGAGGGAGTATGTAAGTATAGCAGCTAACTGATTAATAAAATATGAGACTTTTGTATTACTTTGTGAAAAAAATGTGAAAATTAATTATTCGTATACTTCAAGTATAAGAGGAGAATTAGTCTTATACGTACGTATATGAGCAGATGGTAAGGGTAGTCAGGTCTTATACTTTCGTTATTGTATGGTCAAATTTCATAAAAAAAGTCAAACTGTGCACTTAGGTTGGGGACGGAGGGTGTATTATTTTTCACAATTATAATTTTATTAATTAAAATTTTAAGACCTTTTATATATATTATAAATTTTTAATAAAACATTTATGTCTCTTATATTTTTTTAAATCATTTTTCTTAAATTTTCTGATTTTTTATTTTAAGTTGATGTTTTGTGAATATTCTAGAATCACACTAATTGATTGTGAAATCTCATTTTCCATTTATTTTCGTCCATATTGTTTGAACAAATATTATACTCCCTCCGTCCCATTAATAACTTCACCTTTTGCCATTTTGGATGTCCCATTTAAAGCTTCACCTTTCCTTTTTTGGCAAAGAATCTTTACTATTCCACCCACTCATTCTCTTTCCTATTTTACTATTACACTCACAACATTTTTCAAATTTACTATTTCCTCCACTCATTCTCTCTCCTATTTTACAATTACACTCACAACATTTTCTCCACTCTTAATTTGCGTGTCGGACCAAAAAGGGTGAACTAATTACTGGGACGGAGGGAGTATATATTATTTTAAGTTGTTGTTCTTGATTTCATGATGTTTTGGTCTAGTCCCTCATCACAATTTATTTTCATATTTTAATAAAATTTAGAGGGCTTTCGAAGTCCTTTTTCAAATAGGATTCTAAATCATTGATAATAAAGTTATAAAATACACTTACAAAACTTATCACAATTGGATTCAAATTAGGGAAGTCGATATGCCCATAAAATAATATCACCAACTGTAACTCTATTCTCTCTTTGTTTTCTTATTCACGTATCAAAGTAGAATCTGTCATGGCTATCGTCTGCTTCGTCTTCTTCTTCTATCTTGGGAGAGCCCTCTTCCTCAATGGTGATTGCGGCTCGAAGCAGACTTTAGCCATGATAGAGACCACTTTTATACCAGTGATGGATTTATGGGATTTTTGAAATTTCATGGGTTTGTTCCTAAAGTCTCTCTCTCTCTCTCATCTCTCTCTTCCGTTTCTTTTTGACGTATCAACGTAGTATCTGTTAAGACTTTGGTGTTCTTCTTCTTCATCTTTCTATCTTGCGGAGAAGCCTCTTGCATGCTCATTGGTGATTGCAACTCAAGATTTTGAAGAACACTCTAGTCTTAACAGAGACTACTTTGTTACGATACCATCGGCTCATCTCGGTTTGTGCCCAGCCACCGGAGAAGAAGTCCTCCATACGGGATTCACTACCAGAAAAATTACAAATGATTGATTTAGGCAAGTTCCTTGAACTTCCTCTTCCTAATTAGTACAGTCAACTAGGGATACACTTAAAGTACAGTCTTAAGTGCTTTTACAACTTGAAGTACAGTCTCAAGATTTACAAAATAACTAATACACTCAAAGTACAGTCTTGAGTGATTACAAACTGATTCTACACCTAAAGTACAGTCTTAGGTTTTTGGGGTTTGTGAATTAACACACTGAGGTTGTTTGTTGTTGGTGAAGAGGTTTAGGGGTGAAGGTTTTGGTTAGGAACAGGGTTTTAAAGGTGAGGATTGGTGTGTGTGTGTGTGGATTACAGGAGGTGTGTGTGGGTGTTTGGAAAGGGTTTTTGACTGGGAAAATGAGTATTTTTCAGTGTGTAACAGGAGGTGTTACAGGGGCTGCAGAAGGTTGTTTAATGGTGTTGTAAAGGTTGTAACAGGAGGTGTTACGAGGGGCAGAAGGTTGTTTAAGAGGAAGTAAATGGGTGTGGAAAGGGACTGTACAGGAGCTGTAAATGGAGACTAGAAAGGGGTGTTAGCTCAAAGATTAAAAGGGGAATTTGGGTCCAATATATAGGAGGATTGAGGAAGTAGCCGTTGGGAACATGGCACATGGTTCTCTTCAATGAGAGTCTTCATTTATGTTGTCTGAGGAAGTAACCGTTGGAGGAGACAATGCAATAAAGGTGTGGTTGGAATAGTGTTTGTATTTAGTGCATTGTTATTTGTTTGTAAATGGGCCGGAATTTGCAACCCAAAGTTCGGAAGATCTTCAAGGAGAGATGACATGTCAAAGTTGTTGAGAGATTTAAGAATGGCACATCTTTGTCATCCATGGATTAGTGCATTCTTGATGGCACATAAAATCATAGCCGTCAGATTGAACAATCTGTTGAGATCTTAATTTGTTAGATCTTGAGAATGGATGACATGGTTTGAGTTGGGTGATGATCTCTTTGTAATGAAATAACACTTGTCATATTGGATATTGGTTCTCTTGATCATTACTATCATTGATTTATCTTGTCATATCTTGGCTATCTGATGTTGAAGATTGTTGAGAAAATCTTGGTTGAAGTCTTTTATCGAGATCTTGGGAAACTTGAAGGTGCCACCTTGTAACTTTTGCAACTTTCCACTCTTGACACTATAGACCATTTAACTTTGTCCCGTTAAATGATCAATCTTCATCAAAACACAATGTTAGGTTCTAACAACAAGAACTGAGATATGCGTACCATAAGAGTATATTTTTTATTTTAAGTTGATGTTTTGTGAAATCTCATTTTCCATTTATTTTCGTCCATATTGTTTGAACAAATATTATATTCTTGATTTCATGATGTTTTGGTCTAGTCCCTCATCACAATTTATTTTCATATTTTAATAAAATTTAGAGGGCTTTCAAAGTCCTTTTCCAAATAGAATTCTAAATCTTTAATAAGAAAGTTATAAAATTCACTTACAAAACTTATCAATTAGATTCAAATTAGGAAAGTCGATATGCCTATAAAATAATATCATGTGTACACAAACTGTAACTCTATTCTCTCTTTGTTTTCTTATTCACAATTGGAATCAGTATTCGGGCCGAAAATGGCGGAACTTCTTCTTCTATCTTGGGAGAGTCCTCTTCCTCAATGGTGATTGCGGCTCGAAGAAGACTTTAGCCATGACAGAGACTACTTTTATACTATCCCACCGGCCGGCCGGATCACAGAAGAATTCGCCTCTTCCATGCGATATCTGCAACTATCATCCTCAGCAAATCATAAGTATTCTGCCCCCCCCCCCTCTCTCTCTCTCTCTCTCTCTCTCTCTCTCCTTCGCCTACTAATTACCCCCTGATTTTTTATATATTTACCATAACAACGTTTAATTCCATATCTTCATGGCAAGGAAAAGATATATCATTAATCAGCAAAAGCAAGATTCTCCCAAGAGGAAACAAGAAGAAGAAGAAGAAGTTCCACCATTGTCGGTCCGAAATACTGATCCACACGATGGTCATGACGGAGAGAAGATTGATACGATGCCACCAGGTTATGGATTTGTGCCCACCGGAGAAGAGGCGATGATAAGGGCTTTCTTGAATAAGAAATAAGATAATTTATCCTTGCCACTTTATAGAATTCGAGATATCCATATCTACAACTATCATCCTCAGCAACTCACAAGTACTCTTCTTCTAAATTTTCCTTGTTACTTTTATATTTGTAAGTTTCTTGTCAAATTATAAATTGATGAACTGATTCCTGGCAAATCTTGACCGTTTCTTGGTTATTTACTTTAAATTAAGGCTAGAGTTGTCTACATGACCTGATATTATAAAGAGAACGTTCTCAAGAGTCTATCTTTTTTTTTTTTTGCATTTATTCTTCCTTTTTCGACATATTTGTTTGATATAAATTAGTATTTGTAATAAAATTTAAACATTCAAAATACATTGCTTGATGCATTAAAAATTTCTGATGTGAAATTAGGTACGTACAAGTCTCATAGAGGAAAGGAGTGGTACTTGTTTACCCCGAGATCAGTTGGAAAGTACCCCAATGGCAAGCAATATCTCCGGAGCTCTGGTAATGGATTCTGGAAGGCTAGTGGTGCTGATGTTGTTATACGTGATGATCAAGGTATAAAAACTGGTATGAAAAAGACCCTCGTTTACTATGAAGGGAAAGTTAAAGAAAAGAACGATATCAAGACTGATTGGATTATGCACGAGTATAGAAAAGAAGTTGACAATGATATTCCAGACGTCAAAAAAGTTGCAAATGGCATGAAGGTACGCAAAGTTAGCATAGGTTACAACACCAATAGTCCAGATCTATTTTAAGTGTGACTAATTTTTGCTTGTAAATCTTTTATAGCTGGATGAGTCTGTTTTGTGCAAGATCTACAAGAAAACATCTAAAGACGATGGGGAAGCAAATGACATACATCAAGTGGAAAAAACACGATGATTGTTCCAGCAACAAACAACCTACAACATCCAAATGGTGACAATTTCTCTATGCAGCAGAATGAGCCAGTGCCAAATCCCAGCACAAATCAGGGCGGAGCTGATCCAAATTTCTACAAATCAACCAGTTTATTTATGCAGAATGTCCAAATGTCAAATCCCAACACAAACCAGGGCTCATATGACGTTGATTTTGAAACTTGTGATAATTTGAATGGACAAGAAGATGGTGCAGATTTAGACAATATGGTCAGTTCCCCTCTTCCTGATTATGAACCAGGTTTCCATTGCTGGGACAATGGGTGTGTATAGACACGGAATATCTCAAGCCAAGTGCCACAGGTTCTATATCCTATATTTGAACCTCAAGCCATGGTCAGGGATGATACATTGCCTATGCAGAATGCGCAAGAGCAAAATCCCAACAGTCCATATGCTTGGCTGTCATGCTTTTATTTTGCTTATGTTTCTGAATAATTGTTTCTGGATTGGGATTCATGTTGGAATTGTTTAAATTACAGTCTTTAGACTTCATTAATGCATGTCGTTTTGGAGTTAAAAGCCTTTAGATACCAGCTTCACCCCTACATTGAGCAAATTTATATAGTTTCAAAATTTGCTCTTAATCAAGAGAAAAAAAAAATTGACATTCGGTTAGGGACGGAGGGAGTACTTTTTTGCGGCAAAGCAGCCATTGTGCTTTGTAACAACAGACACCAAAACACAGTAAAAACAGTTGAAATAAGATGAGCAAAGTTAAAGTAGCTAGAAGAAATGTACTCGCATCGCAACAGAAACAAACAAAGGTAGAGGAAAGAGGATAAAAAGATCAATCTTTTACAAGTAAATCATATAAAGGACCAAAGTGGACACTTTGTTATAATACAATACATATCCTACAATATGTTATTCATATTTTACATTACAGTGCAGTGACCTATGATACAATTTTGTCTTGCACAAAAGGATCGATCCAAAACGAACATAGTATAGTGAGTTCATCTTCTCTGACAATGTAAGCATATAAAGATTGTCCGAGATTTCAAAATTAACCTATATGACTTCTTGAAACTTCTACTGTTTTGAATATGTAAGATAGCTCTTTAGTGAAGCTCAGTGGAAATACATTTTTGCGTCTTTGCTTACATATATTATGGTTATAGTCATTTTCTGTAGTCCAAATCATCTACTTTTATGGTTCTTCCTTTTGACTTATATAGTTCAAAATACAGTATAGTATACCTATAATTGTTGTGCTTTTAATACGCAAAGCATACCCTAAATGTACTTCAAGTACAAGAGGTGAATTAGTATTATACGTAGGTAAATGAGCAGACCGGTAGTCTTATACATAAGTGTAAGAGCGGATGGTAAGGGTAGTCAGGTCTTTTTAAGCGACATATATAGCTGAAGGGCCTTAGAGTCCAAAGCCCCAAAAAAGAGGATACATTCGTTTAAAAATTTATAAAAGCTTACCAAATATTATTTTTCACAATTATAATTTTATTAATTAAAATTTTTAGACCTTTTATATATTTTATAATTTTTTAATAGAACATTTATGTCTCTTATATTTTTTTAAATCATTTTTCTGAAATTTTCTGATTTTTTAATTTTAAGTTGATGTTTTGTGAATAAAATTCAGAGGGATTTTGAAGTCCTTTTCCAAATAGAATTCTAAATCTTTGATAAAAAAAATTATAAAATCCACTTATCAATTGGATTCAAATTAGGGAAGTAAATATGCCCATAAAATAATATCACCAACTGTAACTCTATTCTCTCTTTGTTTTCTTATTCACGTATCAAAGTAGAATCGGTCATGACTATCTTCTTCTTCTTCTATCTTGTGAGAGACCTCTTCCTCAATGGTGATTGACGCTCGAAGAAGACTTTAGCCATGACAGAGACTACACTTTTATATATCCCACCGGCCGGCCGGATCACAGAAGAATTCGCCTCTTCCATACGATATCTGCAACTATCATCTTCGGCAAATCATACGATATCTTCTTTTTCTTCTTGATGTATCAACGTAGTATCTGTTAAGATTGTGGTGTTCTTCTTCTTCTTCATCTTTCTATCTTGGGGAGAAGCCTCTTGCATGCTCATTGGCGATTGCAGCTCAAGATTTCGAAGAACACTCCAGTCTTAACAGAGACTACTTTGATACGATGCCATCGGCTCATCTCGGTTTGTGCCCAGCCAGGGGAAAAGAACTCCTCCATACAGGATTATTACTTGAATAACAATGTCTCTGGCAGATTTACCCTTTCTCATACAACATCCTCAGCAATTCACAAGTATTCTTCTTCTATATATTTTCATCATTATTGGATCAAATTCATATTTATTTTAATTATTCTACTTTTAGTTTTCTTAGATGATGTTATATGATGAACTGTTTCTTCATTGTAATTATCAAATCCTGATGATGTTATATGATGAACTGTTTCTTATTTATTTTAATTATTCTACTTTGCTAGTTTCTTGATTAAAACTTGATAAGATGCCACCAGGTTATGTATTCGTGCCCACCGGTGGAGAAGATCTGATAAGGGATTACATGAATAGAAAGGTCTCCAATTTGCACATGCCGCTCAATAGGATTCGAGATATGAATATCTACAACTATCACCCTCAACAACTCACAAGTAATCTTCTAATTCTAAATATTTTCATTTTTGCTTTTACATTCTTATGTATTCCTAGTAAATTATAAATTGATGAACTGTTTCTTGGCGAATCTTGTCTGTTACATGACCTAGTATTATAAAGAAAACATTCTCAAGATTCCGCCCCCCCCCTCTCTCTCTCTCTTGAAAGATTTATTTAGGATGAATTGTACTAAGATTAACTGATTCTTGGCGAATCTTGTCTGTTACCATGGAAGATATTTGTTACTTGAAAATATTTTAAATAATCATCAAAACCCATAAAAATATTTTAAGTAATCTGAAACCCTTACTTCTATTTTTTGGTTGATGACTGCATATATAGAATGAATACTAAGATAAGATTTTTCTCTTGGATGTTTCGTAAAAAATTTAACATGCAAAATAAATTGCTTGATGCATTGAAAATTTCTGATCTGAGATTAGATATGTACAAGTCGGATAGAGGAAAGGAGTGGTACTTCTTTACCCCGAGATCAGCTGGAAAGTACCCCAATGGCAAGCAACCACTTCGGAGCGCTGGTAATGGATTCTGGAAGGCTAGTGGCGCTGATGTTGTTATACGTGATGATCAAGGAATAAAGATTGGCACGAAAAAGACTCTCGTTTATTATGAGGGAAAAGTTCAGGAAAATAGTGATAACATCTAAAGACGATGGGGACAATTTCTCTAAGCAGCAGAATGAGCAAGTGCCAAATCCCAATAAAAAACAGGGCCGAGATGATCCAAATTTATACAACACAACCAGTTTATTTATGCAGAATATCCAAGTGTCAAATCCCAACAAAAATCAGAGCTCATATGGCGTTGATTTTGACACTTGGGATAATTTGAATGGACAAGAAGATGGTGAAGATTTAGACAATATATTCAGTTCCCCGCTGTCTGATTATGAGCCAAATTTACATTGCTGGGATAATGGTTGTGTATATAGTCAACAAGTATCAATTCAAGTGCCACAGACAGTTCAAGTTCTTTATCAATATCCTATATTTCCGCCTCAAGGCATGGTCAGGGACGATATCAATTTTCCTATGCAGAATGTGCAAAATCCCAGCAGCCCAGAAGATTGCTTTTCATGCTTTCGCTTTGCTTATGTTTCTGAATGATTATTTGGGCGTTTGCAAGAACTGTATGATAAGGTGCTTGACTTACAGAAGTATTTTTGGCTAATTACTATCCCAGTATATTCCACCTTAGGTTGACTCGGATTTGAAATTACTATCCCGTTCCAAAATGAACTGTTGAAATTTGCTATTGATTAAGAGAAAAATTGAATTTTTTTTTTTTTTTACATTGATCACATTGGGACAGAGGGAGTAATATATACTCAGTGTGGTGTTGTAACTACTGGAACTTGACATGGTTCAGTTTTATTTTTTCGGTTGTATTGTTTATCCAGCTACAAAAGATTTACAAGCTAAAGTTAGTTTCACTTAAAATAGATCTTGAACTACTGGTGCTGTAACCTATACTAACTTTGCATACCTTCAAGCCATTTGAATCTTTCTTGACGACAGGACTAATATTGTTGGCATTGTCATTTCTATATTCGTGCATAATCCAATCAGTCTTGTTATCACTATTTTCCTGAACTTTTCCCTCATAATAAACGAGAGTCTTTTTCGTGCCAATCTTTATTCCTTGATCATCACGTATAACAACATCAGCGCCACTAGCCTTCCAGAATCCATTACCAGCGCTCCGAAGTGGTTGCTTGCCATTGGGGTACTTTCCAGCTGATCTCGGGGTAAACAAGTACCACTCCTTTCCTCTATGAGACTTGTACGTACCTAATTTCACATCAGAAATTTTCAATGCATCAAGCAATGTATTTTGCATGTTAAAGAAGTACCACTCCTTTCCTCTATCCGTCGCTGATAATTCCGTCGCTAAAACACCTGTTTCTGGTAGTGATTATTACTTGAATAACAATATCTCTGGCAGATTTACCCTTTCTCATACAACATCCGCAACTATCATGCTCAGCAACTCACAAGTATTCTTCTTCTTCTATATATTTTCATCATTATTGGATCAAATTCTTATTTATTTTAATTATTCTACTTTTAGTTTCTTAGATGTTGTTATATGATGAACTATTTCTTCATTGTAATTATCAAATCCTGATTATGTTTGTATGCAGTTGAATTGTTCATCATTAAATCTGTCAACAGGGGATTTTGGAATTTTATATACGTTCTCTTTTTTTGAAGCCATGTTTTCATATATATATAATTTCAAGTATTGAGTTTCCTACTTATGTTAGGACTTAGTTTCCTAATTTTTGTCTGTTAGGTTACCATTGTATGCATATTTAACGGGTGTCTGGTTAATTAGCAATATGAACAATTACGATAGAAAGTATATATTGATTGCGAGTGTACTCAAGAATATTTAGAATGTTTGTCCAGTCATCAAGAAAGATTCAAATGGCATGAAGGTATGAAATGGAGTGTCACTATAGAAATCAAAATGCCGGGTACAATTTTTTTTCGGAATTTCCTATGCCTACTAGGATGAAATTATGGGATCTCTTGCATTTTCATATCTTTTTTTCCAGCTGGTTGTGCAGATTTGTCCATCAACAAAGCCAAAAGAAATTTAAAGAGAAACATGAAACTTCCAATAAAGTTGCAGAATCCTTATTGTTAGACTGTTCCTCTTTGTTTTTCCTCATTTTGTGTCTTGCGACATGAAGAGTGGATTCATTATAATCTTTGAAGCATTTCAATCATGGAAGCTTAGAAGAGTGCTATTCATTTTTGTTCTTTTTAAAACTCTGGTCATATTTCTGAAACACGATTCTCACAAATATTTAACCACAAAAGGTCAGAAATACACATTTGCACGACAATATGCGCTCTTCGTGGTTAATTGGTGTTTTGAACCATAGGCTCACACTTGAACAGATATATGACGCATGGTGTTGAAACCGAAATAACTCACGGCTATAAACCGCTATCTCGGCTAGTTGGGGAAGAGACATGAAATTATTCACTAGTTTAATTTCTAAGAAGAAGCGCATCCAATCATGGTGCATGGGTCTTGGTGAACTACATATTACTCCCCCGTCCTAATATGTACAGGACGACGACCACTTGAGAGATCATAATTGACTTTTCACCGTGTTTGGGACAATGGCTTCATACCAACGACGACCACTTGAGAGATCATAATTGACTTTTCACCGTGTTTGGGACAATGGCTTCATTCCTACGTATGTGCGGTGCATTTTCACCATATATGGGACAATGGCTTCATACCATCGGATGTACGGTGCATTTTCACCTTGCATGGGACAATGGCTTCATACCATCGAGATGTGCAAAGTGCATTCACCCAAAATAACCCCAAAGAAAACTCAGTTACAAAATTATGAATTTTGGGTTCAAAAATACCAATCTGAACCAAACAAGAAAATATTGAATTGGGAATGGTGGGGTCCGCCACCCCTTGCAACAACAGTAAGGAATGGGCGACGTTTGAAAGCCCAAGCAGAAGCTACTTTGATGGGCTTTCCCCCTCAAGAAACAAGATTAATATCGTGTGAGCCAATGACCCACATATCAGATATTAAACTGATAAGAACAGATACTACACTTGATCTTAGCCAAAAGGCCGAGAAAGGTATGCCTTTCATCTTCTTGGGCTGTAGTTTTTGTAGCTTGTCAGACTGTTCATCTTCTTTTATTAACCTGATGTGGGATATGTCAGATAATCATTCTTTTCATGACTACTATAATGAAGAAGATGAATTTATCCCGGGAAAAAATGACATGACAAGTGAAAGGCCCTTGCTTGGTATGCAGATGATCAGACAGCTATGGTATTGGCTTAGCTGTCAGATGATAGTTGAATTGTGCAGCGGAATAAAAGAGATTTGAAATAATGGTAGGACAACAAACACAAAGAAATAATGCAAGTGTGTGAATGTGATTGCAAAAATGTAATAACACAGAGAATTTAAAGTGGTTCAGAGTTCACTCCTCCTACATCCACCCCCACTGTCAAACTTGACAAGTGAGATCAATTTTATTATAATCTTTAATCAACAAAAATTACAAATGATTGATTCAGGCAAGTTCCTTGAACTTCCTCTTCCTAATTAGTACAGTCAACTAGGGATACACTTAAAGTACAGTCTTAAGTGCTTTTACAACTTGAAGTACAGTCTCAAGATTTACAAAATAACTAATACACTCAAAGTACAGTCTTGAGTGATTACAAACTGATTCTACACCTAAAGTACAGTCTTAGGTTTTTGGGGTTTGTGAATTAACACACTGAGGTTGTTTGTTGTTGGTGAAGAGGTTTAGGGGTGAAGGTTTTGGTTAGGAACAGGGTTTTAAAGGTGAGGATTGGTGTGTGTGTGTGTGGATTACGGGAGGTGTGTGTGGGTGTTTGGAAAGGGTTTTTGACTCCGGGAAAATGAGTATTTTTCGGTGTGTAACAGGAGGTGTTACGGGGGCTGCGAAGGTTGTTTAATGGTGTTGTAAAGGTTGTAACAGGAGGTGTTACAGGGCTGCAGAAGGTTGTTTAAGAGGAAGTAAATGGGTGTGGAAAGGGACCGTACGGGAGCTGTAAATGGAGACTAGAAAGGGGTGTTAGCTCAAAGATTAAAAGGGGAATTTGGGTCCAATATATAGGAGGATTGAGGAAGTAGCCGTTGGGAACATGGCACATGGTTCTCTTCAATGAGAGTCTTCATTTATGTTGTACGAGGAAGTAACCGTTGGAGGAGACAATGCAATAAAGGTGTGGTTGGAATAGTGTTTGTATTTAGTGCATTGTTGGTATTTGTAAATGGGCCGGAATTTGCAACCCAAAGTTCGGAAGATCTTCAAGGAGAGATGACATGTCAAAGTTGTTGAGAGATTTAAGAATGGCACATCTTTTGTCATCCATGGATTAGTGCATTGCCGATGGCACATAAAATCATAGGGTCGAGATTGAACAATCTGTTGAGATCTTAGCCGTTAGATCTTGAGAATGGATGACATGGTTTGAGTTGGGTGATGATCTCTTTGTAATGAAATAACACTTGTCATATTGGATATTGGTTCTCTTGATCATTACTATCATTGATTTATCTTGTCATATCTTGGCTATCGATGTTGAAGATTGTTGAGAAAATCTTGGTCATGCGAAGTCTTTTATCAGATCTTGGGAAACTTGAAGGTGCCACCTTGTAACTTTTGCAACTTTCCACTCTTGACACTTTAGACCATTTAACTTTGTCCCGTTAAATGATCAATCTTCATCAAAACACAATGTTAGGTTCTAACAATTTCCCCCTTTTGGTGAATGATTGGTCATTTTAAACTCTTAATGGCTTGCTACAAAACACCATAAGCAAAAAAGAGATGACAATGAAAATTTGCTCTCAAGAAAAATTGAGCAGATTTTTGGTGAACTTCACGGATTTTTATGTGTTGACTCAACAAGCTCCAGGGTGTGAGGATATACTTTTTGGAGAGGTCAATGAGTGTACTTTAAATGGGAGAAAACTGTGTAGGGTTATGAGCTTTGGAGAGATAGATATAGGATTTTTGGTGAGAGGAGTCTTGATAAATTTTATCTCTGCTGTCAGAATTTTGATGTCTGCTGCCAACTTCATACATGTCCCATTTTTTGCTCATAGGAATCAGATTGTGGGTTTAGACTTGTTGGAAAGCTCTATGTGTCTACTTTACACAGAAAAAATCGAATTGCAATTTGATTACCCACAGAGAATGATATTGCAGTTTTGATCTGACAGCTATGATTCTTAGCTGTCAGAAATTCGGGGTTTGCTGTCAAGGTTTTGGGGTCTACTGTCAAGAGTGTAGGTGACTAATTTTTGGGATTTGTTGAGAAGAGTGTACTGTGTGAAGCTTGATGTATGGGGAATTTTTGAAAAGGGTTTGTTGTCAAGGAGATTGGTTGTCACAGGCTTAGCTATCAGAAAGAAAACATAGCTGTCAGAGATAACGATCAGCCTGTTGGACAGCAACTTCAGATGAAGTCTGGTATTGACTCACAAGGTTGTAGGCTATATGTTTATGCTTTCTGGAAAGGTATGTGAGTCTACTTTGCTCCCAAAAAATCGTATTGCAATTTCGTGCAGCGGAGAGAGAGATATTGCAATTTCAGTGAAGAGTGTCAAAGCTGATTTTCAGATTTCCAGCAACTTTTTCTGTTTCAACAAGGGCTGTTCTTGGCTGGTTTTGATGGTGTTTTGGAGTTTGGTTCCCCCTCAAATGGTGTTATGGCCTTATGGAGAAAGGCAATGGGCAAAAGACATCCTTAAAGGTTTGGTTCCCCCTCAAACAGTGCCGTCATTTGTAAGAAGAGATCCAATCTTTTCTTGAAGCATATATACCTTTGATTAAATCCAAGCAAGCTTTGACTTTACTACTCTTTTAACATCTGAAAATAAAACAAAAAAAAATTGGTACCCTTTATGTTTGGGTCCAGGGGGTTAGTTTTCTTTACGAACCCAAGCTTTGCTCATTGATCCTTTATTGAAGAACTGGTTTAGGGTATGGTAATATGACATGATTTGCATCATGTAAGGTGTAAGGACAGTGGATTGGGATGGATTGAAGTAGTGGTTTGGGTTGCTATATTGGGGTTGAAACTGAAAGTTATTTGAATGGGATGATCTTGGAGAGTCATTTTGACTTGCATGGCTTCTTCCATTTGAGTATTGCCATTGAGGTTTTTGTTGTTTGGTGTATCTATGCTTGTTGTAGAATCTTTGTTGCCTTGGGGTTCTTTGTTGTTTGGAAGATTTTGGTTGTCTGTCAGGCCTTGGCCGCATGCTATGCCTTAGGGCTGTCAACCCTTGGGCATGCGACAGACTTGGTGACTAGCACCCTTTTGTAGCTTGACTTCTTCCTGTATATTGGCCCCTTTTTGAACCCAAATATACTTGCTTCCTTGAATTTTACTTGGTCCTTCCTTTGTTTGACTAGGGCCACTCAAGATTTCCTTTGATTTTCCTTTGGTTTGAATGGGATAGGTTTGAGCTTGATAGCTGCCAGAGCTTAGGTTTTCTAGCACCATTTTTTCAATGGCCCTTTCACCGGTGGGAGGAGTGTACCCTTTTCTTTGTAGCACCAATCCCTGTTTTGTCATTAGGACGTTGTTGAGAGTAGGTGAATAGGGATAATGCTTTGCTTGAACAGTTCCATGAATCTATTTTCTTTTTAAGAGCATCATTTTCTTTTTCAAGAAATATGAGTTTTTGACAGTTTTCATGACTACTTGAAGTCTCAGCTGTCAGATCCATGTTTTGTTTTTCAAGCATGAAGCATTGATCTCTTAGCCCTTGACATGCTTTCTCAAGCTCGTAATTGGTTTTTGTGAGGGAGTCTATGGTTGAGGATTGGGAAAGGTTCTCATTGACCGGTGAAGCAAAGCTAGTTTTTTGTTTTTGTTTGAATTAAAAGAGTGCAAACTAATTGTTTGAAACCATCAATATTTAAAGAGTTAAAATCATGTACCTCTTTTAGTTCATCTGCGTGACCATTGCTTCAAGATCTTCCTCATTTTCTGATTCTTCATCTTCATCTCCTAATAAGCACAGCATAGCCTCTTCTCCTTCACTTTCAGAGTCACTTGAGGCATATTCCTCCTCACTTTTGCTTTTAGAAAAATTATAGCAATTGCATCTAGAACTGTGAATGATTTCCTTTGAGTAGATGAATTTCTTTGCTTTGATTATCCTTTGGTTTCTTTGGTTCGGGACATTCGGATGAGTAGTGACCAATCTTTCCACAGTTGTAACATTCAATTTTCTTCTTATGATTCTCTTGATCGGATGCGGATGGACTATAGCTTCTCTCAAATGTTTTCTTATAAGATCTTATGGCATTTCGACGGCCATGGATATGAGGCTGGATAAATCTTCTTTAGAGGTGTGTTTGTTTGAGGGAAGGTTTGCTTTTTGAAGGGAGATGAGGACCATGGAATCAATGTCTTGTTGAGTGATAGGCTTGTGTGTAGTTTCCTGGCGGTAAGGCAAGAGTTTGTGAAATGGAAGGAACAAAGTTGAATTTTTATTTTTCCTTCTAGTTCATAAGCCTCAAGCTTTCCAAAATATTGTTCAACAGTCATGGTACTCCATTACGCTCCTTCTCTAATAGGTAATGCTACCTTCTCATATTCTTGTGGAAGAGTAGAATATATTTTAAGGCATAGGTCTTGTTGATCAAATGTTTTTCCATGGTCGGCAATGGATCCGATAAGGTCCTCAAACCTTGGTTTAGCGGCACTAACTTTTTCACCAGGATAGAATTTAAATTTGTCTAGTTGCCTAAGCAAGTTATACAAATTTTGAGTTCTTACACTCGGTGTGTTTAGTGAATTTGGTATGAATAAGTTCCCAAGCAGATTTTGCGGTTGGTCTTTTAGCAATTTCTTGTGCTAAAGAGTCATTCACACTCTTTTGAAGTATGTTTTTGACTTTAAGGTTGGCACTAATTAGTTGCCTTTCATATTCGATCCGAGTTTTACGGAGATTTCATCTTCTTTGGCTCCACCATTTGAATCTGGTTGGATTGGGTAGGTGACTTCATTTTCTAAGGCATACCGGTTCAAATGCTTTGTTTGCATCAAGATAAGTTTTTATCTTTGATGCATAGATCTCAAAAGATCCACAATCATCAATGTGTGGGATGTCTTTCTCATTATTTCTTCTTGGTTGAGGCATGGTGGGTTTGAAGAGAATCCTTCACAAGTTGTTAGACTTTTGAATGTGAAGACAAGCTCGATACCAATTGAAAGGCCCTTGCTTGGTATGCGAGATGATCGAGCGGCTATGGTATTGGCTTAGGCGTCGGATGATAGTTGAATTGTGCGGCGGAATAAAAGAGATTTGAAATAATGGTAGGACAACAAACACAAAGAAATAATGCAAGTGTGTGAATGTGATTGCAAAAATGTAATAACACGAGAGAATTTAAAGTGGTTCGTAGTTCACTCCTCCTACATCCACCCCCACCGCCAAACTTGACAAGTGAGATCAATTTTATTATAATCTTTAATCAACAAAAATTACAAATGATTGATTCGGGCAAGTTCCTTGAAACTTCCTCTTCCTAATTAGTACAGTCAACTAGGGATACACTTAAAGTACAGTCTTAAGTGCTTTTACAACTTGAAGTACAGTCTCAAGATTTACAAAATAACTAATACACTCAAAGTACAGTCTTGAGTGATTACAAACTGATTCTACACCTAAAGTACAGTCTTAGGTTTTTGGGGTTTGTGAATTAACACACTGAGGTTGTTTGTTGTTGGTGAAGAGGTTTAGGGGTGAAGGTTTTGGTTAGGAACAGGGTTTTAAAGGTGAGGATTGGTGTGTGTGTGTGTGGATTACAGGAGGTGTGTGTGGGTGTTTGGAAAGGGTTTTTGACTGGGAAAATGAGTATTTTTCAGTGTGTAACAGGAGGTGTTACAGGGGCTGCAGAAGGTTGTTTAATGGTGTTGTAAAGGTTGTAACAGGAGGTGTTACAGGGGCTGCAGAAGGTTGTTTAAGAGGAAGTAAATGGGTGTGGAAAGGGACTGTACAGGAGCTGTAAATGGAGACTAGAAAGGGGTGTTAGCTCAAAGATTAAAAGGGGAATTTGGGTCCAATATATAGGAGGATTGAGGAAGTAGCCGTTGGGAACATGGCACATGGTTCTCTTCAATGAGAGTCTTCATTTATGTTGTCTGAGGAAGTAACCGTTGGAGGAGACAATGCAATAAAGGTGTGGTTGGAATAGTGTTTGTATTTAGTGCATTGTTGATTTTTCGTAAATGGGCCGGAATTTGCAACCCAAAGTTCGAAGATCTTCAAGGAGAGATGACATGTCAAAGTTGTTGAGAGATTTAAGAATGGCACATCTTTGTCATCCATGGATTAGTGCATTGCTGATGGCACATAAAATCATAGTCGAGATTGAACAATCTGTTGAGATCTTAAATTTGTTAGATCTTGAGAATGGATGACATGGTTTGAGTTGGGTGATGATCTCTTTGTAATGAAATAACACTTGTCATATTGGATATTGGTTCTCTTGATCATTACTATCATTGATTTATCTTGTCATATCTTGGCTATCTGATGTTGAAGATTGTTGAGAAAATCTTGGCTGTCTGAAGTCTTTTATCAGATCTTGGGAAACTTGAAGGTGCCACCTTGTAACTTTTGCAACTTTCCACTCTTGACACTTTAGACCATTTAACTTTGTCCCGTTAAATGATCAATCTTCATCAAAACACAATGTTAGGTTCTAACAACAAGAACTGAGATATGCGTACCATAAGAGTATATTTTTTATTTTAAGTTGATGTTTTGTGAAATCTCATTTTCCATTTATTTTCGTCCATATTGTTTGAACAAATATTATATTCTTGATTTCATGATGTTTTGGTCTAGTCCCTCATCACAATTTATTTTCATATTTTAATAAAATTTAGAGGGCTTTCAAAGTCCTTTTCCAAATAGAATTCTAAATCTTTAATAAGAAAGTTATAAAATTCACTTACAAAACTTATCAATTAGATTCAAATTAGGAAAGTCGATATGCCTATAAAATAATATCATGTGTACACAAACTGTAACTCTATTCTCTCTTTGTTTTCTTATTCACAATTGGAATCAGTATTCGGGCCGAAAATGGCGGAACTTCTTCTTCTATCTTGGGAGAGTCCTCTTCCTCAATGGTGATTGCGGCTCGAAGAAGACTTTAGCCATGACAGAGACTACTTTTATACTATCCCACCGGCCGGCCGGATCACAGAAGAATTCGCCTCTTCCATGCGATATCTGCAACTATCATCCTCAGCAAATCATAAGTATTCTTCCCCCCCCCCTCTCTCTCTCTCTCTCTCTCTCTCTCCTTCACCTACTAATTACCCCCTGATTTTTTATATATTTACCATAACAACGTTTAATTCCATATCTTCATGGCAAGGAAAAGATATATCATTAATCAGCAAAAGCAAGATTCTCCCAAGAGGAAACAAGAAGAAGAAGAAGAAGTTCCACCATTGTCGGTCCGAAATACTGATCCACACGATGGTCATGACAGAGAGAAGATTGATACGATGCCACCAGGTTATGGATTTGTGCCCACTGGAGAAGAACTGATGATAAGGGCTTTCTTGAATAAGAAATAAGATAATTTATCCTTGCCACTTTATAGAATTCGAGATATCCATATCTACAACTATCATCCTCAGCAACTCACAAGTACTCTTCTTCTAAATTTTCCTTGTTACTTTTATATTTGTAAGTTTCTTGTCAAATTATAAATTGATGAACTGATTCCTGGCAAATCTTGACCGTTTCTTGGTTATTTACTTTAAATTAAGGCTAGAGTTGTCTACATGACCTGATATTATAAAGAGAACGTTCTCAAGATTCTATCTTTTTTTTTTTTTTTTGCATTTATTCTTCCTTTTTCGACATATTTGTTTGATATAAATTAGTATTTGTAATAAAATTTAAACATTCAAAATACATTGCTTGATGCATTAAAAATTTCTGATGTGAAATTAGGTACGTACAAGTCTCATAGAGGAAAGGAGTGGTACTTGTTTACCCCGAGATCAGTTGGAAAGTACCCCAATGGCAAGCAATATCTCCGGAGCTCTGGTAATGGATTCTGGAAGGCTAGTGGTGCTGATGTTGTTATACGTGATGATCAAGGTATAAAAACTGGTATGAAAAAGACCCTCGTTTACTATGAAGGGAAAGTTAAAGAAAAGAACGATATCAAGACTGATTGGATTATGCACGAGTATAGAAAAGAAGTTGACAATGATATTCCAGACGTCAAAAAAGTTGCAAATGGCATGAAGGTACGCAAAGTTAGCATAGGTTACAACACCAATAGTCCAGATCTATTTTAAGTGTGACTAATTTTTGCTTGTAAATCTTTTATAGCTGGATGAGTCTGTTTTGTGCAAGATCTACAAGAAAACATCTAAAGACGATGGGGAAGCAAATGACATACATCAAGTGGAAAAAAACACGATGATTGTTCCAGCAACAAACAACCTACAACATCCAAATGGTGACAATTTCTCTATGCAGCAGAATGAGCCAGTGCCAAATCCCAGCACAAATCAGGGCGGAGCTGATCCAAATTTCTACAAATCAACCAGTTTATTTATGCAGAATGTCCAAATGTCAAATCCCAACACAAACCAGGGCTCATATGACGTTGATTTTGAAACTTGTGATAATTTGAATGGACAAGAAGATGGTGCAGATTTAGACAATATGGTCAGTTCCCCTCTTCCTGATTATGAACCAGGTTTCCATTGCTGGGACAATGGGTGTGTATAGACACGGAATATCTCAAGCCAAGTGCCACAGGTTCTATATCCTATATTTGAACCTCAAGCCATGGTCAGGGATGATACATTGCCTATGCAGAATGCGCAAGAGCAAAATCCCAACAGTCCATATGCTTGGCTGTCATGCTTTTATTTTGCTTATGTTTCTGAATAATTGTTTCTGGATTGGGATTCATGTTGGAATTGTTTAAATTACAGTCTTTAGACTTCATTAATGCATGTCGTTTTGGAGTTAAAAGCCTTTAGATACCAGCTTCACCCCTACATTGAGAAAATTTATATAGTTTCAAAATTTGCTCTTAATCAAGAGAAAATCTAAAAAAAAATAAAAAATTGACATTAGGTTAGGGACGGAGGGAGTACATTTTTTGCAGCAAAGCAGCCATTGTGCTTTGTAACAACAGACACCAAAACACAGTAAAAACAGTTGAAATAAGATGAGCAAAGTTAAAGTAGCTAGAAGAAATGTACTCGCATCGCAACAGAAACAAACAAAGGTAGAGGAAAGAGGATAAAAAGATCAATCTTTTACAAGTAAATCATATAAAGGACCAAAGTGGACACTTTGTTATAATACAATACATATCCTACAATATGTTATTCATATTTTACATTACAGTGCAGTGACCTATGATACAATTTTGTCTTGCACAAAAGGATCGATCCAAAACGAACATAGTATAGTGAGTTCATCTTCTCTGACAATGTAAGCATATAAAGATTGTCCGAGATTTCAAAATTAACCTATATGACTTCTTGAAACTTCTACTGTTTTGAATATGTAAGATAGCTCTTTAGTGAAGCTCAGTGGAAATACATTTTTGCGTCTTTGCTTACATATATTATGGTTATAGTCATTTTCTGTAGTCCAAATCATCTACTTTTATGGTTCTTCCTTTTGACTTATATAGTTCAAAATACAGTATAGTATACCTATAATTGTTGTGCTTTTTAATACGCAAAGCATACCCTAAATGTACTTCAAGTACAAGAGGTGAATTAGTATTATACGTAGGTAAATGAGCAGACCGGTAGTCTTATACATAAGTGTAAGAGCGGATGGTAAGGGTAGTCAGGTCTTTTTAAGCGACATATATAGCTGAAGGGCCTTAGAGTCCAAAGCCCCAAAAAAGAGGATACATTCGTTTAAAAATTTATAAAAAGCTTACCAAATATTATTTTTCACAATTATAATTTTATTAATTAAAATTTTTAGACCTTTTATATATTTTATAATTTTTTAATAGAACATTTATGTCTCTTATATTTTTAAATCATTTTTCTGAAATTTTCTGATTTTTTAATTTTAAGTTGATGTTTTGTGAATAAAATTCAGAGGGATTTTGAAGTCCTTTTCCAAATAGAATTCTAAATCTTTGATAAAAAAAATTATAAAATCCACTTATCAATTGGATTCAAATTAGGGAAGTAAATATGCCCATAAAATAATATCACCAACTGTAACTCTATTCTCTCTTTGTTTTCTTATTCACGTATCAAAGTAGAATCGGTCATGACTATCTTCTTCTTCTTCTATCTTGTGAGAGACCTCTTCCTCAATGGTGATTGACGCTCGAAGAAGACTTTAGCCATGACAGAGACTACACTTTTATATATCCCACCGGCCGGCCGGATCACAGAAGAATTCGCCTCTTCCATACGATATCTGCAACTATCATCTTCGGCAAATCATACGATATCTTCTTTTTCTTCTTGATGTATCAACGTAGTATCTGTTAAGATTGTGGTGTTCTTCTTCTTCTTCATCTTTCTATCTTGGGGAGAAGCCTCTTGCATGCTCATTGGCGATTGCAGCTCAAGATTTCGAAGAACACTCCAGTCTTAACAGAGACTACTTTGATACGATGCCATCGGCTCATCTCGGTTTGTGCCCAGCCAGGGGAAAAGAACTCCTCCATAAAGGATTATTACTTGAATAACAATGTCTCTGGCAGATTTACCCTTTCTCATACAACATCCTCAGCAATTCACAAGTATTCTTCTTCTATATATTTTCATCATTATTGGATCAAATTCATATTTATTTTAATTATTCTACTTTTAGTTTTCTTAGATGATGTTATATGATGAACTGTTTCTTCATTGTAATTATCAAATCCCGATGATGTTATATGATGAACTGTTTCTTATTTATTTTAATTATTCTACTTTGCTAGTTTCTTGATTAAAACTTGATAAGATGCCACCAGGTTATGTATTCGTGCCCACCGGTGGAGAAGATCGATAAGGGATTACATGAATAGAAAGGTCTCCAATTTGCACATGCCGCTCAATAGGATTCGAGATATGAATATCTACAACTATCACCCTCAACAACTCACAAGTAATCTTCTAATTCTAAATATTTTCATTTTTGCTTTTACATTCTTATGTATTCCTAGTAAATTATAAATTGATGAAGCTGTTTCTTGGCGAATCTTGTCTCGTTACATGACCTAGTATTATAAAGAAAACATTCTCAAGATTCCGCCCCCCTCTCTCTCTCTCTCTCTTGAAAGATTTATTTAGGATGAATTGTACTAAGATTAACCGATTCTTGGCGAATCTTGTCATTTACCATGGAAGATATTTGTTACTTGAAAATATTTTAAATAATCATCAAAACCCATAAAAATATTTTAAGTAATCTGAAACCCTTACTTCTATTTTTTGGTTGATGACTGCATATATAGAATGAATACTAAGATAAGATTTTTCTCTTGGATGTTTCGTAAAAATTTAACATGCAAAATAAATTGCTTGATGCATTGAAAATTTCTGATCTGAGATTAGATATGTACAAGTCGGATAGAGGAAAGGAGTGGTACTTCTTTACCCCGAGATCAGCTGGAAAGTACCCCAATGGCAAGCAACCACTTCGGAGCGCTGGTAATGGATTCTGGAAGGCTAGTGGCGCTGATGTTGTTATACGTGATGATCAAGGAATAAAGATTGGCACGAAAAAGACTCTCGTTTATTATGAGGGAAAAGTTCAGGAAAATAGTGATAACATCTAAAGACGATGGGGACAATTTCTCTAAGCAGCAGAATGAGCAAGTGCCAAATCCCAATAAAAAACAGGGCCGAGATGATCCAAATTTATACAACACAACCAGTTTATTTATGCAGAATATCCAAGTGTCAAATCCCAACAAAAATCAGAGCTCATATGGCGTTGATTTTGACACTTGGGATAATTTGAATGGACAAGAAGATGGTGAAGATTTAGACAATATATTCAGTTCCCCGCTGTCTGATTATGAGCCAAATTTACATTGCTGGGATAATGGTTGTGTATATAGTCAACAAGTATCAATTCAAGTGCCACAGTACAGTTCAAGTTCTTTATCAATATCCTATATTTCCGCCTCAAGGCATGGTCAGGGACGATATCAATTTTCCTATGCAGAATGTGCAAAATCCCAGCAGCCCAGAAGATTGCTTTTCATGCTTTCGCTTTGCTTATGTTTCTGAATGATTATTTGGGCGTTTGCAAGAACTGTATGATAAGGTGCTTGACTTACAGAAGTATTTTTGGCTAATTACTATCCCAGTATATTCCACCTTAGGTTGACTCGGATTTGAAATTACTATCCCGTTCCAAAATGAACTGTTGAAATTTGCTATTGATTAAGAGAAAAATTGAATTTTTTTTTTTTTTTACATTGATCACATTGGGACAGAGGGAGTAATATATACTCAGTGTGGTGTTGTAACTACTGGAACTTGACATGGTTCAGTTTTATTTTTTCGGTTGTATTGTTTATCCAGCTACAAAAGATTTACAAGCTAAAGTTAGTTTCACTTAAAATAGATCTTGAACTACTGGTGCTGTAACCTATACTAACTTTGCATACCTTCATGCCATTTGAATCTTTCTTGACGACAGGACTAATATTGTTGGCATTGTCATTTCTATATTCGTGCATAATCCAATCAGTCTTGTTATCACTATTTTCCTGAACTTTTCCCTCATAATAAACGAGAGTCTTTTTCGTGCCAATCTTTATTCCTTGATCATCACGTATAACAACATCAGCGCCACTAGCCTTCCAGAATCCATTACCAGCGCTCCGAAGTGGTTGCTTGCCATTGGGGTACTTTCCAGCTGATCTCGGGGTAAAGAAGTACCACTCCTTTCCTCTATCCGACTTGTACATATCTAATCTCAGATCAGAAATTTTCAATGCATCAAGCAATGTATTTTGCATGTTAAATTTTTTACGAAACATCCAAGAGAAAAATCTTATCTTAGTATTCATTCTATATATGCAGTCATCAACCAAAAAATAGAAGTAAGGGTTTCAGATTACTTAAAATATTTTTATGGGTTTTGATGATTATTTAAAATATTTTCAAGTAACAAATATCTTCCATGGTAACAGACAAGATTCGCCAAGAATCAGTTAATCTTGGTACAATTCATCCTAAATAAATCTTTCAAGAGAGAGAGAGAGAGGGGGGGGGGGAATCTTGAGAATGTTTCCTTTATAATATTAGGTCAAGTAACAGACAAGATTTGCAAAGAATCAGTTCATCAATTTATAATTTAGTAGGAATACATAAGAATGTAAAAGCAAAAATGAAAATATTTAGAAAAAGAAGATTACTTGTGAGTTGTTGAGGATGATGGTTGTAGATATTCATGTCTTGAATCCTATTGAGCGGCATGTGCGAATTGGAGACCTTTCTATTCATGTAATCCCTTATCAGATCTTCCCACCGGTGGGCACGAATCCATAACCTGGTGACATCTTATCAAATTGCTCTACGTTAAGTCTTTGGTGTTCAACAATATCTATGGCCGACCATGGTGGAACATCCTCCACTTCTTCTTGTTCTATCTTGGCAGAAGAATCTTGATGTTGCTGAATAATGTTATTTCTTTTTCTTGCCATGACGAAATGGAATTAAACGTTATCGGAGAGAGAATATTGAATGAATGATAGGGATCGATGGATGGATTATGCGTTGTTAATTATATTTAGATCTATTTACACTTTTTATTGATATTATTCTATCCAACACATAAAAACTGTTGATTTTTTTTTTAAGAAAAATAATGTTAATTTTTTTTTTTTAAAAAATTAACTTTACAATATCTATTATTAGTTCAAATGATATGGACGAAAATAAATGAAAAAAATGAGATTTCACAACCAATTAATTAATGTGATTCAATATTCACCAAAACATCATTTTTTTGCAAAAAAAAAAAAAAAAAAAAAAAAAACAGAAAATTAAATATACTATGATTTTAAAATAGAGGATAGTGTCAAGTTGATTCACGGAAGACAAACAAACAAATGTGAAACCTTATGTAAATAAATGATGCTCTATTGAGTATTGTTGATAGAAGCAATCAAGTGTCAAGATTACAATCAGAAAATTTTGGGGGAAACTAGTTTCCCCCTATGTTAAAAGACTGATTTTGGTAAGGGGAAACCGACACACACATAGCGGCATAGCGGATCGGTATTGAAACCCACGTTTTGACCCGGTTTACTAAATTGGTAAACCTAATTGCATACCTTCACTCTCTCAAAAACACACAGCGCCGTTCTCTCTCTCTAAAACCGGTGAAGGCTACCTTTAACCTTCTAATCTTTTGTTCGTTTTTTACATTTTGAAGTAAAATTTGTTTGATTCTCATTGCGTCGTTCGTTAATTTCACTCTATTTGACGCAAACTACCGTTTGATTTAAAGCAAAATAACGAGGAAAAGCGTAGTGAAACCAGGATGTGATGGAGGTATGTATTGATTTCAAGTTTTTCCGCTTGATTCTCACTCTATTTTGTTCGATTATTGTGTTGATTTCAAGCCTTTTTTGTTCAGTTTTTGTTGTCATAACCCGTTATTTTTTTTATTCATTTTAATTATTTAATTCCTTTATAAATTAAATTACTCCTTTAAATAAATAGGCCCTCCTTATTCTAAATACTGAAGTCTGTTTTAATTAGGTTTCTTAATACTAGTATGATTGTGTGGACTCTTCTATTTAATTGGGCTTAAGGAATTCCTTGGGGATTAGAAAACCCAACTCAAGTAGGAATTAAAAAAAAAACCTACCTATATATACAGAGGAATACCCTTTATTTTAAAAACCCTAGCAGCCATATTTTCCCTGTGCCGTGAATAAGAAAGAGAGAGAAACGGACAGAAGGAAGAGAGGTGCCGCAGAGAGGAGAACTGCTGGATTTTGGAGAAGAAGGAGGAACCTTCTTCATTGCTTGGGATATCCATTGTCAAGGTAAGGATTAAACCTTTTTGGGTATTGTTCTATAACATAGAAACCTTAGAATATTGTTGATGAAAACTAGGAATTGGTAGTAATATCGTGATTTACTGGGAAGTGATCTAAAAGGGATTAATGGAAGAGTAATGACTTTTCTTTGGTTAATCTAAGAAGAACAATTAAGGTAAAGATTTCAACTCTTCCTTTTTATGATTTTAAAGACCTTAAAACCCTAGATCACTTTGGGACTTATTGGGGTTTGAATAACGATTGTTTTCGATTCTGCTGGAGATTTAATCTAAGTGTGTTCATGGTTTGAACTTGATGAAAACCTAATGGGGTTAGGGGTTGGATGCATGTTATCTAATCATGGGTGTAACCTAGAGTTTACATGCTAAGGAATATTGAAACGAGAGTTTAATAAACGTTTTAATGTGTCTGCTGAGTGTCTGTTAGGGGTTGTATGCGTGTGTTCTGGTGTGTGTATGTATCTGTAATGTGTTGCGTGTGTCTGTTGTGGGGATGCATGTGTGCGTGTGTGTGTTCCGATGCACCTGTACAGATTTCTGATGTATATTGCTGAGGTATGCTTGTGGCTGAAGCTACCTGTGTGTTGTTATTCCATGTACAGAGGGTAAATTGCTGATGTGCGTGCGTGTGTGTTGCTGTGTGCATGTTTCTGCTGTAGGGTGCGTGCGTGTGTGTTGTTGTGTGCGTGTGTATTGCTGAAGGTGTGTGCGTTGTCAGTCGTGTGGGTCTGCTGTGTGTGTAGTGTCTATGCATGTGCGTGTGTATGTGATTTAGTATGAGTAATATCTGTTCTTGTAAGGAAAAGAAGTAAGAAAAAAAAAAGAAAGAAAAGAAGAAAGTGGCTGAAAAGAAAAGAAAGAAAGGAAGGAAGTGGCTGGAAAGAAAGAAAGAGAAGGAAATCGAAAATAAAGAAAAGATAGAGGATTACAAGATAGTCTTAAAGATTTCTGGATATTGTAAATCAGTCTTTGAGTTTAAAAGTTAACAGTTTCCGTTAGGAAGCTAACGAAATCCAATAGAACTTAACAGAAAATGTAGGGAGTTAACCCTAGAGTTAATTAGAAGGATTTAGTGCATTAATATAGCATTATACTCTATTCTAAGATACATTCGCATGATTGTAGATTCGTGCAAGGAGTAATTGCAAGGAAGCGCAAACGTTTAAGGTAAGGGATTACGTTCATTAAGTATTTGAATGTATCTTCCTTTGTTATAGGATTCCCTATTGATGATTTGTATACTACCAAGTGGCCGGTAGTTATTCATTTGTATTCCCTCGTTATGAACGTTTTTGGAATATCTTACCATTGATGCGTTTTTGTTCAATGTGTATCTATGTGAATTGAAATTGACTTATGTGTTCTCGTACCATGAACACTATGAATATATGATGTTAAATTGTCCAATTGATGAGGACTCTATATGTATTTGGTTTAGACAGATTGAAATGACCTATGGCCTAGTCAGATTGAAATGGCCTCAATGTTAAATAAATTGGTCTAAACAGATTGAAATGACCTAAGGTCTAGTCAGATTGAAATGACCTCACTATAGAATGAAATGGTCTAGTCAGAATGAAATGACCTTAATTCTATAGATGTGATTATCATGATGCATCAGAATAAGGGGGCGCTTTGATAATAGCGTAAGTGAACCTTATTCAACGATTGCCTGAAAAGGTGTATCGGAGTCGCCTAGATGAAAGGTGCAAAAGTACTTGGAATTGACGGATGTGTAAAGTTCCATTTGTTATTTGTAAAAGTGCCACTACTTGTTATTTGAAAAAGTACCCTCTTTGACATTCTCAGCACATAAACTATTTATTGTACATGTTATCCCTTTCATTGATATTTTGTTAACCTCCGTTCGTTCCGGTCGTCTCTTCTTAGAAACCGAAGAGACCCCGTATGAACTTACTGAGCTTTGTTCGCTCACCCTTTCATATTCTTTCCTCTCCCAGGTATTAAATGATTGGAGAGGATTGGCTGCGTGTTTGATGGATTAGCGGCTTTTGGAGTTCAATTAATTATTTTAGAATATTAAGTATTTCGAGCTAGTGGTTTGTACTAGCCGTAGAGATTATTACCGTTTTCAGCATTTAAGTTTATTTCAAATAGTGGTTAGTACTTTTGAATTATGGTTTTAGTAGCCGTTGGAGGCTATTCTATTCTTAAATTAAGTATTATTATGTAAGAATTTTGGGGTCGTTACAGTTGGTATCAAAGCTTTGGCTTTAGGTCACATGGGAGACTTTAGAGCATTAAGCATATTAGAAGAAGTAGTACTTGAGTATAATTGGGCCTACCTAGAAAGTATTTGGGACAGAGAATTTTAGGGTAAAATTTCTTTAAGAGTCTAACTATGAAATTGTGGAAATTAAGAGATTGTAATTGAGAAGTTAGCATTTTGAGAAGTCGCTATGTTAGGAAACCTTCTATAGTTGGAAACCTTCTATATCTGGGAGTTGCTATTCTAGGAATCTACTATTTATGGAAACCATCTATTTTAGGAAACCTTCTAAGTTTGGAAACTTTCTATGTTAAGAAACTTTCTATTTTGGGAAACTTACTATTTTAGGGAAGAACCTAGAATAAGTTTTCTCTGGAAGTATAACAAGATCCTTCGAGTAATCTGAAGGACTACTCTTAAGTTGAATATGATTTGTGATGATGTTATTTGTATATGATGGACTTGTATAAATACTAATAGTGGTCTAGCGAGAGAACAAGCTTATCGATGGTATTACGAGCTCGAGGATTTAAAGACTTAAGATGCTGGCAGTTGAGGTACCAAATAAAGGTAACCTAGTGAATGAGAATGCTATAGAAGAAGTAGCTGAGGAAATAATAGGGAGTGGAGCCACTCCGATTTTAATGAGGATGAGAAACTAGTGACACTAACGCATAGGACCCGAGGAAGACCAAAGGGATCCAAGAACAAAGTGAGAGTGTCAAGTGGAAGACCTAAGGGAAGATCTAGGAAGAATGTAACTCCATGAGTGAAAAGTGGGGTATTATTTTACTATTATTTCCTAGAAGAGATTGTGAGTTAGCAGTTTTCGTTCTAGTAGCAAGGATTTTGGTTTTGGATGTTTTATTGGTTTTTTTCATTTTAGTTATGAAATAAAGTTTAGTTGCAATTAAATTATATTTGCGTAATTGTGTTCCTAAATGTTAATTATGTGAATTGAATTGGAACATGAAAGAGTGGTCTAGTGAATTGACCAAAAGTATATGTTAACTGGCTAAATGAATAGCCAAGTGTGATTAATTTTGGGTCAAGTGAAACGACCTATGAAAGTAATTACCATTCTAGTGAAACGATTGGTGGTCTGATGAAATGACCTATGATTGAATGTGTTAATATGTATTAAAATTGTATATGTGTATAAGTATAAAGTAATTAGCATGAATATTGCTAATATTGGTGTGAGTGAAAACACCTTGTATTCGTATAATAATGAGAATGTAATGTATCGTCCTCAGATGTCGAGGAACACCAGGAGTGGAAATGGAGACCATGGACGCAGACCACGACATGGCAAATCTGCTACGAGACTTTAACTCAGCGGTGACCGGAATTGGTCAAGTTGTGCGGGGTTGGCGCAGCAGCGGCGCCACCTCAACAAGTACCGCTCGGGGACCCTCTCGGGAGCATTTCGCAGGAGAAAACCTGACTCGTTTTCCGGAGATCCGAAGGAGAAACCTGCGGACTGGATTAAAAATATGGAAAAGATCTTTGAGACTATTACTTGCACCGCAGAGCAGAAAGTAGTGTTCGCAACTTTTGTGTTGAAAGGTAGTGCGCAAACTTGGTGGGAAGCCGAGCGCAGAGCAGCGACTGCACGTGGAACCGGAAACTACACGTGGGACATGTTCAAGACCGCGTTCAATGATAAGTATTATCTAGCAAGTGTAAGAAATGCAAAAGTAGCGGAGTTCCTGACCCTGGAACAAGGAGGAAAAACCGTGGATGAGTGTTGTGCCAAATTCACGGAATTGTTGGAGTTTGCACCAGCCTTCTTCGAGAACGAAGATCAGAAAGCGAGAAAATTCGAGGCGAGCTTAAGTGACAGGATCGTATTCGGGATCACCCCTCTACTGTTACCGACTTATGGCCAAGTGTTGGACCGGGCCAGAATAGTGGAGAAGGAATCAGACAACTATCGCAACAAGAAGGAGGAAAAGAGGAAGTCCAATGAAAAGGAATCGACCGGGTCCAAGGGATTCACAGGGAAATGAAACCGGGATGGGGCCGGTAATAAGCGTAAGGCTACAGATGAAGACCGTGGGAAAGGCATGGCAGGTAATAATTTTCCGAACAAGAACTATGGTAACCGCCGAGACGTGAAGCGAGGCGACACTCGAGGAAAAGAACCAGAAGAGATGTGCAAGGTGTGTGATAAGAGCCACAAGACTGAGGATTGTTGGTATAAGGACCGGAAATGCTACAACTGCAATAAGATAGGACATCCTAAGTGGAAATGCCCGGAACCTCAGAAGGATGCTACTACTCCAGGGGCTGGAGGCGACAACAAGGGAAATGTGGGAGGTCGTGGCCGTGTGTTCACCATGACAGCCAGGGATGCGAGGGCCACTAATGACGTCGTGGCAGGTACTCTTTATCTCCTTACTCGTAGTGCGTATGCATTGATTGATACGGGCGCTACCTATTCTGTAATTAGTACCCGTTTAGCAAAACGCTTGAAATTGAAACCTGAGGCATTAGAAGTACCTTTGGTGATAGATACCCCGACAAATGAGTCGATCCCTATATCTTCCGTGTATAAGAATTGGCCTTTGAACATAAGTTGTAGAGAACTCGAGGTTGATCTAATAGAACTAGAAATGAATGAATTTGATATCATTTTGGGAATGGATTGGTTATCTGCGTACCATGCCAAAGTAGATTGCTTTAAGAAGGAAGTACATTTTGGGTTACCTTCTAGAGAGGAGTTTTATTTTAAAGGATCGAAGCCTAGGAGTCGATTGGGTCTCATATCAGTGATGAAAGCTCGGAAGATGCTACGAAAAGGATGTGAGGGATTCTTGGCTTACTTAGGCAAGACGGATGGGAAAGAGGTGAGCATAGACTCCTTGTCAGTAGTAAGGGACTTTAAGGATGTGTTCCCAGATGAATTGCCTGGATTACCACCAGAAAGGGAGGTGGAATTTTCTATAGATGCAGTTCCGAAACTACACCAATATCGAAGGCACCGTACCGGATGGCGCCAAATGAACTTAAAGAATTGAAAGAACAACTCCAAGAATTGTTAGATAATGGGCTGATTAGACCGAGTATGTCACCGTGGGGAGCACCAGTATTATTTGTGAAGAAAAAGGATGGGTCAATGAGGATGTGTATTGATTATCGGGAGTTGAACCGAGTGACAGTTAGGAACCAATATCTGTTACCAAGGATTGATGATTTGTTTGACCAACTTCGGGGAGCTTGTTATTTCTCAACGATAGATTTGAGGTCGGGATACCATCAACTGAGAGTGAAGAAGGAGGATGTGGCAAAGACGGTCTTTAGGACAAGGTACGGCCATTACGAGTTTCTGGTTATGCCGTTTGGGTTGACAAATGCACCGGCATCATTCATGGAGTTAATGAATAGGATCTTCCAGGAGTTTTTGGATAAATGTGTGATTGTATTCATAGATGACATATTGGTTTATTCGAAGACTAAGGAGGAACATGAGGAACATTTGAGATTAGTTCTACAGATTCTAAGGGACCAGAGGTTGTACGCTAAATTCAAGAAGTGCGAGTTTTGGCTAGAGAAAGTGGCATTCTTGGGACATGTAGTGTCTAAGGAAGGAATTGAAGTAGATCCAGCAAAAATAGAAGCTATAGTGGATTCGTAGAGGTCAACAACTGTTAGTGAAATAAGAAGTTTCTTGGGGCTAGCAGGATATTATAGGAGATTTGTTGAAGGATTTTCGAAGTTATCGTGGCCGTTGACTAGATTGACACAGAAAGGAGCCAAGTTCGTTTGGTCCGAGGAATGTGAAAAGAATTTTCAAGAGCTGAAGAGTCGGTTAGTATCCGCACCTATTCTTACAGTACCATCAGGATCGGACGGATTTGTAATATATAGTGACGCGTCGTTGAAAGGGTTAGGTTGTGTGTTGATGCAGAACGATAAGGTGATAGCTTATGCGTCAAGGCAACTGAAGAACCATGAGAGGAATTACCCGACCCATGACTTGGAATTGGCAGCTGTGGTATTTGCTTTGAAAATTTGGAGACATTACTTATATGGGGTAACATGTCAGATTTACACTGATCATAAGAGCCTTAAGTACATTTTTACCCAGAAGGAACTTAATATGAGGCAAAGGAGATGGTTAGAACTACTTAAGGATTATGATTGTACTATTCTCAGATCACCCAGGAAGGCCAATAAGGTGGCCGACGCATTGAGTAGGAAGAATCGAGGAACCTTAGCGGCGTTGATTTCTAAGGGGGTAAGTGTGTGGAATAATATTGAAGTTTCAAAATTAGAAGTGCGAGTTAAAGGGTATTTGGCTCAGCTGAGTGTTCAGCCGAAACTTTTGAACAGAATTAAGGAAGCTCAAGAAATGGACGAAGAGGCGGTAAAGATGCAAGAGAGTATAGCCAAAGGAAAGGCAACGAGACTTTCATATGGGGACCGATGGAATTCTAAGGTATCAGTCGAGGATTTGGGTACCAGACAACCGAGACATAAAGAGAGAGATCTTACAAGAAGCGCATTGTTCGAAATTTTCTGTTCATCCCGAGAATACAAAGATGTATAGAAATTTACGAGAATCATTTTGGTGGAATAATATGAAGAGAGAGGTAGCAGAATTTGTATCTAGATGCCTAGTATGCCAACAAGTGAAAGCGGAGCACGTAAAACCGACGGGATTGTTACAGTCATTACCAATACCAGAATGGAAATGGGAGAATATAGCAATGGACTTAGTGGTTGGATTACCGAAGACGTTGAAAGGCCATAACACGATTTGGGTTATAGTGGACAGGCTTACGAAGTTGGCCCATTTCTTGGCAATAAAGGTGACAGATTCATTGGAAAAATTGGCTAAGCTATATGTGGATGAGATAGTGAGACTGCATGGAATACCAGTGTCAATAGTGTCCGATCGGGATGCAAGGTTTACATCAAAGTTTTGGAAGAGTCTACAGCATGCTTTGGGTACCGAATTGACGATGAGTACAGCTTTTCACCCGCAGACAGATGGACAGTCAGAAAGGACGATTCAGACGCTTGAGGATATGCTAAGGGCTACGTCACTGGATTGACAAGGGACTTGGGACGAGCACTTGTCGCTAGTAGAATTCGCTTACAACAACAGCCATCACGCTAGCATTGGTATGGCACCGTACGAAGCCTTGTATGGAAGGAAATGTAGATCACCTGCTTGTTGGGATGAGGTTGGTGAAAGGAAGCTGACAGGACCAGAAATTGTGCAAGTAACCGCAGATAAAGTGCAACAGATAAGGAAATGGCTATTGACCGCACAGAGTAGACAAAATTCATATGCAGACCGCCGACGACGAGATTTAGAGTTCCAGTTGGGAGATCGTGTATTCTTAAAAATTTCGCCGACAAAGGGGGTGATGAGATTTGGTATTCGCGGAAAGTTAAGCCCGAGGTACGTGGGACCGTTCGAGATTTTGGAGCGAGTGGGGTTGGTGGCTTATAAATTGGCTTTACCACCTGTACTTGCTGGGGTGCATAATGTATTTCATGTCTCGATGTTGAGAAAGTACATTTCTGACCCGAGTCATGTGATCGAGTACAAGCAGATGAGGTTTCGTGCCGATTTGAGTTACGACGAGCAACCGGTGAAGATCGTGGACCGGAAAGACCAAGTATTGAGGAAAAGAATAATTCCTTATGTGAAAGTACAATGGAGCAACCATACGGAAAGAGAAGCTACATGGGAGCTCGAGAGCGAGATGCGAGAATTGTATCCCACTCTATTTATTGATTGAGTGCGTTTGATTTGGAGGACCAAACCCTTTTAAGGGGGTAAGAATGTCATAACCCGTTATTTTTTTTATTCATTTTAATTATTTAATTCCTTTATAAATTAAATTACTCCTTTAAATAAATAGGCCCTCCTTATTCTAAATACTGAAGTCTGTTTTAATTAGGTTTCTTAATACTAGTATGATTGTGTGGACTCTTCTATTTAATTGGGCTTAAGGAATTCCTTGGGGATTAGAAAACCCAACTCAAGTAGGAATTAAAAAAAAAACCTACCTATATATACAGAGGAATACCCTTTATTTTAAAAACCCTAGCAGCCATATTTTCCCTGTGCCGTGAATAAGAAAGAGAGAGAAACGGACAGAAGGAAGAGAGGTGCCGCAGAGAGGAGAACTGCTGGATTTTGGAGAAGAAGGAGGAACCTTCTTCATTGCTTGGGATATCCATTGTCAAGGTAAGGATTAAACCTTTTTGGGTATTGTTCTATAAAATAGAAACCTTAGAATATTGTTGATGAAAACTAGGAATTGGTAGTAATATCGTGATTGATTGGGAAGTGATCTAAAAGGGATTAATGGAAGAGTAATGACTTTTCTTTGGTTAATCTAAGAAGAACAATTAAGGTAAAGATTTCAACTCTTCCTTTTTATGATTTTAAAGACCTTAAAACCCTAGATCACTTTGGGACTTATTGGGGTTTGAATAACGATTGTTTTCGATTCTGCTGGAGATTTAATCTAAGTGTGTTCATGGTTTGAACTTGATGAAAACCTAATGGGGTTAGGGGTTGGATGCATGTTATCTAATCATGGGTGTAACCTAGAGTTTACATGCTAAGGAATATTGAAACGAGAGTTTAATAAACGTTTTAATGTGTCTGCTGAGTGTCTGTTAGGGGTTGTATGCGTGTGTTCTGGTGTGTGTATGTATCTGTAATGTGTTGCGTGTGTCTGTTGTGGGGATGCATGTGTGCGTGCGTGTGTTCCGATGCACCTGTACAGATTTCTGATGTATATTGCTGAGGTATGCTTGTGGCTGAAGCTGCCTGTGTGTTGTTATTCCATGTACAGAGGGTAAATTGCTGATGTGCGTGCGCGTATGTTGCTGTGTGCGTGTTTCTGCTGCAGGGTGCGTGCGTATGTGTTGTTGTGTGCGTGTGTATTGCTGAAGGTGCGTGTGTGGTCAGCCGTGTGGGTCTCGCTGTGTGTGTAGTGTCTATGCATGTGCGTGTGTATGTGATTTAGTATGAGTAATATCTGTTCTTGTAAGGAAAAGAAGTAAGAAAAAAAGAAATAAAAGAAGAAAGTGGCTGAAAAGAAAAGAAAGAAAGGAAGGAAGTGGCTGGAAAGAAAGAAAGAGAAGGAAATCGAAAATAAAGAAAAGATAGAGGATTACAAGATAGTCTTAAAGATTTCTGGATATTGTAAATCAGTCTTTGAGTTTAAAAGTTAACAGTTTCCGTTAGGAAGCTAACGAAATCCAATAGAACTTAACAGAAAATGTAGGGAGTTAACCCTAGAGTTAATTAGAAGGATTTAGTGCATTAATATAGCATTATACTCTATTCTAAGATACATTCGCATGATTGTAGATTCGTGCAAGGAGTAATTGCAAGGAAGCGCAAACGTTTAAGGTAAGGGATTACGTTCATTAAGTATTTGAATGTATCTTCCTTTGTTATAGGATTCCCTATTGATGATTTGTATACTACCAAGTGGCCGGTAGTTATTCATTTGTATTCCCTCGTTATGAACGTTTTTGGAATATCTTACCATTGATGCGTTTTGTTCAATGTGTATCTATGTGAATTGAAATTGACTTATGTGTTCTCTACCATGAACACTATGAATATATGATGTTAAATTGTCCAATTGATGAGGACTCTATATGTATTTGGTCTAGACAGATTGAAATGACCTAAGGCCTAGTCAGATTGAAATGGCCTCAATGTTAAATAAATTGGTCTAAACAGATTGAAATGACCTAAGGTCTAGTCAGATTGAAATGACCTCACTATAGAATGAAATGGTCTAGTCAGAATGAAATGACCTTAATTCTATAGATGTGATTATCATGATGCATCAGAATAAGGGGGCGCTTTGATAATAGCGTAAGTGAACCTTATTCAACGATTGCCTGAAAAGGTGTATCGGAGTCGCCTAGATGAAAGGTGCAAAAGTACTTGGAATTGACGGATGTGTAAAGTTCCATTTGTTATTTGTAAAAGTGCCACTACTTGTTATTTGAAAAAGTACCCTCTTTGACATTCTCAGCACATAAACTATTTATTGTACATGTTATCCCTTTCATTGATATTTTGTTAACCTCCGTTCGTTCCGGTCGTCTCTTCTTAGAAACCGAAGAGACCCCGTATGAACTTACTGAGCTTTGTTCGCTCACCCTTTCATATTCTTTCCTCTCCCAGGTATTAAATGATTGGAGAGGATTGGCTGCGTGTTTGATTGATTAGCGGCTTTTGGAGTTTAATTAATTATTTTAGAATATTAAGTATTTCGAGCTAGTGGTTTGTACTAGCCGTAGAGATTATTACCGTTTTCAGCATTTAAGTTTATTTCAAATAGTGGTTAGTACTTTTGAATTATGGTTTTAGTAGCCGTTGGAGGCTTTTCTATTCTTAAATTAAGTATTATTATGTAAGAATTTTGGGGTCGTTACATTTGTGATGCTTGATTAGGCATTTTGAGTTTGGTATTTGGTACTCAGTGATTTGAACAAGCAAAAGGAGTCTTTGTTGAATAAAGTTGAAGACTTTCCGGGAATCAAACATGATCACATTGACATGATTGTTGGGAGCAAAGACAACGAGAAAAAGAAGAGGAAGAAAGCTGGTAGTTCGACTGCAACATACATATGTTAGACAAACTAGGTCTAGAAAGTGTGTTAATAAGTGAAATTGTAACATTTTGTTTTGAAATACAAACTTATTATTTTTTAAGTCCAAACTTATTATTTTAAGTTATTAACTTGTTTTTTAAACATGTGTATTAAGTTGTATTATAAGCTCATGTTCAAAGTGCTTGTTTCAAAAGAAATTGCATGGTTATTATAATACCAAGTTTGTCTGTTAAAACACGAAGTTACACTACTAAAACACCAAGTATAAATCTGATACGACAAAACTTGATTAACCACCAGGTTGCACTAATAAAACACCAAGTTACTGTACTAAAACATAAAGTTACTATACTAAAACTCCAAGTTATATTATCAGTTGATGTTCAAAAATGCTTATTTCAATAGAAATTGCATGGTTATTATAATATCAAGTTTGTATGTTAAAACACAAAGTTACACTACTAAAATATCAAGTATAGATCTGATACATCATAACTTGATTATTATCAGACTGCACTAATAAAACACCAAGTTATTGTACTAAAACATAAAGTTAAAATACTAAAATACCAAGTTACAATACTAAAACAATACAAGTTACTATACTAAAACATCAAGTCACAACACCAAAACACCAAGTTACTTTACTAAAACATAAAGTTATTATACTAAAACACCAAGTTATATTATCAGTTGATGTTCAAAATGCTTATTTCAATAGAAATTGCATGGTTATTATAATATCAAGTTTGTATGTTAAAACACCAAGTTACACTACTAAAATATCAAGTATAGATCTGATACAGCATAACTTGATTATTATCAGACTGCACTAATAAAACACCAAGTTATTGTACTAAAACATAAAGTTAAAATACTAAAACACCAAGTTACAATACTAAAACAATACAAGTTACTATACTAAAACATCAAGTCACAACACCAAAACACCAATTTACTATACTAAAACAACAAGTTACACCAAATCAATTATATTTCAATTTCAACAGTTTGAACATCTATATTTCAATTTGAGCAGCAAACGACCACATGATTCAAATTAAGTGTAGATTTGGTGTTTTTGAGCCAAATGAAGATATACATCTCTTCCAATTGATCTTCATTATCTTTTTCAATCTCACTCTCCTCTGATTCAATAACATCTGTGATCTACTATCTCCATATCCATCTTCATCTTCTATAAGGAGAAAATCAATTTCAATAAGATCAATTAGCTCATTTGAATATCAATTTCAAACAGAAAAAATGCGATAACTGATGAACAAACTCTTAAGGATTCATACATTTTTAATCGTTTTTTTTTTTGAAGCTCCTTTCGTCTGCAATGGCGACGGAGAGAAAGAGAGAGAGAGAGAGAGAGAGAGAGAGAGAGAGAGAGAGAGAGAGATGGCGGAAGCTGGGAAAACTCAGCCAAAAAGATCGCATATTTTACCCTATACTCCTGAACCGTGTTTTAGAGAGAGAGAACGACGCTGTGTATTTTTGAGAGAGTGAAGGTTTGCGATTAGGTTTACCAATTTAGTAAACCGGGTCAAAACATGGGTTTCAATACCGGTCCTCTATGCCGCTATGGGTTTCAAAACCGGTCTTTTTTTAACATTAGGGGGAAACTAGTTTCCCCCAAAACTAACTCGATTACAATAACATAATATAAAACTTAAAAGTACACTATAAGATCAGGAAAAATACAAACTATATATGGAACCATATATCAAGTCCCATTAGTTACAACACACAAGCACACTAAGAAGGAAGTAAAAATATAAAAATCGCATCTCAAGGGGGCGGATAATCTAGGTGGATGGTGGTGGTGAGAATAAAGGGATTGATGGGATTGTTGTAGGGATGTTTGGAAGGGAAGGAATTGTGGTTGGTATGGTGGGAAGTGGAATAGATGGCAAAGGGGGTAGGGTCATTTTGGGGATATTTGGCAACGTTGGGTTGGGAAATGTAGGAATAGTAGGCAACCGGTGGTGGAAGGCAATGGTTTGGGCAAGGTTGGAATTGCTGGCAATGGGGGTAATGCAACTTTAGCCAACGATGTCGTGGGTAGAGGAGTTGCTTGCAAAAGAAGGCGAGTTGACTCGGTTACATGGATGCTCGCGAGTGATAAAGCTAAGATCAAGGAGAGAACCAAACAATGGTTGAAAGAGGACATTGATGACTTGTTGAGGAGAATGAATTAGTAGGAGTTGAGTTGAAGGGGAGTTGAGTATTTGGGTTATATTTATAGGGTCACTAGTGGTAAAAGTGGCAATACAAGTATAGAGAAAGTAGTTGTTAGTTGAGATTCTTAACTGAATTTCTAACTAATTGTTATGAGTTGTTCTTAGTTTGGCTTGAAAATGGTTAATATTGGTAGGAATATAATTGACGTCTCCCTTGCGATTTCAAAAATTAAGAATATCCCTTTTCTCATTCTCAAATCTTCTGATTTATCAAACAAAACTAACTTCTCTTCAATTTCATTCAAGTAATCTGTCCTTCGAACTTCCATTCTTCACATTTTTGGCTTTCACAATCCAAACCTATCTCTTTGCATTCCATGTTGTAGCATTCAGTCCAAAATCCATCTTTTAGTCCACTTCCTTCCAAGTCCATTCATTTATATGCCTGCACCAAAACGTAAACAAATTCGGTTAATAAATGTAAAACACAATTTAAATTAGGAGAACTATGATCATAAAATATGGACAAATGAATATATATCAGACATGAAACATTGGTAGTTTCTGTTGCACTTAGAGAGCAATGGGGTGCTTTGGCCACTAAAATGAGCCAGTTGTCTCGCCTTCAGTAACATTGACTGCAACTAATTTGGAGGGAGAAGAAAAAAATAAATTAGTTCAGCAAGCTCAAGCTTCATCGGCTCCTACCTTACGTTCCTTTGAAGCTCTTCGTTCCAACCCCAATTATTTTAATTCTTCTTATCAGACTAATCTTTCAGACCTTTTTTTTTCCCGACAAAAAATTAAACTTTTACCCAGGAGGATATAATATTCTAACATGAATGTATCTCCAAGGGCACCAATGACAGATAATCATTCTTTTCATGACTACTATAATGAAGAATCTTTTCATGACTACTATAATGAAGAAGATGAATTTATCCTGGGAAAAAAAAAGACATTTTCCATTTATTTTCGTCTATATTCTTTGAACAAATATTATATTCTTGATTTCATGATGTTTTGGTCTAATCCCTCATCACAATTTATTTTCATATTTTAATAAAATTTAGAGGGCTTTCGAAGTCCTTTTCCAAATAGAATTCTAAATCTTTAATAAGAAAGTTATAAAATTCACTTACAAAACTTATCAATTAGATTCAAATTAGGAAAGTCGATATGCCTATAAAATAATATCATGTGTACACCAACTGTAACTCTATTCTCTCTTTGTTTTCTTATTCACAATTGGAATCAGTATTCGGGCCGAAAATGGCGGAACTTCTTCTTCTATCTTAGGAGAGTCCTCTTCCTCAATGGTGATTGCGGCTCGAAGAAGACTTTAGCCATGACAGAGACTACTTTTATACTATCTGTTAGGACCTAACTTTGATCAAAGTCTTAGTTAGTTGGTTTTGATAAAGGAATATATATATAGAACAGGGTTTATATCAAAAGAGGAAATCTGTTATATTCATCTTTCAGTTTATCTGACAGCTATGAGTCTGACAGTTATGATTCTCTCTTATACAGTGGTTACATTCAATCAATAACATGAATCATATTCCCTCTCTTAGCTATCAAGATCATCAAGTGCATCTCAGTCCTTATTAGAGAACATCTCTGATAGCTAAGCCTTAGTATGATCTCGGCTATGACTTCATTCCCTCTGATAGCCATCACTCTGTCTCATTCTCTGCTACCACAATCTCAACCAAGGTGGAACCTGGATCTTCACAGCTGTCAAGTTCACCATTGAAGACCAATGAAGACCACTGAAGACCTTCTGGAAGCTCTCAGCTCAAGCCACAGCTCAAGCTAGCTCATGAAGACCTGCAAGTGGACAAGTGGGGCAAAGACCAGTCAAGGCTCATTAATGTAGCTGCAAAAGTCATATTCCAATGGCTACATTGAAGGGTATAAATAGAGGAGTTCATCCTCTACACAAAACACTCTTGAAAAATACTTTTTTTCACAGTCCAAAACCTTTCCCTTACACCATCACACACCTCCTGTAATCCACACACACACTCACCAATCCCTACCCTTCAAACCCTGTTCCAAACCAAAACCTTCACCCTAAACCTCTGCTTCAACAACAACAACCCTAGTGTGTTAATTCACAAATTCCAAAATCCTAAGACTGTACTTTAGGTGTAGAATTAGTTTGTAAACACTCAAGACTGTACTTTGAGTGTATTAGTTGTTTTGTAAAATCTTGAGACTGTACTTCAAGTTGTAAAAACACTTAAGACTGTACTTTAAGTGTATCCCTAGTTGACTGTACTAATTAGGAAGAGGAAGTTCAAGGAACTTTCCTAAATCAATCATTTGTAGTTCTTGTTGATTAAAGATTATAATAAAATTGATCTCACTTGTCAAGATTGACAGTGGGGGTGGATGTAGGAGGAGTGAACTCTGAACCACTTTAAATTCTCTGTGTTATTATATTTCTGCAAACACATTCACACACTTGCATTATTTCTTTGTGTTCTTTGTCCTATCATTATTTCAAGCTTCACTTATTCCACTGCACAATTCAAACATCTGACAACTAAGTCAAACCATAGCCGTCTGATCATCTGCATATCAATCAAGGGCCTTTCAATTGGTATCAGAGCCTGTCTTGTGAAGGATCCTCTTCAAACCCACCATGCCTCAACCAAGGAGAAATAATGAGAAATACATCCCACACATTGATGACTGTGGATCTTTTGAGATCTATGCATCAAAAATAAAAACATACCTTGATGCAAACAGTATATGGAACTGGTATGTTCAAGAGAATGAAGTGTCCTACCCAACTCAAATTTGTATTGATGGAGGACCTAGTAAGATCAAATCCCCAGAAACATGGTCTGAATCTGAAAAACAATTAATCAGTGCAAACTTAAAAGTCAAAAACATTCTTCAAAAGAGTGTAAATGACTCACTAGCACAAGAAATTGCTAAGGAACCAAATGCCAGATCATCATGGACTCTCATTCAAACTAAGTTTACTAAACACACCAGTGTCAGGACACAAAATTTGTATAACTTGCTTAGGCAATTAGACAACTTTAAGTTCTATCCTGGAGAAAAAGTGAGTGCTGCTCAACCAAGGTTTGAAAACCTTGTTAGATCTATTGCTGACCATGGAAAAACCTTTGAACAACAAGATCTCTACCTCAAGATATATTCTAATCTCCCACAAGAATATGAAAAGGTAGCATTACCTATCAGAGAAGGATCTGAATGAAGTACAATGACAGTTGAACAGTATTTTGGAAAGCTTGAAGCTTATGAACTGGAAGGTATGATAAAAATTCAACCAGTCCCTACCATTTCACAAACTTTAGCCTTAACTGCTCAAGAAACTGTCCACAAACCAATCACTCACCAAGACATTGAGACCATTGTCAACAATGCCCTTCAAAAGATAAACATCAGCTCCAAACCTGTCAGCAAACAGATCTCTCAAGAAGACATTCCAAGTCTCATATCCATGGCTGTCAGAAATGCCATGAAATTTCAAAAGAAATCTTTTGACAAAAAATACAACCCTTCCACATCTAACTCTCAACAAGACAGCTACAAGAAGACAATTGAGTGCTTCAACTGTGGAAAGCAAGGACATTACTCATCTGATTGTCTTGAACCAAGGAAGCCTAGGGACAATCAGACAGCTAAGAAATTGACTTACTCAAAAGAGATCATTCACAGTTCCAGGTGCAACTGCTTCAATTGTTCCAAAAATAAAAATGACAAAAACAAGGAGCAAGTTATGATTGCTGATTCATCAAAGTTCAGTGATGAAGAGTATGTGTCAAGTGATGATTCTGACAATGAAGGAGAAGAGGCCATGCTATGTCTTATAGCTGAAGATGAGGAAGAATCAGACTATGAGGAAGAATCAGACCATGAGGAAGAAATGGAAGCACTTGCTGCTGCAGATGAACTGAAAGAGGTACATGATTTTAACTCTTTAAATATTGATGGTTTCAAACAATTAGTCTACACTCTTTTAATTCAAACCAAAAAACAAAAAACTAGCTTTGCTTCACTGGTCAATGAGAACCTTTCCCAAACCTCAACCATTGACACCCTCACAAAAACCAATTCTGAGCTTGAGAAAGCCTGTCAAGGGCTAAGAGATCAATGCTTCATGCTTGAAAAACAAAATATGGATCTGACAGTGAGGCATCCAGTACTCAAGAAAAGCGTCAAAGACTCACAATTCTTGAAAAAGAAAATGAGGCTCTTAAAAAGAAAATAGATTCATGGAACATGTCAAGCAAAGCATTATCCCTTTTCACCTACACCCAAAGACGTCCCGGTGACAAAACGGGGATTGGTGCGATGATCATACACAAAAGGTGTACACTCCTCCCTTTGGTGAAAAGGCCATTGAAAAAATGGTTCTAGAAAATCTAAGCTACGCGGCTATCAAGCTCAAACCTATCATGTTCAAACCAAAGGAAAATCAAAGGAAATCTTGATTGGTCCTAGTCAGTCAAAGGAAGGACCAAGTAAAATTCAAGGAAGCAAGTATATTTGGGTTCAAAAAGGGGCCAATATACAGGAAGAAGTCAAGCTGCAAAAATGTGCTAGTCAGTCAAGTCCTACCCAGACGACGAGGCTTGATGGACGGCGAGCAACGACGAGGCTGAAAGACAACCAAAGCCTTCCAATCAACAAAGAACTCCAAGGCAACAAAGATTCTATAACAAACACAGATACACCAAACAACAAAAACCTCAGTGGCAATACTCAAATGGAAGAAGTCATGCAAGTCAAAATGACTCTCCCAGATCATCCTATTCAAATAACTTTCAGTTTCAACCCCAATACAACAACCCAAACCACTTCTTCAATCCATCCCAATCCACTGTCCTTACACCTTACATGATGCAAATCATGTCATATTACCATACCTAAACCAGTTCTTCAAAAAGGGATCAATATGAACAAAGCTAGGGTTCCAAAGAAAAACTAATCCTTTGGACCCAAAAGAATAAAAAGGGGTACCATAAAATTTACTTTCTGTTTTGCAGGTATCTAGGAAAGGACTCTGGTATTTAGATAGTGGTTGTAGTAGACATATGACCTTCAATAAAGACTGGTTGCAACAATATTCCCCTAAAAATGGTCCAAATGTAACCTTTGGTGACAATTCCCAAGCTAAGGTCAAAGGATCAGGAAATCTTATTACAAAAGATATCATTTTTACAAATGTGTCTTATGTAGAGGGTCTCAAACACAATTTGATTAGCATCAGTCAATCTGTGATAAGGGATATCATGTTGTTTGCATTAAGGATAAATGTACTGTTAAAGATAAAAGCAATAAAGTCATTCTGACTGGTTCAAGAAAAGGAAATCTCTATTGCTTAAACTTAGAAATTGTGGAATCCTCAAATGCTCACTGCCTTCTGTCATTTAGTCAATCTGATATGTCATGGCTTTGGCACAAAAGATTGGCTCACCTTAACCATAAAACCATCTCCAAGCTTGCAAATTCAAATCTAGTCAGAGGTCTTCCAAAGATCCCATTCAAGAAGGACAAACTTTGCAAAGCATGCCAATGTGGGAAGCAAAAGAGATCTTCATTCAAGCCCAAGACCAGATTGGACACCTCAAGACCTATTGAACTACTTCATATGGATCTCTTTGGGCCTATAAGGACTAGATCTTTAGGAGGAAATAGATACTCCCTAGTTGTGGTTGATGACTACACCAGATTCACTTGGATCATTCTTCTTGAATCCAAAAGTGACACCCTTAGTTGTCTGACAAAGCTGTTCAATAAAATTCAAAATCAAAAAGGGACATCCATTGTCAAGATCAGATCTGATCATGGAAAAGAATTTGAGAACACAGGAGTAGAAGAGTATTGTGATTCAAAAGGAATTGATCACAATTTTTCAGCCCCAAGAACACCCCAACAAAATGGTGTTGCTTTGAAAGGAAGAACGAGAACAATCTGTGAGGCGGCAAGAACAATCTTTGTCGAACACAATCTCCCAAAGTATTTTTGGGGTGAAGGCTGTCACTACTTTCTTTGTGTATGTTTAAAATAAAACACTAATCAACAAATTCCATAAGAAGACTCCATATGAACTATGGAATGACAAAGTTCCTACCATTTCCTACTTTCACAGTTTTGGAAGTAGATGCTTCATTCACAACAATGGCAAAAACAATTTGGACAAATTTGACTCCAAATGTGATGAAGGAATCTTTCTTGGATACTCTAACACAAGCAAAGCTTATATAGTTTACAACAAAAGAAGACTTGTTGTGGAAGAATCAATTCATGTTGACTTTGATGAAAACAATGACAAAGTGTAACTGAATTGTGTGATTTTGATGAAGGTTTGGGAAACCTAGATAATCTCCCTGAAGCATCTCCCATTCTTGATTCAACTGTTCTCCATCATGAACAAGATTCATCAAATCTTCCATACATGGTTCCAAGAAATTCATCTGACAGCCATCCTGTGCCAGACAGCCATGACCAATCCCACTCCCATCATCAACCAATCCAGCCAATCAAGTCAACAGCAATCACTCCCACTACCAATCCAATTGATGAGGAAGAGAATACTCAAAAGAATGGTCATCCCTTGACTGACATCTCCCAAATTTCTTCCTTAGGCGACGGCCCAACCCTTAGGCGCTGACCATCCAAATTCTTCATGTAATCCATCCACTAGCCATCTTCTATCTCAATCCAATAATCCTCTTTCTCCTCCCAAAACCAATGATGAATCCACCATTACTCACATCATTCCACCCAATAAAGACCTTTACATCAGCCTTCAAATTGATAAAACCCCAGTTCCAGACAACATTCCTTTTCTCATGAGTGCATTCATATCCCAAGTGGAACCAAAGAAAATAAATGAAGCACTCCAAGATGCTTGTTGGATAGAAGCCATGGAAGAAGAATTAGAGCGAGTTTGAAAGGAATAAAGTGTGGCAACTTGTTCCTAAACCAAGAAACCAAGCTGTCATTGGAACAAGATGGGTTTTTAGAAATAAGATGAATGAAGAAGGTGTTGAAGTACGAAACAAAGCTAGGCGGTTGCTCAAGGATACGAGACAAGAAGAAGGTATTGACTATGATGAGACTTTTGCACTGTTGCAAGACTTGAAGCTATTAGGCTATTCCTTGCCTATGCTTCATTCAAGAAGATGAAAGTATTCCAAATGGATGTCAAGAGTGCATTTCTGAATGGAGTCTTAAATGAAAAGGTTTTTGTATCTCAACCCCTGGTTTTGAGCACCCAAAGTTTCCTGATCATGTGTACAAATTGGACAAAGCATTGTATGGGCTTAAACAAGCACCAAGAGCTTGGTATGATACTCTATCTAGATATCTCCTTGGCAAAGGATTTACCAAGGGCCATATTGATAACACTTTGTTTATCAAGAAATATGGAGATGATCGGTTGCTCATCCAAGTCTATGTTGATGACATCATTTTTGGTTCATCAAATGAGGACTTGTGCTGAATTTGGAGATATTATGAAAGACCGAGTTTCAAATGAGTATGATTGGTGAGCTTACTTTCTTCTTGGGTCTTCAAGTCAAGCAAATGAAGGAAGGAATCTTCATTAACCAAGCTAAATACACAAGGGATATGATCAAGAAGTTTGACATGCAAGCTGCTTCCCTGCCAAAACCCCTTGTCAACCACAACCAAACTCCATGCCTGATCCGGATGGTCAAAGTGTAAATCCAACACTTTACGAAGTTACATTGGATCTCTCCTTTATGTAACAGCTTCAAGACTCGACATTATATTTAGTGTCTGTCTCTGTGCTAGATTTCAAGCAAATCCCAAGGAATCTCATCTCTCTTTGTCAAGAGAATTTTAAGATATCTCAAAGGAACCCCGATTTTGGCTTGTGGTATCTCACCGAATCCCCATTCTCTCTAATTGGATTCACCGACTCGACTATCTTGGATGCAATCTAGATAGAAAATCCACAAGTGGTGGATGCCGGTTTATTGGATCAAGAATTATTTCATGGTCAAGCAAAAAGAAAACCTCGGTAGCCACCTCAACAAATTTGAGGCCGAGTATATTGCTTTGCGAGGCTTGTGTTGTTCTCAAATTCTCTATCTTAAAAGTCAACTTCAAGACTTTGGAATTGAATTATCCAACATTCCCATCTTACTGTGACAACTCAAGTACTATTGCCATGACAGAAAACCACATCCAACACTCAAAAACAAAGCATATTGAGGTCGACATCACTTCATCGTAGACCATGTTGAAAAAGGGAATATCAACCTTGCAAAAGTTTGTACTGAGGATAATGTCTCTGATATTCTTACTAAGGCAATGGATGAAAAGAGATTTGAGATGTTAAGAGCTATGCTTGGAATGATAAATATGCCAAAATAATGAGTTGTTCTTCATAAATAAAAAGGAGGCTTACATAATTCAGGGCAATGCTGTCACAATGAAGCCAGACAGCTATTCCCTCAAAAATATTTCTGATAGCTATCCACTGATAGCTATCTATGCAAAAGTCATGAAAAAACAAAAACATAAACAAAAACATAAAACAAACCATGAAATCCCTCTCTCTTTCATCTGCATTCACTCACCAAAAACCTCCTTAAAACCAAACAATCTCCAGAACCAGCTCTTCTCTTCAAATCTTCACCTTAGCTGTCAGACATTCTTAGGGAATGTCACTGTTTCTCCAGATCCTCCTCCAGCACTCATTCCTTCACACCTTGCCTCCTGTGTAGACTGCAAGGTCTGATGATACCTTTGCAACCATACTGGGTGCCTCTCCAGGAAGGGATCAATTGAAGTGACTGAATATTGAAGTGAAGGACTTGCTCTCCTTGGCCACCATTCTTCAACTGCATCATATGGTTGAAGCAAACCCTCCATTGGTGTCACAAAGCTAAATTCTCCAGAATAAGATCCATTCCCAGCAACTACAAGTGGTTGGCTAGCTCTTGACTCTTCTCTCTCTACAGCTGGAACTCTGGCAGGGCTAAAACAACCAATAACCTGGTTGAATAGGTATGATATTGTTGAAGAAGGAGAGACATGCACTCCAGCAAAGTTATCACCTCTCCCCTCCAATAATCCAACCCATGGAGAGAGTGAATCCCTGCTCACAGGAGTATACAGCTTCTCAGGCTCAACCTTCTTCTTGACAGCTAAGCTTCTCTCCATAGCTGTCTGAGCCCTATCTTGCTTAACCGTTTCCCCCAATGTATAAACCCTCTCTACCTTACTTTTCTCTTTACTGGAATCTCCCTGATCAACCTTGATAGTCTTTCCAAATAGCCTTATTCCCTCTCCCTCTCTACTGTCAATTTTCTCTCTGACAGCTACCTCCTTGACACCATAGTCCTGATCTACTCTCACTCTCTTGTTCTTACCTCTGTCACTCACTCCCTCTGAACTTTCAACTACATTGAAGGACTCTCTCTCTATCTCCATTTCATCCCCCCTCAAATCATCCTCACAATTCTTCCCAAAAACCAACTGTTTTGCTGTTTGAGCCATATTTTTGGGATTAAACTTTGAGGAAAATCTACCCATTTGTGTTTATAAAACAATCTGAATAAGTTTCCTCTGAAATTGTCATTGTTTTATAGGCAAATTTCCCCATAGCTATCTCAGACAACCATCATCATTCAAACTAGACTTAACTGTCAAAGTTTTTCTACAGCTAGGTTAAAGCAACTTTTTTGTGATTTGATCGTGTTAATTGCTCACAATTGTCACTTCCTTAACCATCCCTTCTATACCTGAGACTGAGCTTGTGAATGAACCTACCCCAACTGTTGAAATTGATAGGGGGAATCCTGATAAGACTACTGAGGTTATTCAAAGTCTCAAAAAGGTTGGTGTTGAAATTGATCCCAATCTTGTCTCAAAGGGAGAAACAATCCTAAATGCATGCAAGGGACTTGTGTTTGATGGAACCCCAGAAAATGAGGCAGTCCTTGTATCTATTCTTGAGCAAAAGTTGACCAAGGGAGAAGTCAGGGCAGCCTTAAACCTCCTAAAATCCCAATTTTGTTCTGATCTCCTCAAGCAAAGTCTTGATCAATCATCTGTTTCAATCCCATCTTTTTCAACCCATGCCTCTGCTCCTACCAAGCCAATTTCTCCAATTCCTTAGAATGAATCTGCTGAAGCCTCCCCTTAGAGTCCAATCCTAGCTGGAAAAGGTCAAGAGATGTCTGACAGTGATCCAACCCCTAACAGTCCTGACAGCCCTCCAATCCATTCCATTCCTCCAACTCTAAATCAAGCCTACCTTCCCAAAAAGGAACCTTGGATGCTTAGCTGTGGCATTGATTTTTCTATTTCTTCCATCAAGGCAGCAAGGACAAGGTTAGCCAAGGTGACCCATTTCCCAGAAATTGCAAACCCCTTTATCTATCCAAAATCCTGGGAACTGTCAAGAAATGGTTTGATTATAGTGGCAAGAAATCTTGCAGGTTTAGTATTCTTTGCCTATGAAGAGTGGAAAGTGTCAAGGACTTCATCAACCTCCCATTTTGTTCACCAAATCCCATCATTCCCAAAATTCATCACTCCCAATACACTTATTGATTGGGAAATTCTCTTTAGCCAACTTCTCTCTCCATCACTCAATTCTTGTCTCTTTATGCCAAAAGGTCTAGTTTTCACCTTGTGCATTGAACTTGCAAAATCATTCTTTCTCTCTCTGTTAGAACAGAAGTGTGCCCTTATGCTTTTGATAAGCAAAATGGTCAATATCTTTCTCCCAACCCTAAATCCAGGCATTGAGCCCTATCTTTCACCCTTCATCTCTGTTGATCCCATTCTCTTCAACTCTCCCAATGAAAACTCTCACTTCATGAAACTGATCTCTATTCCTGAGATCAAAGAGTTCAGAGAATCCATAGCTGTCAGCCAAAGCAGGGCTAATATTGTTATTAATCTTTCATCAGACTCTGATAGTGATGATGATGATGATGATCCTTCAAGCCCAGATCAAGACTCTCCCATAATAATACCATCTTCTACCATTTCCAACCCTCCTCAACAATCCTTTCATATGTCACCTGTTCCTCAAGCCCCAGTTCATATGTCCCCTGTTCCTCAACCAGATCCATCCCATGTGCCCAAGGAAAGCAAGAAAGAAAGGAACAAGAAGAAGCATTTGTGGGGCACAATGAGAATAAGAAATGATCAGATGCCTCTTACAAGAGCCCAACTGAAAGCAAAGGAAGATAAGTTCTTCAAATATGATGAGAGGATGACTTGGGAATGGAACAATGAGTTCTATTATAGAGGAGTTGAACCAAAAATGAGAAGAGAGCTGGAGGAAGAAAGAAATGAGCTCCTTTCAGCAAGGCAAGAAAGAGAAGAATTCTATGATCAACTTGCTGATGACTGAATTGTATTTTGTTGACATTTTTTTGTGGTTGAAACAATCTATTTTGTTTGGTTTTGTGTTTTTATGGCTGTAATATGTGAACTTCTCTCATCTTGAGATCAAATCCAAGTATTTCAATCTCATTCTGATTACTTGTGCATGATATGAATCCCTGAAATATTTCTTTCATTAGTATTTCTCTTATCATTAACTGTGAAGACATGTTCTAAATAGATCTTCCTTTACCAAAAAGGGGGAAATTGTTAGGACCTAACTTTGATCAAAGTCTTAGTTAGTTGGTTTTGATAAAGGAATATATATATAGAACATGGTTTATATCAAAAGAGGAAATCTGTTATATTCATCTTTCAGTTTATCTCGATGCCTATGAGTCCGATGCTTATGATTCTCTCTTATACATTGGTTACATTCAATCAATAACATGAATCATATTCCCTTTCTTAGCTATCAAGATCATCAAGTGCATCTCAGTCCTTATTAGAGAACATCTCTGATAGCTAAGCCTTAGTATGATCTCGACTGTGACTTCATTCCCTCCGATAGCCATCACTGCCTCATTCTCTCGCTACCACAATCTCAACCAAGGTGGAACCTGGATCTTCACAACCGCTCAAGTTCACCATTGAAGACCAATGAAGACCACCGAAGACCTTCGAAGCTCTCACTCAAGCCACGCCTCAAGCGCTCATGAAGACTCGCAAGTGGACAAGTGGGGCAAAGACCGGCCAAGGCTCATTAATGTAGCCGCAACAAGCCATATTCCAACGGCTACATTGAAGGGTATAAATAGAGGAGTTCATCCTCTACACAAAACACTCTTGAAAAATACTCTTTTTCACAGTCCAAAACCTTTCCCTTACACCCACACACACCTCCTATAATCCACACACACACTCACCAATCCCTACCCTTCAAACCCTGTTCCAAACCAAAACCTTCACCCCTAAACCTCTGCTTCAACAACAACAACCCTAGTGTGTTAATTCACAAATTCCAAAATCCTAAGACTGTAATTTAGGTGTAGAATTAGTTTGTAAACACTCAAGACTGTACTTTGAGTGTATTAGTTGTTTTGTAAAATCTTGAGACTGTACTTCAAGTTGTAAAAACACTTAAGACTTTACTTTAAGTGTATCCCTAGTTGACTGTACTAATTAGGAAGAGGAAGTTCAAGGAACTTGCCTAAATCAATCATTTGTAGTTCTTGTTGATTAAAGATTATAATAAAATTGATCTCACTTGTCAAGATTGACAGTGGGGGTGGATGTAGGAGGAGTGAACTCTGAACCACTTTAAATTCTCTGTACAATTCTTTGTGTTCTTTGTCCTATCATTATTTCAAGCTTCACTTATTCCGCTGCACAATTCAAACATCTGACAGCTAAGTCAAACCATAGCTGTCTGATCATCTGCATATCAATCAAGGGCCTTTCACTATCCCACCGGCCGGCCGGATCACAGAAGAATTCGCCTCTTCAATTCCATACGATATCTGCAACTATCATCCTCAGCAAATCATTATAAGTATTCTTCCCCCCCTCTCTCTCTCCTTCGCCTACTAATTACCCCCTGAATTTTTATATATTTACCATAACAACGTTTAATTCCATATCTTCATGGCAAGGAAAAGATATATCATTAATCAGCAAAAGCAAGATTCTCCCAAGAGGAAACAAGAAGAAAAAGAAGAAGTTCCACCATTGTCGGTCCGAAATACTGATCCACACGATGGTCATGACAGAGAGAAGATTGATACGATGCCACCAGGTTATGGATTTGTGCCCACTGGAGAAGAACTGATGACAAGGGATTTCTTGAATAAGAAATAAGATAATTTATCCTTGCCATTTTATAGAATTCGAGATATCAATATCTACAACTATCATCCTCAGCAACTCACAAGTACTCTTCTTCTAAATTTTCCTTGTTACTTTTTGTTAGGACTTAACTATGTAAGCCACGTAGTTATAAAAGGTTTTGACAAAGAAATATATCATATGTTATCTTACAGCCAAGATAACATATGACTTTGACAGCTGAGCCCTTGCACATCTGATAAATCAACTGGACAGCTATGATTCAACCAAACTGCAATGATCCAAACCAATCATATAGATTAATGAATCTATCTACATATGGAGAATGTATCTATTTACATATAGAACATTACATATTGCCTAAACCCTCTAGAACAAGAACCTAGCTCTGACAGCTAAGGTTCTCAACCAGCAAAGGCTTCAACCCTCTGACAGCTATGATCTTCAACATCAGCAGCAATGAAGTATTCCTGTGAAGATCAAAATGTGCATTGCCCAATCTCTCCCCTCAGATGTTGCCAGCTCATATCCATGAAGATCACATCAAATGGTTGCAGATTCCAGCTGTTATTCTCCAGTCAACAAAGGCTCTAAATGCATCTCCAACACACATTTACTACCTTGTCTCCTTGTCCCCTCCAACGGCTATATTCTAGCCTATAAAAGGATTCCTCCAAGACTGAAAAAATCACCCCTTTACACACAACTCTTACAACCTTACCTCCAACTTTTCTCAACCTGCAACCAACAATCAAAACAACATTGAGACACTTATAACTGACCTCAGGTGTATAAACTGATTTGTAAAACCACTTAAGACTGACTTTAAGTGGGTATTGTAATTTGCTTAGTATAGAGCATAAATCCCTAATAGACCGTACTTATTAGGAAGAGGAAGTTCAAGGAACTTGCCTATCCAATCCTTTGTAAATCTTAACGAGAACTAGATTTAAGTGGATTGATTTCACTTGTCAAAGTTGACAGTGAGGGTGGACGTAGGAGGAGTGAACTCTGAACCACCTTAAAATTCCTTGTGTTCAATTGGTATTATCACACATCACACACACATCTCACACACAAACACTATTCACTTGTCTTTACATTATTTCAACACTTATTATTCCGCTGCATATTTAACACTTATCTTTAAAACCAGTTATCATCTGACAGCTAAGATTTCACCTCAGCTGTCAAAACCTTAACTGCCTAACCTTTAATCTGATTTAAGCAAACAGGACCTTTCACTTTTATATTTGTAAGTTTTCTTGTCAAATTATAAATTGATGAACTGATTCCTGGCAAATCTTGACCGTTTCTTGGTTATTTACTTTAAATTAAGGCTAGAGTTGTCTACATGACCTGATATTATAAAGAGAACGTTCTCAAGATTCTATCTTTTTTTTTTTTGCATTTATTCTTCCTTTTTCGACATATTTGTTTGATATAAATTAGTATTTGTAATAAAAATTTAACATTCAAAATACATTGCTTGATGCATTAAAATTTTCTGATGTGAAATTAGGTACGTACAAGTCTCATAGAGGAAAGGAGTGGTACTTGTTTACCCCGAGATCAGCTGGAAAGTACCCCAATGGCAAGCAATATCTCCGGAGCTCTGGTAATGGATTCTGGAAGGCTAGTGGTGCTGATGTTGTTATACGTGATGATCAAGGTATAAAAACTGGTATGAAAAAGACCCTCGTTTACAATGAAGGGAAAGTTAAAGAAAAGAACTATATCAAGACTGATTGGATTATGCACGAGTATAGAAAAGAAGTTGACAATGATATTCCAGACGTCAAGAAAGTTGCAAATGGCATGAAGGTACGCAAAGTTAGCATAGGTTACAACACCAATAGTCCAGATCTATTTTAAGTGGGACTAATTTTTGCTTGTAAATCTTTTATAGCTGGATGAGTCTGTTTTGTGCAAGATCTACAAGAAAACATCTAAAGACGATGGGGAAGCAAATGACATACATCAAGTGGAAAAAAACACGATGATTGTTCCAGCAGCAAACAACCTACAACATCCAAATGGTGACAATTTCTCTATGCAGCAGAATGAGCCAGTGCCAAATCCCAGCACAAATCAGGGCGGAGATGATCCAAATTTCTACAAAACAACCAGTTTATTTATGCAGAATGTCCAAGTGTCAACTCCCAACACAAACCAGGGCTCATATGACGCTGATTTTGAAACTTGCGATAATTTGAATGGACAAGAAGATGTCAGTTCCCCTCTTTCTGATTATGAACCAGGTTTCCATTGCTGGGACAATGGGTGTGTATACACACGGAATGTCTCAAGACAAGTGCCACAGGTTCTATATTCTATATTTGAACCTCAATCCATGGTCAGGGATGATACATTGCCTATGCAGAATGAGCAAGAGCAAAATCCCAACAGTCCATATGCTTGGTTGTCATGCTTTTGTTTTGCTTATGTTTCTGAATAATTGTTTCTGGATTGGGATTCATCTTGGAGTTGTTTAAATAATAGTCTTTATAGACTTCATTAATACTCCCTAGTCTCATTATCTTTTTAAAATTAATATACTCCCTCCGGTCAAAAATGCATTTCGTTTCTGGATTGGGATTCATGTTGGAGTTGTCATGCTTTTGTTTTGCTTATGTTTCTGAATAATTGTTTCTGAATAAAAGTCTTTAAAATTAACATATGTTAGAGGAAAGAGGATTAAAAGATCAATCTTTTACAAGTAAATCATATAAAGGACCAAAGTGGACACTTTGTTATAATACAATACATATCCTACAATATGTTATTCATATTTTACATTACAGTGCAGTGACCTATGATACAATTTTGTCTTGCACATAAGGATCGATCCAAAATGAACATAATATAGTGAGTTCATCTTCTCTGACAATGTAAGCACATAAAGATTGTCCGAGTTTTCAAAACCTACATGACTTCTTGAAACTTCTACTGTTTTGAATATGTAAGATAGCTCTTTAGTGAAGCTCAGTGGAAATATTTAATATTTATTTCATCCCATTTTCTATGCAGTATTCTTGGATTGCAGGGGTTATACTATGCCATAAATTCTTCCATAGTTCACTAGTTGTACTGGGACATCTCTTAGAAGGTTTGTGGCACAATGCTTTAGTTCATACTTGATACACCGTTTTCTCACATCCTAAGATTTGACCTTTACCAGACCGTTGTATGAAATCATTGGAAAAATTATACACTGCATAAGTTGGATGAAAGTCATGTTGTAACAATGAATATGGAAGCAAAAATAAGTGAAGATAAACTTTGATCAATCAAGTATAGTAGAAAAACTAAACCATTTCTTTGAGATGAAGTCGGGCCTTTGTTGATAAGATTCGTTAAAGCTAGACATCAATTCGCTCGTGGAAATGAGGACTGGACCCAAAGTTGGACCCGCTGCTTCAATAGCATCCGTTAAAGCCTTTATATGGTCGGTTTATACCTCTGTATCAAACCACCTTCTATATAGTGTGCAACCTACAAAAATAATACCATACTAGGACAAAGAATCTTATGAAAACAAAAGTTAGGCTATAGAAATTAAGAACTAACCTCTTGCAAGATTGGGGATGACAGATCAAAAGGAATGGGACCACCACCACCATCTCCACTCAATAAAGGATTAAAATGTGCCGTTGTGAAGATAACCGATAGTTGGTTAGGATGTGGCTTAAGCTTGAGAAAGAAAAGTCCGACAAACAAGAAGACAGCGGGAATTAACAACTGGGAAACAATCGTCTTTCTATCTCTTCGAGCAGATATTGCTCGCTTTATGAATAATGCTGATGAATTATTTTTAGAGGTTGATTTTTGTTTAATTTTGCTTTGATTAATGGAAGAAGTTAGTTGAAGTTGTTCCAAATTACTTTATTACTTTATTTTTTTATGTTTCTTCAATCAGTGGTTTGAAGTTGGGTTCTTCAGCTCTTATCTAATTCAGTGATCTTTAGGAAAGAATACACAGTGATTCGTTTGCTGCCATAGAAGAATAAGAATAAGAATCTCTGATTATAAATCAAAATGACAAAGGGTCCCTAGCATAAATTTGAACAAATAGCCGAAGCTTTGTTCGATTTACATCTCCTTGTGGTACCAGTAGACACCTTTGCTGGCTTCTTCATTCACATCTGGTTCAATATATACACATTCAATACCCTCTCTCCACATTGCTTTTAGAATTGGTGTTCTATCGATCTTGTAATACTCTCCCAACATTGGCTTGATTGCATCCCTTGCCTCCTTGGCATGATAATGTGGAATGTATGAGATCAGATGGTGCAACACGTGAGTATGTGTTACATCGTGAAGAACTCTGTTTAGGAATCCAAAATCTCTGTCTATTGTTGATAATGCTCCCCTTATCCATGTCCACTCGCTTGAATCATAATGAGGCAATGAAAGTGTAACGACCCCAAAATCCATACATAATAATAATACTTAATTTAATAATAGAATAGCCTCCAACGGCTACTAAAACCATAATTCAAAAGTACTAACCACTATTTGAAATAAACTTAAATGCGGAAAACGGTAATAATCTCTACGGCTAGTACAAACCACTAGCTCGAAATACTTAATATTCTAAAATTAATTATTTGAACTCCAAAAGCCGCTAATCCATCAAACACGCAGCCAATCCTCTCCAATTATTTATTACCTGGGAGGGGAAAGAATATGAAAGGGTGAGCGAACAAAGCTCAGTAAGTTCATACGGGGTCTCTTCGGTTTCTAAGAAGAGACGACCAGAACGAACGGAGGTTAACAAAATATCAATGAAAGAATAACATGTACAATAAATAGTTTTGGTACTGAGAATGCCAAAGAAGGATACTTTTTCAATTAACAAGTAGTGGCACTTTTGTAATAACAGATAGAACTTTACACACACTTGTCCGTCAATTCCAAGTAATTGTGCACCTTTAATCTAGGGTGACTCCGATACACACATTCGGTGATCGTTGAATAAGAAGATCTACGCCTTTAATTTAAGGCGCCCCCTTATTCTGAATAAGAGAATCTACGCCTTTTATCTGGGGCGCTCCCTTATTCTGATATATCATGATAATCATATCTATAGAATTTAGGTCATTTCATTCTGACTAGACCATTTCATTCTATAGTGAGGTCATTTCAATCTGACTAGACCTTAGGTCATTTCAATATGTCTAGACCAATTTATTTAACTTTGAGACCATTTCAATCTGTCTAGGCCTTGGGTCATTTCAATCTGTCTAGACCAAATACATATAGAGTCCTCATCAATTGGACAATTTAACATCATATATTCATAGTGTTCATGGTACGAGAACACATAAGTCAATTTCAATTCACATAGATACACATTGAACAAAAACGCATCAATGGTAAGATATTCCAAAAACGTTCATAACGAGGGAATACAAATGAATAACTACCGGCCACTTGGTAGTATACAAATCATCAATAGGGAATTCTATAACAAAGGAAGGTACATTCAAATACTTAATGGACGTAATCCCTTACCTTGGTTTAGCTTCTTGATCCGCTCTCCCCGTGCGTATCTACAACCACGTAAGAGTGACTTAGTATCTCGCATGGTCGTTAACTATTTCTACTTAGTTAAACCTTATGCGTTATATTTAACTTCTTCCCTTTCTTTGTTTAGTAATCTTCTAATTTTGGAAAGTTTCTATTTCTGGAAACTTTCCTTATTTGGGAATTTCCTTATTCTTGGCTTTTGCAATTTCCTACTTGTAGTTTGATTTTTATTTAGGATTGTTTCCTTTTTCATCCTTTTTAACCATTCTTAACTTTAATATAAACTTTCCTTTTTTAGGATTTCCACGTAAGTCCTTCTACTTTTAATTAATTATTTAAAGGTCCTTCATCTTTTAGGTATTTGCCAAACAGTCCTTAAACTTTTAAATATTTGCAAATTAGTCCTTCAACTTTTAAATATTTGCAAATTAGTCCCTCAACTTTTAAATATTTGCAAACTAGTCCCTCAACTTTTAAATAATTGCAAACTGGTCCCTCAACTTTTAATTAATTGCAAACTGGTCCCTCAACTTTTAATTAATTGCAGTTTAGTCCTTCTGCAGTTTTGATCTTTTCAGTTTAGTCCCCAGTTAACTCTCCATCTAATTTCCTGACTGTTCAGTTAGAATCTTAACGGTTTCAGCTTCAAACTATTCAACCTAGTCCTTTTTCAGTTAAAAACTTAACTGTAATCTTTTAATACTTAACCAAAAGCCTAATTAATTAAACCAAAATACACCTAATCTTGGCCTAGGGTTCCAGCCGAAAACAACACAGGTTCCCATTCCATGGCTTTGATTTTTCTTTCCTTTTTATTTTGTTTAACATTAACTTAATAATTGAATTAATTCACTTTTTAATCAATCATCCATTAACAATTTATTTAAATCTATATTCTTTCTATTCTAATTCCAAGAACAATTTAGGGTTATGAACATATTATTGTAACACTAAATCTCTATCATTTTAATCCTCAATTAATTCATTTAACCTTAAGATTTAAATATTTAAAAGCTTCAACAATCATCCAAGAACAATAAAATTTTTAATCTTCTAAAAATCATAACTAATTTCCTAGTGCTCCGAATTGAATGAAACGAAAGAGGGGAGTTAGGGTTTGACATTACCTTAGTTTTGGTGACGAAAGATTGCCCAAAAGGACCAAGAACACGGCTGCTCCTAGCTCCCAACTGTTCCGGCCGCCGCCTAGAGAGCTAGGGTTTTTTTTTTTTTCTTGCTTTGCTTTGGAAATTTGCTGAAAATTATGAGGGAGTTTTAGGAAGGTTTTAGTATTTAAATGTAATTATTAACCTCCTTGGGCCCTCTCTTGCACAAGCCCAAAACCTAGTCCACTTGATGTAACCCATTTACTTTAAAGAGCCCATTTACTTAAGAGTAAATTAATAATTATAATTACATTAATTAATTAATTTTATTTTTTTTCTCCAATAAAATAATTAATTAAAAGTCTAAAATTTTTTTTGGGTTCTTACAGAAAGATGGGTATGGTGCAAATAAGTGATTAGAACGAAAAAGGCATTGACAACTAGCACTGGAACTCCATAAATGCACATGGTCCAAGCCAATCCTCTCGCTTGTACTAGTTGGTAAATCCATATGCGGCAGCAAGAATTCCAGCGTCTGAGAGGAGGATTTGAATACGCTCGCGTTCAGTGAAAATTGGGCTCATTGGATCAAAATGGTTGGCAAATCGCTCGTACCGGATACATTGGTCAAAAGATAGAGAGGGAAGCCTACAATGAGTCTGAAGGCATGAGTGAAAACTTGACCCGGTGGGGTATTAAGTAGTTTGGAGTAGAATATGACACCAGACTTACGTTTAGGGATGTAAACCTCATCATTTTCGAGTGAGTTAGTGTTGGCATGGTGGCTACGATGGCTATATTTTCTTAAATCATTTTTCTTAAATTTTCTGATTTATTTTAAGTTGATGTTTTGTGAATAAAATTTAGAGGGCTTTTGAAGTCCTTTTCCAAATAGAATTCTAAATCTTTGATTAGAAATTCATAAAATTCACTTATCAAACTTATCAATTGGATTCAAATTAGGGAAGTTAATATGCAAAATAATATCACGTGTACACCAACTGTAACTCTACACAAAATAAATTTCTGTGGGTTTGTTACTAAAGTCTCTCTCTCTCTCTCTCTTCCGTTTCTTTTTGACGTATCAACATAGTATCTGTTAAGTCTATGGTGTTCTTCTTCTTCTTCATCTTTATATCTTGGGGAGAAGCCTCTTGCATGCTCATTGGTGATTGCAGCTCAAGATTTCGAAGAACACTCTAGTCTTAACAGAGACTACTTTGATACGATGCCATCGTCTCATCTCGGTTTGTGCCCAGCCACCGGAGAAGAAGTCCTCCATACAGGATTATTACTTGAATAACAATGTCTCCGGCAGATTTACCCTTTCTCATACAACATCCGCAACTATCATCTTCAGCACTTCACAAGTATTCTTCTTCTTCTATATATTTTCATCATTATTGGATCAAATTCTTATTTATTTTAATTATTATACTTTTAGTTTTTGAAAGGCCCTTGTTTGATATGCAAATGATCAGACAGCTATGGTTTGTCTTAGCTGTCAGATATTTGTTGAGTTGTGCAGCGGAATAAGTAAGGCTTGAAATAATTATAGGACAATGAACACAATGAAATAATACAAGTGTGTGAATGTGTTTGCAGAAAAGGTAATAACACAACAAGATTTAAAGTGGTTCAGAGTTCACTCCTCCTACATCCACCCCCACTGTCAACTGACAAGTGAGATCAATTTATTATAATCTTAATCAACAAAAATTACAAAGATTGATTAGGCAAGTTCCTTGAACTTCCTCTTCCTAATTAGTACAGTTAACTAGGGATACACTTAAAGTACAGTCTTAAGTGTTTTTACAACTTGAAGTACAGTCTCAAGATTTACAAAACAAATACACTCAAAGTACAGTCTTGAGTGTTTACAAAATAACTAATACACCTAAAGTACAGTCTTAGATGTTTACAATCATAAACTTATCACACTAAGGTTTGTTGTTGAAGAAACAGGGGTTGAAGGGTGAAGGTTTGGGTTTGGAACAGTGTTTGAAGGGTAGGGATTGGTGTGTAAGGTTTGGATTACAGGAGGTGTGTAAAGGTGTAAGGGAAAGGTTTTTGGATTGTGAAAAAGAGAGTTTTCAAAAGGGGTATATTGTGCAGAGGTTGAACTCTTCTATTTATAGCCTTCAATGTAGCCGTTGGAATATGACTGTTGCAGCTTCATTAATGAGTCTTTGCCCCACTTGTTCACTTCCAGGTCTTCATGAGCTGGATTGAGCTGTAGGCTTCCAGAAGGTCTTCAATGGTCTTCAAAGGTGAACTTGATAGCTGTGAAGATACAGGATCCATTTTGGTTGAGATTTTGGCATCAAAGTATGAGACAGAGTAATGGCTGTCTGAAGGACTGAAGCCATAGCTGTCAGATCATACCAAGGCTTTGCTATCAGAATTGATCTTTAATAAGGATTGAGATTCACTTGATGATCTTGATAGCTTAGAGAAGGAATATGATTCATGTAATTGATTGATTGTAACCAATGTATAAAGCAGAATCATAACTGTCAGACTCACAGCTATCAGAGTGAAGGACCATTACTGACAGATTTCATCTTTTGATATAAACCCTATTCTATATATTTCTTTATCAAAACCAACTAACTATGACATTGATCAAAGTTAGGTCCTAATAATTTCCCCCTTTTTGGTAAAGGAAGATCTATTTAGAACATGACTTCATAGTTAATGATAAGAAAGATATTAATGAAAGAAGTAATTCAGGGATTCTCAACATTCACAAGTAATCTGAATGAGATTGAAATACTTGGATTTAACTCAAAATGAAAGAAGTTCACATATTACATCCATAAATACTGAACCAAACAAAACAGATTGTTTCAAACACAAAAAATGTTCCACAGTAATACAATTCAATCATCAGCCAGTTGATCATAGAACTCTTCTCTTTCTTGCCTGGCTGATATGAGCTCATTTCTTTCTTCCTCCAGCTCTCTTCTCATACCTGGCTCAACCCCTCTGTAATAGAACTCATTGTTCCATTCCCAAGTCATCCTCTCATCATATTTGAAGAACTCATCTTCCTTTGCTTTCAGTTGAGCCCTTGTAAGAGGCATTTGATCATTTCTTATTCTCATTGTGCCCCACAAATGCTTCTTCTTGTTCTTTGTTTTCTTGCTTTTCTTGGGCACATTGGATGGACCTGGTTGTGTTTGAACTGGTGCTTGAGCTTCAGGGGAACTTTGAGTAGATTGCTGAGGAGGGTTGGTAATGGTAGGAGATGGAATTTTTATGGGAGATTCCTGATCTGGGCTTAAAGGATCATCATCATCATCATCATCACTGTCAGAGTCTGAGGAGACATCAATAACAATATTGGCTCTGTTTTGGCTGACAGCTATTGGTTCTCTGAACTCTTTGATCTCTGGAATAGAGATCAATCTCATGAAGAGTGAGTTTTCATTGGGTGAGTTGAAATTTATGGGATCAACGGAACAGAGATAGAAGGTGAAAGATATGGCTCAATGCCTGGATTTAAGGTTGGAAGAAAGATTTTGACCTTTTTGCTTATCAAGAGCATAAGAGCACACTTTTGTTCAAACAGTGAGTGAAAAAATGATTTTGCAAGCTCAATGCACAAGGTGAAGACTAGACCATTTGGCATATAGTGGCAGGAATTGAGTGATGGAGAGAGAAGTTGACTGAAGAGAATTTCCCAATCAAGAAGTGTGTTGGGAGTGATGAATTTTGGGAAGGATGGGATTTGGTGAACAAAATTTGAGGTTGATGAGATCCTTGATACTTTTCACTCTTCATAGGCAAAGAAAACCAATCCTGCAAGGTTTCTTGCCACCAAAATCAGACCATTTCTTGACAAATTCCCTGTGATTTAGGATAAGTGAAAGGATTTGCAATTTCTGGGATATGAGTCACATGGGCTAACTTTGTCCTTGCTGCCTTGATGGAAGGAATAGAAAAATCAATGCCACAGCTAAGCATCCAAGGTTCTTTCTTGGGAAGATAGGCTTGATTTAGAGTGGGAGGAATGGAATGGCTTGGAGGACTGTCAGGACTGTCAAGGATGGGTTCACTGTCAGACATATTTTGGCCATGTCCAACAAGGATTGGACTATGAGGGGAGGTTTCAACAGCTTTCACTTCGGGATTGGAGAAATTGGCTTGGGAGGAGTAGAGATATGAGTTGAAAAATTTGGGATTGAATCAGAGGATTGACCAAGACCTTATTTGAGGAGATCAGATCTAAATTGAGATTTTAGAAGGTTTAAGGCTTCCCTGACTTCTCCTTTGTTCAATTTTTGTTCAAGAATAGTTTCAAGGGCTGCCTCATTGTCTGGGGTTCCATCAAATACAAGTCCCTTGCATGCATCCATGATTGTTTCTCCCTTTGAGACTGAATTGGGATCAATTTCAACTCCTATCTTCTTAAGACTTTGTATTACCTCATTTGTCTTTTCAAGATTCCCCCTATCAATTTCAACATTTGGGGCAGGTTCACTCACAGACTCAGTTTCAGGAATAGAAGGGATGGTTTGGGTATCTACATCCATAGCTGTCACCTTGGGATTGCTAGATGACTCTCCTGGTCCACTATTTTTCTTCATGAACCTAGACCAGAGTTCATCTAAGGCTATCTTTGTCTCTTCTTTACTTAGAACTTCATCAAGAAATATGAGAGCAGCTTTTTCAGTATTGGGGTTCCCATCCAACTCAATAGCATCAATGGCTCTCAAAATTTTGGCTGACAGTTGAGGTTGGGCAAAGAGGATATTATCATCAGTGTTCCCCCTCAAAGGTTGCTTTTCTAATGGTTCATTGAGATTGAGGATTGCTTCTATAGCTGACCGATGATCAGAGCTAGGAGTGGATGACTTGTCAACTATTGGACTGATAGTTGTGGATTTTGTTGAAGGGGAAGGGGTATTTAGTTTGGTTTTCTTGGACTTTGGTGATTTCTTTTCTGGCTTTCTTTTCAGTGGCAAAGATTTAGAGGGAAGGGATGAGGAAGATTGTGCCTTGGATCTGGTGATAACCTGCCTGGTAGGGATGGCTGTCAGAGGTTGTTTGCCTTTATGCAGAATTTTGGACAAGTCAATAGCTGCCTGAAGCTCTTGAGGATCTATATCAGCATCACCAGCATCCGTTTGACCCATGGTGTCATCCCTATGACTGTCAATAGCACCCCTTTCTTCATCATCTTTTCCATGGCTGTCAGACAAGGTTCCTTCACCGTCTGCCACTTGAACAGCCTTGCTCTTGCTTTTATCACCATGAGGTACCACAGTCTTTTTCAACAGCCCTGTCTTCTTAACATTGGATTGTACACCCCTCTTTATTCTCCTACTTGTAGCCAATGCTACCAAGTCCTTCCAATGTTCAATCTTCTTTCTTCTTTCTTCCTGCATCTTTTCTTTTGTTTCATTAAAGCTTCTAGTGCTCACATCATCTCCACCTCTCATTATAGCTCCTTTCTTTTGTTTTAATACAAATGTTCTGTCATTGAAGCACTTAGTCTCTCGATGCCTTTGGCGCCTTCACCCATTTCTTGTGTAGTGGAGGATTGAGCTTGGGAATCGAACTTCTAGTATTCCACTCATGAATCTAAAGTTATTCATTTTTCCACCTTGTTTCTTGAATTTTAGAGAAGAGGTTGAAGCCGCTTAGCCGGAAGTTGTGGAGTAGAACAAAGTGCACCGCCTTGTGTCTTTAGTCATCGTGCTCAAAGATCTGCTTCCATTCATTTGCTCCCATTTGGTCAAAAGAAGATTGCTTGCCATCAATGGCCTTGTTGACCACATCCATAAGGGTTGACTTGAAGATATTAGATTTGTCTTTAACCATTGCCTTGTCCTGTACATTCTTGAAGTCAGGGACTTTAACACCAAGGAATTTTTCATACACGCCTTCAATCTATCTCGACCCTCTATCCCAAATGTTCTTCACAAAGATCCGATTTGTTTGGGATATCATAGACCTCACCGACCAATTCCCGAGTAATGGTTATCTCGCATTGTCAATGGTGGCAGTTATTGAGTTGTCTTCCTTGTTTCTCCTTCCCACAAGGTAAATCTCCCTGCATAATTCTTCATAAATTGGTGGTCTGGCTCCCATGAAATCAAGCAGTTCATTGACTTCAAGTAATTCTTTAATGAGTGCCCCAACTTCAGAATCATAAAAGCTAGGTTTAATGAAGTAGCTGTGAGCATCTGGGTAGTTTGCTTTTGATTCTGCCATGGATGGTTGAATGAATTAGGGTTGAAGAAATTTGATGGTGGATTAGTGAGGGAAAGAAACGGATTACAAACAGAGAGTTAATGAAACAGGAGTTTTGGTTTCAAAGAGAGAGAGAGGAAAATAATGAGTGGAGAGTGGGTTTTAATGAGCATTGGGGATTTCAAAGTTTAGTAATTGTTCATATGAACAGTTATTTTTGCCCTTCCCCACGTTGAGGCCATTAAATCCCACAAAACATGGGAAGAACATTCCCTTTTTCAAGAATATTGCAGAGAACGAGAAGGCTAAGGAGGTAATATTTGTGAGCAATTAACACGATCAAATCACCGAAAAAAATTGCTTTAACCTAGCTGTCAGAGAATATAAACATTTTGACAGTTAAGTCTAAGTTGAATGATGATGGCTGCCTGAGATAGCTATAGATCAATTTGCCTATAAAACAATGACAATTTTTGATGAAACTCATTCAGTTTGTTTTATAAACACAGTTGGGTAGATTTTCTTCAAAGTTCAATCCCAAAAAAATGGCTCACACAGCTAAACAACTGGTTTTTGGGAAAAGTCATGAGGGTGATTTGGAGGGAGATGAAGGGGAGAGATAAAGAGTGTCTTTCAATGTGATTGAAGGTTCAAGGGTGGTGAGTGACAAAGGTAAAAATAAGAGGGTGAGAGTAGAGCAGGATTATGGTACCAAAGAGATAGCTATCAGAGAGAAGGTTGATAGAGGAGATGGAGAGGGGATAAGGCTTTTTGGGAAAAATATTAGGGTTGATCAGGGTGAGTCTAGCAAGGAAAAAGGTAAGGCAGAGAGGGTTTATACACTAGGAGAATTGGTTGGGCAAGATAGGGCTCAGACAGCTATTGAGAGGGGCTTAGCTATCAAGCAAAAGGTTGAGCCTGAGAGGAAGTACACAACTGTGAGCAGGGATTCACTTTCTCCTGGGGTTGGTTTGTTGGAGGGTAGAGGTGATAACTTTGCTGGAGTACATGTATCTCCTTCCTCAACTATATCACATCTGTTCAACCAGTTTATAGGTTGTTTTAGCCCTGTCAGAGTTCCAGTTGTGGAGAGAGATGAGTCTAGAGTTGAAAATGGTATTTATTCTGGAGATTTCAGCTTTGTGACACCACTGGAAGGTTTGCTTCAACCTTATGATGCTATAGAGGAATGGTGGCCAAGAAGAGCTAGTCCTTCTCTTCAGTACTCAGTTACTTCAATTGATCCCTTTCTTGAGAGGCATCCAGTATGGTTGCAAAGGTACCATCAGACCTTGCAGTCTACTCAGGAGGCCAGATGTGAAGGAATGAGTGCAGGTGGTGGATCTGGAGAGACAAAGTGACATTTCCTAGGAATGTCTCGATACTAAGGTGTGAAGATTTGAAGAGGAGTTGGATCTGGATGTTGTTTGTGTTTAAGGGAGTTTTTGTGGGTTGTTTTATGTATGTTTTTTGTTTTTCCTTGTCTTTTGCATAGATAGCTGTCAGTAGATGGCTATCAGGAATATTTTGAGGGGATAGCTGTCAGGCTTCACTTGTGACAACATTGCTCTATCTGTATGCCCCCTTTTTGTTAATGAAGCAAAAAAAAAACTTTTTATTTTGGCAAGTTTATCATTCCAAGTATAGCTCTTAAAAGCTCAAATCTTTTTTCATCCATTGCTTTTGTAAGAATATCAGCAACATTGTCCTCTGTTCCAACTTTATTAAGACATATATGACCTTTTTCAACATGGTCTCTAATAAAGTGGTGTCTGACTTCAATGTGTTTAGTTTTTGAATGCTGAATAGGATTCTCAGTCATTGCAATGGTGCTTGAGTTGTCACACAGAATAGGAACATTGTCTACAACAATTCCAAAATCATGAAGTTGACTTCTGAGATATAAAATTTGAGAACAACAATGTCCTGCAGCCACATATTCAGCTTCTGCTGTAGAAGTAGCAACTGAGGTTTGTTTCTTGTTGGACCAAGAAATTATTCTTGAACCCATAAACTGACAGCTACCACTTGTGGATTTTCTATCCAAATTGTATCCAGCATAGTCTGAATCTGTGAATCCAATTAGGAATAAAGGAGCTTCACATGGATACCATAATCCATAATCTGGAGTTCCCTTTAGATACCTAAGAATTCTTTTGACAGCTGCCATGTGTGATTCTTTTGGATTTGCTTGAAATCTTGCACACAGGCACACACTGAACATGATATCTGGCCTAGATGCAGTTACATATAGTAGGGATCCAATGTAACTTCTATAGAGTGTTTGATTAACACTTGGACCATCAATGTCAGCATGAAGTTTGGTGGTGGTTGAGAGAGGAGTTTTTGCAGGAGAGGCATTTTGCATGTCAAATTTCTTGATCATGTCTCTTGTATATTTGGCCTGATTTATGAATGTGCCTGCACTGGACTGTTTCACCTGAAGTCCCAAGAAGAATGTGAGCTCACCAATCATGCTCATTTCAAATTGTTCTTGCATGGTTTTTCCAAATTCTAGGCAGAGTGACTCATTTGAAGATCCAAAAATTATGTCATCAACATAGACTTGAATGAGCAAGGTATCTTCACCATATTTCTTGATAAACAGGGTATTATCAATATGGCCTTTGGTAAATCCTTTGCCAAGTAAGAATTTTGACAGGGTTTCATACCATGCCCTTGGTGCTTGCTTGAGTCCATATAGAGCTTTATCAAGCTTAAATAAATGGTCAGGGAACTTAGGGTGCTCAAAGCCAGGGCCTTTTCTTTTAATATTCCATTAAGAAAAGCACTTTTGACATCCATTTGGTAGACTTTCATCTTTTTGGAAGATGCAAAAGCAAGGAATAGTCTGATAGCTTCCAGTCTGGCAATAGGGTAAATGTTTCATCATAATCAATGCCTTCTTCTTGCCTGTACCCTTGAGCTACTAATCTGGCTTTGTTTCTGATGACAGTCCCTTCCTCATTCATTTTATTTTTGAAAACCCACCTTGTTCCAATAACAGTTTGATTTCTTGGTTTAGGAACAAGTTGCCATACTTTGTTCCTTTCAAACTATTCTAATTCTTCTTCCATCTATCCAGTCAGCATCTTGGAGTGCTTCATTTATTTTCTTTGATTCCAATTGGGATATGAATGCACTCATGATAAAAGGAATGTTGTCTGGAACTGGTGTTTTGTCAATTTGAAGGCTGATGAAAAAATCTTTATTGGGTGGAATGATGTGAGTAATGGTGGATTTATCATTGGTTTTTGGAGGAGAAAGAGGATTATTGGATGGGGATGAAAGGTGGCTAGTAGATGGATTACTTGAAGAATTTGGATGGGTCAGTCGGCTAAGGGTTAGGTCGGCCTAAGGAAGAATTTTGAGAGATGTCAGTCAAGGGATGACCATTTAATTTAGTATTTTCTTCCTCATCAATTGGATTGGTTGAGGGAATGCTTGCTATTGACTTGGTTGGCTGGATTGATTGATGATGAGAATGAAATGGTTCATGGCTGTCAGAGAGATGATGACTGTTTGGCACATGATAGCTGTCAGATGAATTTCTTGGTACCATGTATGGAAGATTTGATGAATCTTGTTCATGATGGAGTACAGTTGAATCAAGAATAGGAGATGCTTCAGGGAGATTATCTGAGTTTCCTAAAACTTCATCGAAATCACACAATTCAGTCACACTTTGATCATTGTTTTCATCAAAGTCAACATGAATTGATTCTTCTACTACAAGTCTTCTTTTGTTGTATACTCTATAAGCTTTGCTTGTATTAGAATACCCAAGAAAGATTCCTTCATCACTTTTGGAGTCAAATTTGTCCAAATTGTTCTTGCCATTATTGTGAATGAAGCATCTACTTCCAAAACTGTGAAAGTAGGAAATGGTAGGAACTTTGTCATTCCATAATTCATATGGAGTCTTCTTATGGAATTTGTTGATTAGTGTTTTGTTTTGAACATACACAGCAGTAGTGACAGCTTCACCCCAAAAATACTTTGGGAGATTGTGTTTAGACAGCATTGTTCTTGCTGCCTCACAAATTGTCCTGTTTTTCCTTTCAGCAACACCATTTTGTTGGGGTGTTCTTGGGGCTGAAAAATTATGATCAATACCTTTGCAATCACAATATTCTTCTACTCCTGTGTTCTCAAATTCCTTTCCATGATCAGATCTGATCTTGATGATGGATGTCCCTTTTTGATTTTGAATTTTATTGAACAGTTTTGTTAGACAGCTAAGGGTGTCACTTTTGGATTCAAGAAGAATGATCCAAGTGAATCTTGTGTAGTCATCAACCACAACTAGGGAGTATCTTTTTCCTCCTAAAGATCTAGTTCTTATGGGTCCAAAAAGATCCATATGAAGTAGTTCAATAGGTCTTGAGGTGTCCAATCTGGTCTTGGGCTTGAATGAAGATCTCTTTTGCTTCCCACATTGGCATGCTTCGCAAAGTTTGTCCTTCTTGAATGGGATCTTTGGAAGACCTCTGACTAGATTTGAATTTGCAAGCTTGGAGATGGTTTTATGGTTAAGGTGAGCCAATCTTTTGTGCCATAGCCATGACATATCAGTTTGACTAAAAGACAGAAGGCAGTGAGCATTTGAGGATTCCACAATCTCTAGGTTTAAGCAGTAGAGATTTCCTTTTCTTGATCCAGTCAGAATGACTTTATTGCTTTTGTCTTTAACAGTACATTGATCCTTAGTGCAAACAACATGATATCCCTTATCACAGATTTGACTAATGCTGATCAAATTGTGTTTGAGACCCTCTAAATAAGACACATTTGTAAAAATGATATCTTTAGTAATAAGATTTCCTGATCCTTTGACCTTAGCTTGGGAATTGTCACCAAAGGTTACATTTGGACCATTTTTAGGGATATATTGTTGCAACCAGTCTTTATTAAAGGTCATATGTCTACTACAACCACTATCTAAATACCAGAGTCCTTTCCTAGGTACCTGCAAAACAAAAAGTAAATTTTATGGTACCCTATTTATTCTTTTGGGTCCAAAGGATTAGTTTTTCTTTGGTACCCTAGCTTTGTTCATTGATCTTTTTCTGAAGAACTGGTTTAGGGTATTGTAATATGACATGATTTGCATCATGTAAGGAGTAAGGACAGTGGATTGGGATGGATTGAAGAAGTGGTTTGGGTTGTTATATTGGGGTTGAAACTGAAAGGTATTTGGATAGGATGATCTGGGGGAGTCATTTTGATTTGCATGACTTCTTCCATTTGAGTATTGCCATTGAGGTTTTTGTTGTTTGGTGTATCTATGTTTGTTATAGAATCTTTGTTGCCTTGGGGTTCTTTGTTGTTTGGAAGATCTTGGCTGTCTGTCAGGCCTTGGCTGTCTGTCAGGGCTTGGCTGTCTAGCACATTTTTGCAGCTTAATTTCTTCCTGTATATTGGCCCCTTTTTGAACCCAAATATACTTGCTTCCTTGAATTTTACTTGGTCCTTTGTTTGAATGACTAGGACCAAACAAGATTTCCTTTGATTTTCCCTTGGTTTGAACAGGATAGGTTTGAGTTTGATAGCTGCCAGAGCTTAGGTTTTCTAGAACCATTTTTTCAATGGCCCTTTCACCAGTGGGAGGAGTGTACATCTTTAGTGTAGGATTGTCAGCACCAATCCCTGTTTTGTCACTAGGATGTCTTTGGTTGTAGGTGAAAAGGGATAATGCTTTGCCTGACTTGTTCCATGAATCTATTTTCTTTTTAAGAGCATCATTCTCTTTTTCAAGATTTATGAGTCTTTGACAGTTTTCTTGAGTACTGGATGTCTCAAAGTTTGCCGGATCCATGTTTTGTTTTTCAAGCATGAAGCATTGTTCTCTTAGCCCTTGACAGGCTTTCTCAAGCTCAGAATTGGTTTTTGTGAGGGTGTCTATGGTTGAGGATTGGGAAAGGTTCTCATTGACCAGTGAAGCAAAGCTAGTTTTTTGTTTCTTGGTTTGAATTAAAAGAGTGCAAACTAATTGTTTGAAACCATCAATGTTTAAAGAATTAAAATCATGTACCTCTTTTAGTTCTTCTGCAGCAGTAAGTGCTTCCATTTCTTTCTCATTGTCTGAATCTTCCTCATCTTCAGCTATAAAGCATAGCATGGCCTCCTCTCCTTCATTGTCAGAGTCATTACTGGACTCATATTCTTCATCACTGAATTTTGATAAATCAGCTATCATAATTTGCTCCTTGTTTTTGTCATTTTTATTTTTGGAGCAGTTGAAGCAGTTGCACCTGGAACTGTGAATGATCTCTTTTGAGTAGGTCAATCTCTTAGTCCGCTCTGATTTTACCTAGGTTTTCTTGGTTCAGACAATCGATGAGTAATGTCCTTGCGTTCTACGCTTAAAGCAATCAACCTGTCTTCTTGAAGCCGTCTTGTTGAGCATTAGATGTGGAAGGATTGTACCTTTTGTCAAAAGATTTCTTTTGAAATTTCATGGCATTTCGACAGCCATGGATATGAGACTTGGAATGTCTTCTTGAGAGATCTGTTTATGCGACGGGTTTGGAGTTGATGTTTATCTTTTGAAGGGCATTGTTGACAATGGTCTCAATGTCTTGGTGAGTGATTGGTTTGTGGGCGGATTCTTGAGCAGTTAAAGCTAAAGTTTGTGAAATGGTAGGAACCGGTTGAATTTTTATCATACCTTACAGTTCATAAGCTTCAAGCTTTCCAAAATACTGTTCAACCGTCATTGTGCTCCATTCGTATCCTTCTCTCGATAGGTAATGCTACCTTTTCATATTCTTGTGGAAGATTGGAATATATCTTGAGGCAGAGATCTTTGCTCAAAGGTTTTTCCATGGTCAGCAATAGATCTAACAAGGTTTTCAAACCTTGGTTGAGCAATACTCACTTTTTCTCCAAGATAGAACTTGAAGTTGTCTAATTGCCTAAGCAAATTATACAAATTTTGCGTCCCGACACTCGGTGTGTGTTTAGTGAATTTAGTTTGAATGAGATCCCATGCCGATCTGGCATTTGGTTCCTTAGCAATTTCTTGTGCTAGCTGAGTCATTTACACTCTTTTGAAGAATGTTTTTGACTTTTAGATTTGCACTGATTAATTGCTTTTTAGATTCAGACCATGCTTCTGGGGATTTCGTCGTACTAGCTCCTCCATTGATATCTATTTGAGTTGGGTAGGACACTTCATTATTTAGAACATACCTCGGCCCATATAATGTTTGCATCAAGGTATGTTTTTATTTTTGATGCATAAATCTCAAAAGATCCACAGTCGTCAATGTGTGGGATGTCTTTCTCATTATTTCTCCTTGGTTGAGGCATGGTGGGTTTGAAGAGGATCCTTCACAAGTTGTTAGACTTTTGAATGTGAAGACTAGCTCTGATACCAATTGAAAGGCCCTTGTTTGATATGCAAATGATCAGACAGCTATGGTTTGTCTTAGCTGTCAGATATTTGTTGAGTTGTGCAAATGGAATAAGTAAGGGTTGAAATAATTATAGGACAATGAACACATTGAAATAATACAAGTGTGTGAATGTGTTTGCAGAAAAGGTAATAACACAACAAGATTTAAAGTGGTTCAGAGTTCACTCCTCCTACATCCACCCCCACTGTCAACTGACAAGTGAGATCAATTTATTATAATCTTAATCAACAAAAATTACAAAGATTGATTAGGCAAGTTCCTTGAACTTCCTCTTCCTAATTAGTACAGTTAACTAGGGATACACTTAAAGTACAGTCTTAAGTGTTTTTACAACTTGAAGTACAGTCTCAAGATTTACAAAACAAATACACTCAAAGTACAGTCTTGAGTGTTTACAAAATAACTAATACACCTAAAGTACAGTCTTAGATGTTTACAATCATAAACTTATCACACTAAGGTTTGTTGTTGAAGAAACAGGGGTTGAAGGGTGAAGGTTTGGGTTTGGAACAGTGTTTGAAGGGTATGGATTGGTGTGTAAGGTTTGGATTACAGGAGGTGTGTAAAGGTGTAAGGGAAAGGTTTTTGGATTGTGAAAAAGAGAGTTTTTCAAAAGGGGTATATTGTGCAGAGGTTGAACTCTTCTATTTATAGCCTTCAATGTAGCCGTTGGAATATGACTGTTGCAGCTTCATTAATGAGTCTTTGCCCCACTTGTCCACTTGCAGGTCTTCATGAGCTGGATTGAGCTGTAGGCTTCCAGAAGGTCTTCAATGGTCTTCAAAGGTGAACTTGATAGCTGTGAAGATACATGATCCATTTTGGTTTAGATTTTGGCATCAAAGTATGAGACAGAGTAATGGCTGTCTGAAGGACTGAAGCCATAGCTGTCAGATCATACCAAGGCTTAGCTATCAGAATTGATTTTTAATAAGGATTGAGATTCACTTGATGATCTTGATAGCTTAGAGAAGGAATATGATTCATGTAATTGATTGATTGTAACCAATGTATAAAGCAGAATCATAATTGTCAGACTCACAGCTATCAGAGTGAAGGACCATTACTGACAGATTTCATCTTTTGATATAAACCCTGTTCTATATATTCCTTTATCAAAACCAACTAACTATGACATTGATCAAAGTTAGGTCCTAACAGTTTTCTTAGATGTTGTTATATTATGAACTGTTTCTTCATTGTAATTATTAAATTCTGATTATGCCCATAAAATAATATCACCAACTGTAACTCTATTCTCTCTTTGTTTTCTTATTCACGTATCAAAGTAGAATCTGTCATGACTATCTTCTTCTTCAATGGTGATTGCGGCTCGAAGCAGACTTTAGCCATGACAGAGACTACTTTTATACGATCCCACCGGCTGGCCGGATCGCAGAAGAATTCGCCTCTTCCATACGATATCTGCAACTATCATCCTCAGCAAATCATAAGTATTCTTTCTCAAATTAGTCTTGGCATATTATCTATCTTTCTCACCTTTTGTGCTTCTTTCTTTTCTTAATGCAACTATCATCCTCAGCAAATCATAAGTATATATTCTTTCTCTAATTATTCTTGGCATATTATCTATCTTTCTCACCTTTTGTGCTTCTTTCTTTTCTAGTCTCTCTTTCTTTTCTTAATGCAGACCATTGACGTATCAAACTAGTCTCCTTCCAGTCTATCATGTTTTTCTTCTTTTTGTTCTATCATGGAGAAGAAGCCTCTTGCTCAATGGTGATTGTTCAGTCCTTTCTATACTTTATTGTATTCTTTGCAAATTATGTATTTTGATGAACTGATTCTTGAAAATTCTTGTCATGCAGTTACTTATTTATATACTTTAAAGTTGGCTATATGACCTGTCATAAAGACAATATTCTCAAGAATCTCTTTTATATATTTTTCATCATTACGTATTTTATTATTCTCCTCCTTTTTTCCTAGTAATATATATACTGTGTTATGTATTTTGCTAATGCAGTTATGGAGCTTGTTCTTGGTTTATTGCTAAGTAATTTTGATAGGGAAGTGCCTGGTGAGGTTAAACCAGAGGAGCTTGACATGACTCAAGAACTGTATGATCAGGTGCAAAATCCCAGCAGCCCAGAAGCTTGCTTTTCATGCTTTTGCTTTGCATATGTTTCTGAATGATTATTTGGGCATTTGCAAGAACTGTATGATCAGGTGCTCGACTTACAGAAGTATTTTTGCCTAATTACTATCCCAAAAAATAATAAAAAAATATTTTATTATTTTTTTTGGCTAGATTGTTTTGGTTCATATGCTTTGAGATAGTTGATCTCTAGTTCATGAATTAATATTTTGATATTGTTATTGGAAATGGTATCATCAATGTCACAACCTAAATAAAACCCATCCAAGAATGATGATTATTATCTACTCAGAAGGAGAAATGTTTCACAATATATTCTTCTGACGAGTATAAGCCCGAGCTCTTATACCGGATCAACAAGTTGTGCTTTTTAGTATGTACAAATGGGGTGGTGGCGCAGTTGGCTAGCGCGTAGGTCTCATAGCTTCTACTGAGTTATCCTGAGGTTGAGAGTTCGAGCCTCTCTCACCCCAACTTCATTTTTTATTAAATCTGTGCTCACAATGAAGAAACCAAAATTGATACTCCATGCATTGCCTTTTTGTTAAGATATACTCCCTCCGTCCCGAAATTATCTCTCTACTTTTTTTTTTTTGTTAACCCGAAATGGAGTGTCACTATAGAAATCAAAATGTCGGGTACAATTTTTTTCCGAATTTGCTATGCCGACTAGGATGAAATTATGGGATCTCTTGCATTTTCATGTATTTTTTTCAGTTGGTTGTGCAGATTTGTCCATCAGCAAAGCCAAAAGAAATTTAAAGAGAAACATGAAACTTCCCATAAAGTTGCAGAATCCTTATTGTTAGACTGTTCCTCTTTGTTTTTCCTCATTTTGTGTCTTGCGACATGATGAGTGGATTCATTATAATCTTTGAAGCATTTCAATCATGGAAGCTTAGAAGAGTGCTATTCATTTTTGTTCTTTTTAAAACTCTGGTCATATTTCTGAAACACGATGATTCTCACAAATATTTAACCACATAAGGTCAGAAATACACATTTGTTCGACAATATGCGCTCTTCGTGGTTAATTGGTGTTTTGAACCATAGGCTCCCAACTCACCATGTTTGGGACAATGGCTTCATTCCAACAGATGTGCAGTGCATTTTCACCATGTATGGGACAATGGCTTCATACCATCGGATGTACGGTGCATTTTCACCTTGCATGGGACAATGGCTTCATACCATCAGATGTACGGTGCATTTTCACCTTGCATGGGACAATGGCTTCATACCATCAGATGTACGGTGCATTTTCACTTTGCATGGGACAATGGCTTCATACCATCAGATGTGCAGTGCATTCAGTCCAAAATAACCCCAATCTGAAGCAAACAAGAAAATATTGAATTGGGAATGGTGGGGTGCGCCAGCCCCTTGCAACAGTGTAAGGCATGGGCGACGCTTGAAAGCCCAAGCAGCAAGCTACTTTGATGGGCTTTCCCCCTCAAGAAATAAGATTAATATCGTATGAGCCGATGACCCACATATCAGATATTAAACTGATAAGAACAGATACTACACTTGATCTTAGCCAAAAGGCCGAGAAAGGTATGTCATTCATCTTCTTGGGCTGTAGTTTTTGTAGCTTGTCAGACTGTTCATCTTCTTTTATTAACCTGATGTGGGATATGTCAGATGCTAGCCGAGGATTGCATCAACCTTCTACACTTGTTTCTGTTTTCTGCTGCTGGACTAATGTAAATAATGGCACCGCCTTCCAACCATTTCAAGGCTTTTTCTCCTCTCTATGTTTAGATTTTTGATAAACCGAGAACAAGAGAACGTTATATAAAAACAATATTTTCTCTTTCAGAAAGATGAAGATCATACTATGTTGTGAAATTGGCGATACTCCGTTGCAATCAAAACAAAGAAATCAACACACCCACACGTACAAGAAAGAAACAAACACACACAAGAACACAAGAGTTGTTTACCCGGTTCATTCACCAACTCGTGAACTACGTCCGGGGGCAATTGCCAAGCCAATATGTTATTAGTCTCCTTCTAATATGTTGCTATAATGTGTTCTAGGCCGAAATTATGCTTATATAGTTATACAAGGAACCCTAAATCTAATTTAAGAAGAGTTCTAATCAAAATAGGAAACAAATCTGCTGCAGAAAATTCTGATCCGACACATGGGCGGTCGCCCAAGACAACATGGGCGGTCGCCCAAGCCAAAATTCCCCAGGCCAAACTTTCTGTCCTCATGGGCGGTCGCCCAACCCCACCTGGGCGGTCGCCCATCACCCCAGAAAGACTTCCCCCGAATTTCCCTCCAGACCCACCTTCCTCGCAATGCTTCCCCTTGAAACTCGGACACACCTTGTTTCTTGCATCGTCTGTTCTTGGTCTGAATCCGCTCTCTGTTAGGGCCCTTGGACATCCACACCGCGTTGATCAACTTTGTGTCCTCCCCAACATACCGTTTCTTGATGTCTCCCCTTTTCACACCAACAGGCCGGTTCTTAAGCCTCTTGCTCCCACCGGAACGAACATCGACATTGTAGGTAGAGTACAACATCTTCTCCTTAACCCCATGAGCCAACACCTTAGCCCCTTTTGTGACTTCCCAAGACCCACCAATGAAAGAAACACCATACCCTTCACTGTCGAGTTGTCCCACAGAAATCACCCTTCTCCTCAAATTCGGAACATGCATCACGTTGTGTAGTTGTAAAACAGCCCCATTAGGTGTCTTCATCATCACATCCCCCTTACCTTTGATCTTCAATGGTTGACCATCACCAAGATAGAGAACCCCAAAATCTCCAGTTTTGTAGCGCTTCATTGATTCTGCATCCCCACTAGCATGACAAGAAGCTCCAGAATCCAACACCCAATCTTCACCCGAATGCTCCTCCCCTAGGATTAATACATCACCACCATCATCCACCACATGTGCACCACCATCTTTTCCCGGAAAGTCATAACTGATATGCCCCAATTCACCACAATTGTAGCACTTGACCTTTTTCCCCTTTTTCGGTCCTCCCCTTTTTCTCTCCACCCTAAGTGCAGCCCCATCTACGGAAGATTCTCCCCTTTTCTCTTTCCTTCGCAACTCCTCTTGAAGGATGAGATCTCTAACCTCCGTATACACCAATGCTATTTTCGACGTACTAATCGTTGTGACAGTAACCTCCCAACTATCAGGCAATGACTTTAGTAGAAAACAAGCTAGCACTTCATCGGAGAAAGTAATATCAACACTTTTCAATTGGTCCACCATACCTTTGAAATTGCCGATATGACTTGCCGTCTCCGCCCTCTCGACATCTTCGCATTCGCAAACCTCTTTATCAAATGCACCTTATTGATATTCGACTGCTTCTCATACATGTTCGACAGCGTTTGTAGCAACTCCACCGTTGTCTTGACCTCCATAGCGTTCCGTGCAACGTCGTCGGTTAGGGCACTCCTTACCGCTCCTAACGCCTTCCGATCCAACGTCTCCCAATCCCCTTGTGACATGTCTTCGGGCTTCGTCTTCAAGGGTCCATGAAGATCCTTTTAATAAAGGTAGTCTTCAATCCTTGTCTTCCAAAACGTGAAATTCACACCGTTGAATTTCTCGATTGAGTTCTTCATCTTGACTGCTTCACCAAAATCCCCATGAACGCGATTCAAAATTAATCAACTAATGAAAAGATTTTGAATCCTCCGAACCAAAGCTCTGATACCAGTTGTTGTGAAATTGGCGATACTCCGTTGCAATCAAAACAAAGAAATCAACACACCCACACGTACAAGAAAGAAACAAACACACACAAGAACACAAGAGTTGTTTACCCGGTTCATTCACCAACTCGTGAACTACGTCCGGGGGCAATTGCCAAGCCAATATGTTATTAGTCTCCTTCTAATATGTTGCTACAATGTGTTCTAGGCCGAAATTATGCTTATATAGTTATACAAGGAACCCTAAATCTAATTTAAGAAGAGTTCTAATCAAAATAGGAAACAAATCTGCTGCAGAAAATTCTGATCCGACACATGGGCGGTCGCCCAAGACAACATAGGCGGTCGCCCAAGCCAAAATTCCCCAGGCCAAACTTTCTGTCCTCATGGGCGGTCGCCCAACCCCACCTGGGCGGTCGCCCATCACCCCAGAAAGACTTCCCTCGAATTTCCTCCTTGATCTCAGCAACTCCTCCGACTTAGGCTCTTCCTCTTTCTTGTAGTTTAGGATCCAATCCCAACATACTACTTTCACTTGCAGTAGTCCATTCTTTGGAGCACAAATGTGAAAAGATATCATGTGCAATACAAAGCAGGCGAGATTGTTAAAGTAGATATAGGTTACATCACCAATAGTTTATACCTTTTATTAATTACCAAATATTATTTTTCACAATTATAATTTTATTAATTAAATTTTTTAGACCTTTTATATATTTTATATTTTTTTAATAGAACATTTATGTCTCTTATATTTTTTTAAATCATTTTTCTTAAATTTTTTGATTTTTTATTTTAAGTTGATGTTTTGTGAATAAAATTTAGAGGGCTTTTGAAGTCTTTTCCAAATAGAATTCTAAATCTTTGATAAGAAATTCATAAAATCCACTTACCAAACTTATCACAATTGGATTCAAATAAGGGAAGTCATTACCAAACTTATCACAAGTGGATTCAAATTAGGGAAGTGCATATGCATATAAAATAATATCACGTGTACACCAACTGTAACTCTACACAAAATAAATTTCGTGGGTTTGTTCCTAAAGTCTCTCTCTCTAGATCACTTCCGTTTCTTTTTGACGTATCAACGTAGTATCTGTTAAGATTGTGGTGTTCTTCTTCTTCTTCTTCATCTTTCTATCTTGGGGAGAAGCCTCTTGCATGCTCATTGGTGATTGCAGCTCAAGATTTAGAAGAACACCCTAGTCTTAACAGAGGCTACTTTGATACGATGCCATCGGCTCATCTTGGTTTGTGCCCTACCACCGGAGAAGAACTCCTCCATACCGGATTATTACTTGAATAACAACATCAGCAACTCACAAGTATTCTTCTTCTTCTATATATTTTCATCATTATTGGATCAAATTCTTATTTATTTTAATTATTATACTTTTAGTTTTCTTAGATGTTGTTATAAGATGAACTGTTTCTTCATTGTACACAAATTTGACCGTAACTTTCTCATAATTATAGGTTAAAGATGGGTATATGACGAATATTTCTCTGTATAAATAAAAGGCCAGATGAATTTTTTTTTAGTTGTTTGACTTTGTTGTTTAAGAATAATTATTTCAGATTAAATTTTAATTCAAACGATTAAGTTTTTTATGTAATTATCAAATCCTGATTATGTCTTTTTGGATAAGTCCTTTTTAATCCCTACCTTTAATTCCTGCTTTTAAAACATTGTTTATTTTGGATAATATGTTTTGTTTTAAGACTCAGTTGATTGAATCAAGAAGATTGTTCTCATCTTCATTGGTATATTCATTCTTGAGTATCTTGCAGGTTATATCTTTATTAGATATATTACTTTGCCAAAAAGGGGGAAATTGTTAGGACCTAACTATGTAAGCCACATAGTTATAAAAGGTTTTGACAAAGAAATATATCATATGTTATCTCGATGACCAAGATAACATATGACCTTGACCACTAAGACCTCAAAATCAAACCGCATCTCTATTTATATCAACCGGACAACATGATTCAATCAACCTACAAAGATATCACTCAAAACCTCTCTTGTACATTAATGTATCTAACTTACATGTGTAGTATGATGTATTACATAAGGCCTAAACCTTCTAGATCAGAACTTAGCTCGACAAAGCTAAGGTTCTCTCACAAAGAAAGGTTTCACTCCTCAACAGCTATGATCTTTCAACATCAACGGCTATGAAGAATTCCCGTGATGACCAAGATGTGCCTTGTCCAAATCTCTCCATACAGATAATGCCAGCTCATCTCCATGAAGATCACATGCCTTGTTGCAGATTCCAGCTATTTTATTCTCCAGTCAACAAAGGCTCTAAATGCAACTCCAACATGCATTTACTCCCTTGTCTCCTTGTCTCCTCCAACGGCTATTTCCAAGCCTATAAAAGGAACTCTCCAAGATCGAAGACCTCACCCCTTTTTACACACAACTTCTACAAACCTTGCATCCAAACCTTCTCTCAACCCGCAACCAATAATCAAAACAATATTAAGACACTTCAGTAATCGATCTCGGGTGTATAAACCGATTTGTAAGAACCCCTTAAGACCGACTTTAAGTGGGTAGTGTGAATAGCTCAGTAGAGCTTGATCCCTAATAGACTCGTACTTATTAGGGAAGAGGAAGTTCGAGGAACTTGCCTATCCAATCCTTTGTAAATCTTAACGGGAACTAGATTTAAGTGGATTGATCTCACTTGTCATAGGTTGATGGTGAGGGTGGACGTAGGGAGGAGTGAACTCAACCACCTTAAAATTCCTTGTGTTCAATTGGTATTATCACACTACACACACACACATATACACACACATACACTATTCACTTGTCTTTACATTATTTCAAACACTTTTATTCCGCCGCACATTTAACTCTAATCTTTAAAACCGTTAACCTCTCGATGGCTAAGATTTCACCTCGACGTCAAACCTTAACCGCCTAACCTTTAATTTGATCTAAGCAAACAGGACCTTTCAATTGGTATCGAGCTTGTCTTCACACATAAAAGTCTAACAACTTGTGAAGGATCAACTACCAACCCACCATGCCTCAACCAAGAAGAAATAATGAGAAAGACATTCCCCACATTGATGATAATGTGGATCATTTGAAATATATGCATCAAAAATCAAAACTTACCTTGATGCCAACAAGATCTGAACTGGTATGCCCTTGAAAATGAAGTCACATATCCTCGTATCTGTTGATACAAATGGTGGACCTAGCAAAGTTAAATCTCCGCACTCGGGATCGATTCAGAAAGGCAACTTGTTAGTGCTAACCTTAAAGTCAAGAACATACTCCAAAAGAGTGTCAATGACTCTCTTGCTCAAGAAATTGCCAAGGAGCCAACCGCAAAGGCCGCTTGGGAACTCATTCATACCAAGTTCCAAAAACACACTAGTGTTAGAACACAAAACCTATACAACCTTCTTAGACAACTTCAAATTCTACTCGTGAGAAAGTAAGTGCTGCAAAACCAAGGTTTGAAGACTTGGTAAGATCCATTGCCGATCATGGTAAAACTTTTGAGAACCAAGACTTGTGTCTCAAAATATACTCCAACCTTCCTCAAGAATATGAGAAGGTAGCTTTGCCAATAAGAGAAGGCTGGAATGGAGCACCATGATCATGAACAATACTTTGGTAAACTTGAAGCCTATGAACTAGAAGGAATGATAAAACTTCAACCTGTTCCCTCCATTTCACAAACTCTTGCCTTAGCCGCCCAAGAAACCACCCAAAAAACCAATTACCCAACAAGATATTGATTCTATGGTTCTTCTCTCCCTCCAAAAAGTAAACCTTCCTCAAATAACCTCTCCCAAGGAGATCTACCAAGCCTCATATCCATGGGCCGTCAAAAATACCTTGAGAGCACATAAGAAGTCCTTTGAGAAAAGCTATAGCCCATCCACCTCTCGATCAAAGAAAACCCTAAAAAGAAAGTTGAATGCTTCAACCGCAAGAAGCTTGGACATTACTCCATCCGATTGCCTTACCGAACCAAGGAAACCTAGGGAAAATCGAGGCCAATTAAGAAGTTCTCATACTCCAAGGAGATTATTCACAGGTTCAAGGTGTAAATCCTACAACCGCACAAAGAAGAAAAATGAAAAGAACAAAGAGCAAGTATTGATTGCTGACTCATCTAAGTTTAGTGATGAGGAATGTGACTATAGTGACTACTGAAAGTGAAGGAGAAGAAGCAATGATATGCTTGATGGCTGGAGATGATGAAGACTCGGACAATGAAGAAGATCTTGAAGCCTTCAGTCATTCTTTGAAGAACTAAAACAGTACCTCAATTTAATACTTTAAATAATGAAGAATTTAAGCAATTAATTAGTACTCTTTTAATACAAATAAAAAGACACCAAAATAGCTTTGCTTCATTGCTCACCGATAATCTATCCCAAAGTAAAACCATTGAAAGCCTTGAAAGAGCCAACCAAGGACTGAAAGTTCAAACCTTATGCTTGAAAAAGCCAATGAAGAGCCGAGATGTGAATTCTAAACTTCGAAACCAACATCAATCTTGAAAAGGAAAATGAATCCTTCGTAAAGAAGTTTGAAACCCTGGAACAGCTCTGGAGAAGCCTTGACCCACTTTAGCTACAACCAAAGACACCCAAGTGACAAATCAGAATTGGAGCTAACAATCCTACTATGTACACATATACCCTCTTACCGATGAAAGGGCAATTGACAAGATGGTTCTTGAAAGCATGAACTATGTCAAAGCCCAAGAAAATGTCTATCCCATTCGACCAAGGAGGATCTCAAAGAAAAAGGGAGAAATGGATGAAGCCAATGAAGCTAGCTCTAGTCACATCAATGAAACCCATGAAACTAGCTCATAGCCATCCTAAAGGGAAAGGAGAACAAGAAAATAAAGGCAAATACATCGGCAAAGAAAAGGAATCAAGGAGCAAATGAAGAACAATCATCAAAAATCCATGGTGGACAACAGAGGTATCTTCTAGACAACCAAGATTCCCTGCATGACCAAGATTTGATGGACAACAGAGATCACCTAGGCAATAAAGATTCTATAACCATCACTCATACTCCAAACATCAAAGACCTAACCGTAAATACTCTAATGGAAGAAACCATGCCCAACACAATACCTCTCCTAGATCATCTCACTCAAATAGCTTTCAAAGCCACAATCAATTCCATAATAACCAAAACCAATCCTTCTCTCCCAACTATTTTTTTAACCAATTACAACCTACTACACCCACACCTTATATGTGGCAGATCATGGGATACTATAATGCCCTAAACCAGTATTTTGGAAAGAGGGCAATGAACAAAGCTAGGGTACCAAAGAAAGTCTAATCCTTTGGACCTAAAAGAATAAGAGGGTACCATAAATTTATTTTTCTATTTTGTAGGAACCTAGGAAAGGATTATGGTACTTGAATAGTGGATGTAGCAGACACATGACCTTCAACAAAGAGTGGTTGCAACAATATGTCCCTAAAAATGGTCCAAATGTAACTTTTGGTGATAACTCACAAGCCAAAATCAAAGGATCAGGAAACCTTATTACTAAAGACATTATTTTTACTAATGTGTCTTATGTAGAAGGTCTCAAGCACAATTTGAATAGCATTAGTCAAATTTCTGATAAGGGATATTATGTTGTATGTTCCAAAAACCACTGCACTGTCAAAGATGTCAACAACAACCAAAATCCATGCTGATCCTGATGGCCAGAGTGTGAATCAAACTCTATATAGGAGCTATATTGGATCACTCCTATATGTGACAGCCTCCAGACCTGATATTATGTTTAGTGTTTGCCTTTGTGCAAGATTTCAAGCCAATCCTAAAGAATCTCATCTCCCTGCTGTCAAGAGAATCTTGAGATATCTCAAAGGAACACCTGACTATGGCTTGTGGTATCCTACTGGATCCCCATTCTCCCTAATTGGCTTCACTGACTCAGATTATGCTGGATGCAATCTGGATAGGAAATCCACAAGTGGTGGATGTCAATTTATTGGATCAAGAATAATCTCTTGATCAAGCAAGAAGTAAACTTCTGTAGCTACCTCAACAGCTGAGGCTAAATATATTGTTGCTGGTCTTTGTTGCTCTCAAATCCTTTACCTCAAAAATCAACTCCAAGACTTTGGGATGGACCTGTCAAACATTCCCATCTTCTGTGACAATTCAAGCACCATTGCCATGACAGAAAACCCAGTTCAACACTCCAAGACCAAGCATATTGAAGTTAGGCATCACTTCATCAGAGATCATGTTGAAAAAGGAAATATCAACCTAGATAAAGTATGCACTGAAGACAATTTTTCTGACATCCTAACAAAAGCCATGGATGAGAAGAGATTCGAGAAGCTAAGGGCAATGCTGGGGATAATCAATTTGCCAAAATAAAATATTTTTTCATTAAAACAAAGAAACATTACAAATGGCTGCTGTCAACAGTTGAGGATCTGACAGCAAACCATAACCTTATACAAAAGCCTTCATCATTCTTAGCCAAACATCTTCCTACCAAATACCTTAGTTTTCAAAACACAAAATCAAACACAAATTCATAGACAACATCAGGAGCCTCATAGACATTCTCCTTAATATCCCCATACCTCTCTAGCCACACTGGGTGCCTCTTCATAAAAGGGTCAATGGCTGATGTTGAGAATTGTAAAGAACACACCCTTCTTGGCCACCATTCCTCAACAGCATTGTAAGGAGGATATTCACTTAGTGGAGAGACAAAACTGAATGTCCCTGAAGTGTTTGCACTCTCCTATGCAATAATAGCTTGATTTAATAGAAGACCTACTTCTTCCTCCTCATTCATAGCTGCTGGACTCAAGCACTTCAAAAATTATGAGAACAATCTCATATAAGCCTTTGAAGGAGAACTTTGCACTCCTGCAAAGTTGTCTCCAGTTCCCCCAAGAACTTCTTGACTCAATGTAAGTGAATCCCTTGTTACTGCCGTGAATTATCTGACAGCTAAGAACTCAGGTTGACCAATAGGAGTGTCAATCTTAATCCTTTCTTTGCTGTCAGGCTTCACAAGTTCACCCAATGTGTAGACTCTCTCTACACCTATCCCAACTTGCTTACTAGATTCACCATCACTCCCCTTTCCAAATAGATTAACCTTAGCTGTCTGACCATCTTGACCCTCACTAACCATCATAGCCTTACCCTTATCCCTAGCTGTCTCCTTCAATCTATTTCTCTCACCCTCTAACAATACTAGCCTTTCTTCCTCCCAAAACTTTCTCCTCATCTCTCTCTCTCTTAACTCTTCTTCCTTACATGGATCATCACTATGAAGTTGATCCACCTCCTATTCTAGACCATTATCAGTTTGTATTTGGTAAGATAGAAACTCTCTTTCAAACCTCTCTTCCTCAGTTTCCTCTAACCTAGGACTCTTGAAAACCAGTTTCTTTGCTGTCTTAGCCATCTTGCTAGGACTAAACATTGAAACAAACCTTCCCATTTGCTATATGACTGAAATGGATTTGATAAATCTCATCTTTTGGTCCATTTCCTTTTATAGACAAGTCTATTTTCAGTAAGTATAGAGGCAATGATCATTCAAAATAGACTTGGCTGGTCATCAAGTCTAACAGCTATGATTTGAGTTCTTGCCAAATCAAGGATTATTGGAACTTGCCACTAACAAATACTCATTTACTTCTCTGATAATTCCCTCTGAAAATTCGCCTCTGTGCACGGAATTTACTCCCATGTTTTATGGGAAGTTATGGAACGTAATGAGTGGGGACAAAAAATACTATTCATGAACAGTCACATCCTTAAATGCTAATTTCTAAACGTTGCACTAACCCACGTTTTAGCCGTTGAACTATACAAATTCCTTTCTCATTAACCTCTAATCTTACGAAACTTACCCCTCCTCAACAAAAACTTTTAACACTCCTTAATCCCGTCTCTGAATCTCTCTGTTCTTCAAAAACCCTAATTCTCTGTTTTACTCAACAATGGCATACTCTGAAGCTCATGGCTACTTTATCAAGCCTGATTTTTTTAATCATGAAGTTGGAGCTCTCATCAAATCCCTTCTTGAGTCCAACAATCTTTGCACAATGATGGAAGCTCAACCTCCCATATATGAAAATTTGTGTAGAGAAATCTACATGACTAGACATAGACTTGTTAGTGGAGCCATTAGAATCAACATTGAGGGTACTGAGATAAATGTGTCTCCCAAGTTGTTTCTGAAGTCTACAACATTCCAATCATGAATTGAACCAGAAGCAACCTCTAGGATAGGAAAGATTGTGCCTTGGAAATGTTCTACAAAAGATTCTTTGATGAACCCAATTGCAATTATCAAGTGGTTCAGAACAAACTCATTAAAAAGGGGTCTCTTGATTTGTTCAAATCAACCCTAATGGATGTCATCATCAAGGGGTTTGATGGAAAGCAATCCTCTTTTGATCAAATCAATCCAAATGAATGGAAGCAAGGCTTGAGTCTGATAGCTAAGGATGTGAACTGGAGTATAGCTCTCTTGCACAACTATCAACTGGCCACATCCCCTTCACCATGGAAGTTCAAAAAGCAAACCCCAAGGATGAACAACTTCAGATTCATGAGTGGGATTCCACACCATCTGATTCCAAAGCTAAACCCTCCCGTAAAAGATGATTGGCTTGAAACTACCAATCTTGTGCAAACAAAGAGTTTCAGCTTGAGCACATTCAGGCTCAAAGGGAAGAAAAGATTGGATTTTGGGGATAACAGCTCTAGAAATCTTGATGAAACAACTCAAAAGCTGAGAGAGAAGACTGAGAATGAAATGAAGTGTTGGAAATCATTGGTCCACATGGTAAATGACAAGAGGTCAAAAAGAAAGCATGACAAAGGTGTAGTGATCAAAGGGCTCAAGAGACCACACCTAGCAAAATCAAAAAGAGGATTAGCAAATCTGAAATGAAGAAAACTGGGAAGGGAAAGAAGCTACCCAAGGGGAAGAAGGTGGAAGAAATGATTGAACAAGTGGTTGAGCAAGTGGATGCTGAAGTGATTGACAAAGGGAAACAAGTTGCTGAAGAATAACCTGCTGACAGTGAAGAAACTCACTCAGACCCCATTTTCAAAGATATTGATGAATTCATTGGTGATGATGATGCTAATCAAGATGATGAGTATGATGAACAGCTAAGGAGAGCCCTTGCTGAATCCCTTGTTGATGCTAGGCACAGAACTGCCAAGATAGGTCAGACATCTGGGACAGCTATGATTGCCCAAGGTCTGACAGCTAAGGTTTCTGAACCTGCTAGAACTTTAACTGAGGTAACTCCTACCCCCTCTCCTTCAGTAAATACCGTCTCTAGGAAGAGAAAACTTGATAAAGATGCTCCCCTCTCCAAAAAGCTGAAACCCAATACTCCTCAACCCTCACCAACCAAAGAACAATCCAATTCACCACATATTTTTATAGCACAAGAAATACTCAAACTGAATTCTTCCAACATAAGCCCAAATTAGCCAAGTGTTGAAAATGAAAGGGGGAACACCTCTGATTCTGAAAAGGATGACCCTCAGTTGAGGGGGAACAGCAGTCATCAATCCTCTAATCTGACAGCTGAGCCTTCCAAAACCCGATCTTCACCTATCTCCAGTCCTTCTGATCCATCACCCATCCCTGAAAATATCCTCAAAGTTTCTGAAGGATTAACATTTGAAGGACACCCTGATTTGCTTCCCACTGTTATCTCCTACTTGAGAACCTTGCTGACTGAGGATGATATGTTGAAAGCTCTAGATTTAATCAAAACTAAAGATAGGGCCAAAAGGTCTAGCATGCCTGACAGTGAAGCTCAACCCAAACCTGTTGAAGTTGTTAAACCTCAATCTCCCCCTGAATCTACCCCTGATATTGAACCCCTTCCAGCTTATGAGCCTTGGATTCTAGATTGTGACATTGATTTCTCTTTTCCCTCCATCATGGCTGCCAACCAAAGATTCAAGGGAATCACTCACTTCCCTGAAATTGCCGACCCAAACATCATTGCCAATCCTTGGTTGTTAAGCAAGAATGCCATCATGATCCATGCCAGAAACAGAAGTGGACTCATCATGTTTGGGCATGAGGAATGGAAGAAATACAGAACAGCTCTCCCCACTTCCTTCTTTCATAATGCCCCCAAATTTCCCAATTTCATGGACCTATCAACCATCATTGACTGGGAAGTTCTGTTCTCCCAATTTCTGTCCACCAATCTCAATGAATGCATTTACATGCCCTCCTCCCTTGTCTATGCTCTCTGTGTGGACCTAACCAAAGAATTGTATTGGAAAATCTGCTGCAATAAAGCCAAAATCATGGTTGTTATTGCCAAGCCAAGTCTGACAACCATGTTTCCACCAATCACTTCATAACCACCTCCCTTCATTCCCCCAAACACTAGATCTCTCCAATTAAATCTCCCTCCAAACTTCAACCCCTCAGCATATGTGCCTCCCTATCAAGTGACCATCACTGACATGCAAAAATTCACAAGGACCATGATCACCAAGATGAGACACATATTGGAAGTCTCAACTGGATCCAAACCAGAAAAGAAGACATCTAAGGGAAAGGCAATTGACTCTGATGAGGAAGCCATCAACCTGGGAAAAATAACTTCTGGTACTGCTGCTAATGTTATTGTGGCTAGTGATGATGAAGATGATGAGCCAGTAAAGCAAGTGCATTAATCTACAACCTCAGTTGTTCTCTCTGTCCCCACAGAACCTCATCTCTACCCCACTCAACCAACCCTCTCTCTGCAGTCAAATCCCTTCTTCTCTAACTTATTTTCAGGAACCCGAGGCGAAAGTTCTAAAGGAAAGAGGACTCCCAAATGGGGCACTTTAAGAATAAGGGATGATCAAGAACCATTGTTCAAAGCTGTGCTCAAGGAAAGACAAGATCAAACCTTCACCCATGATGATGAGATGAGCTGGGAATGGAACAATGAGATGTACTATAGTGGTGTAGAAGAAAAGATGAGGAAGGAGCTGCTAGCTGAAAGAGATGAAATCCTTGCAGAAAGAAGAGAAAGAGAAGAATTTTCTGATTAGAAATTTTTTTCTTTTTTTTTGGCTAAGTAATTTAATCCCTACTTTTTACCCCCTATTTTAAACATATCTTATTTTGGATAATTTGTTTGTTTTGGCTCTTGTGATTGAATCAAGAAGATTGATTTTGTCTTCATTGGTATATTCAATTCATAAGTATCTTGCAGGTCATATCTTTATTAGATATATTACTTTTCCAAAAAGGGGAAAATTGTTAGGACCTAACTATGTAAACCACATAGTTATATATGGTTTTGACAAAGAAACATATCATATCCAATGCTATCTGATAGCCAAGATAACTCATGAACATTGGACAGCCAAGACTCAACCTGCACATCTCATGAATCAACTGGACATCAATGATCAAACAAAGACCAATCATATAAATCAATGTATTTAATTACAAAGTGATCATTACATGTCAACCATCCAATTCCTTTACTCCTAATCCCCCAAATCAAAGAACTAAGCCTGACAGCTAAGGTTCTTAACAGCAGAGGTCTCATCCCTCTGACAGCTATGATCTTCAAAGACAACAACAATGATGTATCTCTGTGATGACTAAGATGTGCCTTGCCCAATTTCCTCAACAGATGTTGCCAGGGCATCTCCATGAAGATCATATACAATGGTTGCAGATTCCAGCTTGATATCATCCAGTCAACAAGGCCCTAAATGCAAACACTGTTTCACCCACATTCATTTACTACCTTGTCTCCTCCAACGGCTATATTCAAGCCTATAAAAGGAAACCTCCAAGACTGAAGACACTGCCCTTCCACACACAAATTTTCCAACCTCCCCTTCACCTTTGCATACCTGCAAACCTGCAACCAACAATCAAACAAATCTGAGACACTTGTGACTGTACTTCAGGTGTATAAACTACTTTGTAAAATAACTTAAGACTGACTTTAAGTGTGTATTGTAATTTGCTTCGTAACAAGCAAATCCCTAATTGACTGTACTAATTAGGAAGAGGAGGTTCAAGGAGCTTTCCTAATCAACCATTGTAAATCTTAAAGGGAACTAGATTTAGTGGATTGATCTCACTTGTCAAGGATGACAGTGAGGGTTGACGTAGGAGGAGTGAACTCTGAACCACCTTAAAGTTCTTGTGTCATTTGGTATAATCACACACAAACACACACACACCTACACACACATACACTAATCACTTGTCTTTACATTATTTCAACACTATTTGTTCCGCTGCACATTACACTCTTGCCTCTTAATCAGTTAATATCTGATAGCTAAGAATTCACCTTAGCTGCCAAAGCTTAACTGTCTTGTAATCTATTTGTTGATTAAGCAAACAGGACCTTTTAATATTTTTTAATTTTAATTGGTATTTAATTATATAAATTGTTGTACTAATTTTTATTTAAGGTAAACTATGCTATTTTCGTGCATTGAACGGGTGTACTGCTAGTTTTATTAATGCAACAAGTGTCTCTAATGGATGATGGATAGCCTTTATATAATAAGAGAAGAGGCACTTCATTTAGGGACTACACCCTTTCACAAAGATGGTGGTGTGAAGTTACCATTATGCCCATCATTTAATGGTACTTACACCTAATGGAATTCTACATATTTAATCTATACTTTAACTTTATTAAATGATTATAACATATGGAATTAATTAACACATATTAATTAATCAATGTTCTAACAATATTTTTTAAAAAATAAATAAATAGAATATAGTTGTTGACAATAAGGGACATTCATATAGACACTAAGATGTAAAATTGATGCTCACTCTCTCTCAAAATGATAGTTTGCGTTTCCCTTTGGTTTTTTTCAAAAATGTATCTCCTTTTAAAAATATTATATTAAAAATATTATGATCTGTGAACTTGTTAAACTTATCTAATACGTACGCTATACGTATTTATGTTATATATATTGATTGTATAAATAGATTGGACTTTCAGTGGTTTATTAAGTATGATTTGTGAACTTGTTAAACTTCTCTAATACATACAGTTATACTAAATTTATCTATTCAAACAAGATCTTCCATAATTACCTATCTTGTTGTGACTTGATATAAAAAAAATTGCATTATTATATTTCTTGGTGTGCATCTTAAAGATGAATTAATAGATTATGTTTTTAATTGTTTTCATTATAGATCCATAGATCATATATATATAGATATATACATATAAATATATATATATAGGTAGGTAGGTGCTCAAATGAGAACCATAACAAAATGAGAACCGAGAGAACCACTTGTATACACTTGTTCACAGTAGATACTTAGCTACTTTATATATATACAGTCTACTGTATATGTATACAGTAGTTAAGTATCTATTGTATACAAGTGTATAACCACACGTATACACTTGTATACAGTAGCTAAGTATCTACTGTATATGTCACTACCCTACACCTAGACACTATTTTGGCCACGTGTTGAGCACATGGGGGTTGGGTGTATTGCCCCTTAAATTAAGCCTTTTATGAAAATGTGAATGGTTATGTGGTTATTTGTATAAATTGCTAAAATTCGTGAATTTAGATGTTATTAAAGTAATTTTAATTATCTAATGTTTAAATGAAATAAATATAAATTTTTGTGGTAATGTTATAATATTTGAATTTTGAAATAAATGCCTTATAAAAATGTTGAGGAGCTTAAGTGTAAAAAGTTGATTTACTAACTTGATACTCGGAGGGGCTAGAGTGTAAGTGTTCTATATAAATCCTTTAAAATCCCCAAAACCTTCACTCTTTCTCTGTTAATTTCTTTCCCTTTCTCCTACGTCCCAGAATGTTCTCCCAACCTAGGGTTACCTTCCTCAATTCCTAACAAATCAACCGTCAATCCGTTTTTGGTTTTGACTTCATATTATCGCTCAGGGAAGCGAGTGGATCATTTAGAGCCGATCAAATCTTCTTTTTATTTCGGCCTATTTTAGTAAGTTATTATGATTTCTTTCTTTAATTGCTCATAATATATATAAAGATGATATTATGACGATATAATGTGTATTGGATAATTTGATGCAATTTTATTGAGCCTTGAACTGGAATGAAAAGTTGGTTTGAAATGAATAGGGTAAGATTTTGGTATAAGGTTGGGGTTTCAAGTGATTAAGAGGCTAAAGAGGTGTTATATGGTTAGGAGGTAGTATGTTCCTGTGTTTGGAAACCATATACTGATGTTTAAACTTGGGAAAATTGAGTTGAATGGAAAGAGTATGAAGGAATTGGTGTTCTTGCCATGGGCTGAAGTTGATTCAGCCTTGATACTGATTTCAGGGCAAGGGCACGAGTCGTGCCCTGAAGCACGAGTCGTGCCCAGTGACCACTCGTGATACATAGTCGTGATAATCCAATCAGTCGTGTGGGGGTTGGGCACGACTCGTGCCCATTAGCATGACTCCTGCCCAGAACTGGTTTCTGGGGTTGACTTGGCAAGCTTATAGACCTAAGCAACCTAGTTCGGATTTGGTCCTTCTTTTACTATACTTCTAGTACAACTTTAGTACTATATAATGGAGTCTTAAATGACCCAAAATGATACTGGGAAGGTCTTTAAATATTTACCTGAAAATGATTGACAGTCAATTGTGAAAATGTAACCAAAGTTGTAAAAACCTGATAAATAGATATGGAACCTTTATAGAAGGTGTGTAATAGTACGACATGGATGTGTAGCGCTTACTTGATATACATTGTGTCTTACGTGGTTATATTTACATGGTTGTTGGTTCAAATAGTGTGTAAAATGTGTATTACACTATGTGATTGGTTGGAACCTTTATAGAAAGTGTTCAACATTATGGCATGAGTGCGTAGGGCTACTTATATTATATTGTACCCTACGTGGTTACCTATATGTGGTTATTGGTTTAGATAGTGTGTGAAATATATGTTGCACTACTTTATGGGGTTGAGCATGGATATGTAGGGCTTATATGTAATTCATTGTGCCCATATGTGATTGTATATTCATGATTGGTTGTGTAAATAGTGTTTAAATACGTGTTGCACTGTTTCATTTTTTTTTAGCATGAGTATTAATACCATGTCATTGGATTGTTGTTATTCAATAGTGTTTAAATATATGTTGCACTATTTTGATTGGTTTCGCATGAGGAATAAGTACCATGTTATATATTGATATCCCAAGGTGTGGATTAATTTCAAGTATCTATCACGTGCTTGAATATGTTTATATCTGTTGATTATTCGGGGGTATATGGAATACTATCACTTATAGGATTTGTTCCATAAGGTGCTTAGATTTCCTTATACCTGGGGCCTCTCCACCTCCGTGGCTACAAACTGGGGTTCAGCTTCTATGGATATGTGCAGTCAGTTCATAAGATTGCTGATGTCTTATATCTTCCCTAGAAAATGGGTCTTATAAGACGTGAATATGCACCAACAGTTCACAAATGAGCGGAGTATTACTCCCACCGTTGTACTACATATTATTCAGATGGGAAAGGTAAAAAGGAGGTAACGGAATGTGTTTACCGCTTTACCAATATGGTTATGAGCAACCTGTGTGTGCTGCATATTATATGAGCAACCTGTGTGTGTTACATATTATATGAGCAACCTATGTGTGTTGCATATTATATGAGCAACCTGTGTGTGTGGCATATTATTTGGCATATTGTTGCATCCATAATAACTTATTGAGATTTATTTTCACCCCTTCTCCCTTTATTGTTTTAGATTCAGCTGAGACAGGTGGACCATACCAGTGAGGCCGGGAAGGAGTTTGGATCGTATTTTGGGTTGTCAGTGTATGTATATATTTGTGTGAGAGTTGAAGTAGTTGTGGTTATTTTATACTGGAAACTGTTATAAAACATTTTCAGTATGTTGTGTTGTAATTAACCTGGGAGTTGGTTTTGTTTCAAAGTTGACTTGTGTAAGCCTGTATATTGTAGTGTTTGTAACTTAAACAGGTTATGTTTTTAAAGCAGGTTTTAATTATCACCTCCAGGTAGAGAGGTTATGTTGAAATTTTTAAATTTTGTATATTTACTTTTCAAGTGAAGTTAATAAAAGAAAGGAAAGTGATTTTTTTAGAGGTTATTTGGGACCCTCCAGCTTGGGGCACGATTTTATAGGTCCCGGGTTTGGGAGGCCTCACATTATATGTATATAGTATATTGAATATGTATACAGTAACTAAATATCTACTGCATACAAGTGTATACAGGTGGTTCTCACGGTTCTCATTTAAACGGTACTCATTAGAGCGTGACCATATATATATATATATATATATATATATATATATATATATATATATATATATATATATATATATATATATATATATATATATATATATATATATATATGTATATATATATATATATATATGTATATATACATATATATATATGTATATATACATATATATATATGTATATATACATATATATACACACACACATATATATATACATATATATACATATGCATATATATATACATATATACATATATATATACATATGTATACATATATATATATACATATGCATATATATATACATATATACATATATATACATATACATATGTATACATATATATATATATATATATATACATATATATATATATACATATATATATATATACATATGTATATGTATACATATGTATATATATATATATATATATATATATATATATATATATATATATATATATATATATGTATATATATATATATATATATATATATATATATATATATATATATATATATATATATATACATATATATATATATATATATATATATATATATATATATATATATATATATATACATATATATATATATATATATATATATATATATATACATATATATACATATATATACATATGTATACATATATGTATACATATATATATATGTATATATTTATATATATATATATATATATATATATATATATATATATATATACATATATATATATATATATATATATATATATATATGTATACATATATATATACATATATATATATGTATGTATATATATATATACATATATATATATGTATGTATATACATATGTATATATATATATACATATATATATATATATATATATATATACATATATATATATGTATATACATATATATATATATATATACATATATATATATATATATATATATATATATATACACATGCAAAATAAATTATCATCATACCTAATTCTTTAGAGTATTTGGTTTTACAATTTGATTCATCTATGATCCTATTGATTCATCCTGAAATCCTCAAATTTTCTTACTATTCATGATACCTTGAATGATCGCAAGAGTTTCTGATTCTTGGTCTTTACATTAGCCTACAATTCATGGTATGCACTACACCCTCAATTCGGCCAAATAACCACCATAGCCGGAACCAAACTGCCATACACCTTGAGCCGAATCACCACCCAAACCAATCCGCCTTAGCTGAACCCGGTTTAGACCATAGCCGAACCATATTGAGCCAGCTATCGTCAAAATATTGAGGCTTCTTAGCACCTAACGATGATGCGATCGTACAAAGTGTAAAGTATGCCCTAAAATGCCATTTGCGCCCTTCACGCGCTGAGCGGGTGAGGGTGCGGATGGGGCTTCGCAACATCTTTGTAGCTTTTGTTGAGCTAACTAAAAGCTAGCCCAATGGGCAACTAGGGTAATCCATTTGGAAGTTTCGGCCCTGGAATGTGCTTGCATGAATGAAAAATTAATGCAGACTTGTTTGGATGTTTCGACAAACCTTTATTGTATCAGGGTAGGTAGCTTGTGGCCTTGAACCTTTTTTAGTAAAATACTATCAGATGTACTAGCTATTTAGTAGTGCGATGCTTTGAAATAGTGATTATATAATGCATAACAAGACAATAATTCTTACACAATAATAGCTCTAACACGTTTTTTTCCATTTCGGCCCTGGAATGTGCTTGATTTCATAAGTGATTAATTAGAAGCAGTCTTATTACTTAGATATGTGATCTCCTATCAAGAGCATCATGCTACTCCACCAAGTAGGTATACAAATACTTAAAAGTTTTCACCACTTACCATCACTATAGGTACATACACTTGGATGTTTTAGTAATGAGGGTGAAACAGGTTTCAAGTATTTTAACTGAACATAAATTAGTTGTCTAATTGAACCTAGGTTTTGAGATCTCCAATTCTCAAGGTTGAGTGTCCACTATGAGTTCGTTTGTTGTGGTTTTTGTAAACCCATTACTTTTACAATCAATTGATCTCCTATTTATACCCTTTGGTAAATGGATCCGTTCGGTTATCTTTTGACTTCACATAGTCAACTATGGTAACCCCATTTGAGATCAATTGTTTTATAGTACTAGTACACATGCCCGTGTCCGAGGACACGGGTTTTTTTTTTAATCAACATAAACATTATAGTTACAAAATGATAATTAATTTAAGATACACAATAAAAGTTGTTTACAAAAAGATAAGACATAAATTAATATCTAATTAACATATAGATTTTTAACCAGTTGAAGTAAAGATGTTGTCTCAATCGAAACAGACATTGGCCAGGTACGTTTACGTAAAAGCACCTTATTATGCCCATTCCAAGTCCTTGTCGTAGGTTTGTGCAAGCGTCTATATTATTTAACGCACTCATCCCAAGACTACAAATATATGATTCAAATATTTGAGAATGATGATAAAATAATTATTGTAGGCACTATAGGAAGCTTCAAAAATATTAAGGCAAAGGAAAGACAAAATAATTATTGACAGAATTATAATAAATAAAATTAAATTACATGCATTTAAATTACATGCATCAAATTATAAATAAACAATAATAAATATTTAAACTGAAATTATAAATAAACAATACTAAATATTTAAACTGAAATGAATTAAATACCAGTGGAGGCAATGCAACTGTCGGTAGGTTGGTTAGTCGATTTTGATCCTAATAATGAATTCTAAATATTAGTCAAATAGTCAAAAAATCTATATATATTCGTTAATTAATAATGTAAATAAAAAAAGAAATAAAAACTTCATTTAACATCATACAAAAAAAAAGAAAAAAAAACTTAATTTAACATCAAATGTTTACCCTTATCATTTCATCGTGTTCAAAAGGTTCTCGCATGACAATCGAGACATTGTTTCTTCGCAAAATGTCAATCTAAAAATCACATTATTATCACAATCACATATCACATATCACATATATGTTTATTTATTAATTTTTTTTGATATAAACAAATTACAATAAAATAGTAATAGTAAAATATTAACTTACTGTTTCACTTAGAGCCGAATCACCATATCCATAAATATTCAATGTTCCTTAATCGTTCATTTTTTTCAAACCTATAAAATTAAACATAACATAAAATTAAACACAATATTTAAATAATAATAATTAAAAATCTATCTAATTTTACATTCAAATAAAAAAAACTATCTAATCTAAAATTAATATTTACTTTGAAATAAAAGGTCACAAAAATAAATCTTTAATTTATCTCTCGAAAAAAAAATAAACAATTTAATTGGATTAACTAAGACAATTTAATTGGATAAACAATTTATCTTTCTATAGTATAAATTAAATACTCTCTCTCTCTCTCTGACTCTCTCTCTCTCTCTCTATCTCTATCTCTATCTCTTACTCTCACTCACACAAACACAAAATCAAAGAACCCATCGCCGCCCCTTCCCTTCATCCCATCCAGCCTCACCACCGTGGCTACCCCACCCCTCCCATAATCAGGCCACCTCCTCCCCTTCCCTTCCCTCCCCGTTACAACATCCGTCCGTCTATTCCGTCCAATCGGCTCCCATACGATCGGCGTTACTACGTGGCTACCCCACCCCACCCACAATCGTCGGCTCTAATCAATGGAAGAATCAATGGAGGAAGTCAACTACCCATCAAAAATTCCCTCTGGAGCAATCAATTTGGGATTTTTGGAGACGAAGCCTGAGTCACGAGAACCGTCCGCAATTCGACATCAATCCGCCCTCAATCCGGCCGCAATTCGCCCTCAATCAGTCCATATGATCCATTTCTATTTTCTCTTTCATTCATTGAATGTAACCAATGTATTAAGATAGAATCATAACTGTCATACTCATAGCTATCAGATAAACTGAAAGATGAATATAACAGATTTCCTCTTTTGATATAAACCCTGTTCTATATATATATTCCTTTATCAAAACCAATTAACTAAGACATTGATCAAAGTTAGGTCCTAATAATATTGATTATGAAGATCAGCTAAGGAGAGCCCTTGTTGAGTCTCTTGTGGATGCAAGGCATAAGACAGCTATGACTGGGCAAACTTCTGGGACAACTATGGATGCCTCTGCTCTGACAGATAAGGTTCCTGTGCTTGCTGAAATCTTAACTGAGGTAACTCCTACCCCCTCCCCTTCTCTAAATACATTCTCTAGGAAGAGAAAAATTGACAAAGATGCCCCCCTCTCCAAAAAGTTGAAACCCAATACACCTCAACCCTCATCAACCAAAGAACAATCCATTTCACCCCATGAGTCAATAGCCCAAGGAATACTCAACCTAAATCCTTCCAAAATAAGCCCAAATGAGCCAAGTGTTGAAAATAAAAGGGGGAACACCTCTGAATCTGAAAAAGATGATCCTCAGTTGAGGGGGAACAGTAGTCATCAATCCCCTATTCTGACAGCTGAGCCTTCCCCTGTTCATTCCTCACCTATTTCAAGTCCCTCTAATCAATCTCCTATTCCTGATCATATCCTCAAAGCCTGTGAAGGATTATCCTTTGTGGGATATCCTTATTCATTTCCCTCTGTTATCTCCTTCTTAAGAACCCTGCTAACTGAGGAAGATATGTTGAAAGCCCTAGATGTGATCAAATCTAGAGATAAAGCCAAGAAAGTTAGCTTGCCTGATAGTGATGATCAACCCAAACCTGTTGAAACTATTGAACCTTAAGAATCACCTGAACCTACCCCTAATTCTGAAACCCTTCCAGCTTGTGAGCCTTGGATTCTGGATTGTGACATTGATTTCTCCCTTCCCTCCATCATGGCTGCCCACCAAAGATTTAAGGGAATCACTCACTTCCCTGAGATTGCCAACCCCAATATCATTCCCAATCCTTGGTTGTTGAGTAAGAATGCAATCATGATCCATGCCAAAAATAGATGTGGGCTCATTATGTTTGGCCATGATGAGTGGAAAAAGTATAGAGCAGCCCTCCCCTCTTCCTTCTTTCACAATGCTCCCAGATTACCCAACTTCATGGAACTCTCAACCATTATTGACTGGGAAGTGTTATTCTCCCAACTTTTGTCAAACAACATCAATGAATGCATTTACATACCCTCATCCCTTGTATATGCTCTCTGCATTGAATTGACTAAAGAGATGTACTAGAGAATCTGATGCAATAAAGCCAAGATCTCTCCAAGCAAACTTCCCAGATCATGGCTGTTATTGCCAAGCCAAACCTGACAGCCATGTTTCCCCCTACTTCTTCAGTGCCTCCTTCCTTCATTCCCCTAAACACCAGATCTCTCCAAGCAAACTTCCTCCAACCTTCAACCCCTCAACATATGTGCCTCCATATCATGTGACCATCACTGATATGCAGAAATTCACAAGGACCATGATAACCAAAATGAGACACATTTTGGAAGTCTCAGTTGGACCCAAATCTGATAAGAGGACATCCAAGGGAAAGGCCATTGAATCTGATGAGGAAGCCACCAATCTGGGAAAAAGAGCATCTGGAGCTGCCCCCAATGTTATTGTGTCTAGTGATGATGAAGAAGATTCTCCAGTAAAGCAAGTACATCAGTTTACAACCTCTACTATTCTCACTGTCACCATAGATCCTCCTCACCATCCAGCTCAACAAACCATCTCTCTGCAGTCAAATCCTTTCTTTTCTAACCTCTTTTCAGGAACCAAAGGTCAAAGCTCTAGAGGGAAGAATGCTCCCAAATGGGGTAACTTAAGGTTAAGGGATGATGAAGAACCTTTGTCCAAAGTTGTTCTCAAGGAAAGGCAAGATCAAACCTTCACCTATGATGATGAGATGAGCTGGAAATGGAACAATGAAATGTACTTCAGAGGTGTAAAAGAGAAAATAAAGAAGGTGCTGCTAGCTGAAAGAGATGAACTCCTTGCATCAAGGAGAGAAATAGATGAATTTTTTGATTAGAAAATTTTTTGTCTTTTCTGGCTATGTCTTTTAACCCCTAATGTTATCCCCTGTTTTTAAACAATTGTTATTTTGGATAATTTGTTTGTTTTTGCACTTGTGGTTGAATCAAGAAGATTAATTTTATCTTCATTGGTATATTTAATTCATGAGTATCTTGCTGGTCATATCTTTTATCAGATATATTACTTCGCCAAAAAGGGAGAAATTGTTAGGACCTAACTATATAAACCACATAGTTATACAGGGTTTTGACAAAGAAACATATCTTATCCAATGTTATCTGAGAGCCAAGATAACTCATGAACATTGGTCCGCCATGACTCAAACTGCACAACTCATAAATCAACTGTACAGCAAAGAGTCAACTAAACAGCAATGATCAAACACAAGACCAATCATATAAATCAATGTATTTATTTACATATGGATCATTACATTTCTCCTACCCAATTCCATGACCCCTAATCCTGCAAACTCAAAGAACTAAGCCTGACAGCTAAGGTTCTCAACAGCAGAGGTCTCATCCCTCTGACAGCTATGATCTTCAGCATCAACAGCAGTGATGCCTCCATGTGATAACCAAGATGTGCCTTGCCCAAATTCTCTCAACAGATGTTGGTAGCTCATCTCCATGAAGATCATATACAATGGTTGCAGATTACAGCCTGTTATCATCCAGTCAACAAGGCTCTAAATGCAAAACACCCCTATTTCACCCACTTGCATTTACTACCTTGTCTCCTCCAACGGCTATATTCAAGCCTATAAAAGGAAACCTTCAAGACTGAAGACAATGCCCTTCAACACACAACTTTTACAACCTTCCCTTCAACCCTTGCATACCTGCAAAACCTGCAACCAACAATCAAACAACTTTGAGACACTTGTGACTGTACTTCAGGTGTATAAACTATTTTATAAACCACTTAAGACTGACTTTAAGTGTGTATTGTAATTTGCTTCGTAACAAGCAAATCCCTAAATGACTGTACTAATTAGGAAGAGGAGGTTCAAGGAACTTGCCTAATCATCCTTTGTAAATCTTAAAGGGAACTAGATTTAAGTGGATTGATCTCACTTGTCAAGGTTGACAGTGAGGGTGGATGTAGGAGGAGTCACTACAAGAAAACAGGGCAACTGAAACGGAATTTTGCAACCGAATTGAAATCAGTTTCAGAACAGGGCAACTGAAACAGAATTTTGCAACCAAATTGAAATCAGTTTCAGAGTAAAAAGTTTTCATTGAAAATTGACGTGCACAATTAATATTGCAACTCATATTGCAATGGAAAATCATTTTGTCGCTTCATGTTTCGGGGTTGCAACGGATTTTGAAACAGATGCACTTCTGTTTCAATTTTCTGTTTCAAATTCAGTTGCAATTATTAATATAAAATTTAAATATTTTGAACTTAAAAAAATTGGCCGCAAAAATTTTTGGAGGGAGGAAACCCGCCTAATTTTGTGAGGGATTTTGAAACAGATAAATTTCGATTTCAAATTCTCCATTCAATTTCGGTTGCCATTAATCCTAAATTATTTTTATTTTATTAAATTGTAAAAAGTATATAAAACGGCAGCCTAGTGTACGGTGTATTTTTACCAAATTACTTTGGGACCTAATTCCCTGCCCATTCAAACCATTTGCGCAAACACACCACGCCGCTCTTTTCCCCCCTCTCTCTTCTCGCCCTCGCTCTCACTCTCTCTCTCCACTACTGCGACGTGGTGCCGGCTCTCCTTTCCGGCGAAATTCGTGGTGCCGGCGTCTTAGGCATCTCCTACCCTTTCCGCCGAATTGAACAAGGTAAGGTATTGATAACCCTTTCCGCCGAATTGAACATGGTTCCATGATTGTTGATCTCTTGCTATTGAATTTGTTGAATTTCGATTCCTAAGTATTCAATTTAGTTGAATACCTAGATATGAAACCAAAATCAGCAATTAAATCTACTAATACCGATTTGTGTTTTTTCTTCTTGGTTACGGGTAATTCGAAAAAGACCCTTAATATAGCACCGTGTTTTTTTTCTTCATCACGGTAAGGCAAAATCGCCAGCTTTTCCTTTTTAAAAATTATTTCCCTGTTGTGTTCTTTTTGTTTCGTAATTGAATTTACTGAAAATGGGATGTGGAATGTTAGACATCTGATTAATGTTTCTGCAGAAGGAATATAAATGTGGAAAATCGCGTAAACAAAAAATGGCAAATACAAGTGCTTGTCTAGAGGTAATATAAATTTGTTAAATTTTTTTTTTTTTTTTACAAAAAATGGGATGTGGAATGTTAGAAAGTATGAAATCTTCGATTGGATCTGAAGGAGTACTAGTTAGCCTGGATTGGTCTATCTAATTCTGACCCATTGTGTTAATATGTGATTGTGTATGGACCAAAGTAGTACATGTGGAGCTAGCTCACACATTGGTTGAGAGCTGGAAATATGGTATGCTTAGTGGCCATAAGTTTCTATTTAGACCAAATCCCAAAGGCACCAGTGTATGGTTTTCTCTACACAACGTCTCTCTTTTGAGGCACTTGAACATAATTTGTATAAATATGCACATACCACAGGCAGAATGCACGAGGGTTGTAAAATATAGAGTGAAAACGTAATATGTTCTTGATTTGTGATCATGGAATTCTATAGGTGGTTGAAGCACAATGGATTGTCATATCCACAAATAGGAAAGTTAATCTGCATGGCAAGAGGAAGTTTTGAAGCCATTAGGACTATGACTGAATGGCTAAAGACAGTTCATGTGGAGGGGAAATTTATTGGTGTTGCATTACTTAGAGCAGGGAAAAACATATTGGAACGCAGCACGGAAGAAATGGATGAGATTGTTTGGTATTTAGAGAGAAATGGAGTTAGGAAGGATTGGACAGGTTTTGTCTTTGGCAGGTGTCCAGAATTACTGTCCTTTAGCTTGGAGGAGCTGAAGATTCGCTTTGATTTCTACTTTGACTTGGGTATGAATGTGAAGGATTTTGGAACAATGGTTTTCGATTTTCCCAAAGTACTTGGATTCTTTTCGCTAGAAGAAATGAAGCAAAAGGTACTAGTCAGTTTACTTGCAACCTGGTCTCATTGCCCTGTAAATTGTCTTGGTAGCTGTTACTCCCTCCGTCCCCTAATATATGTCGCTCTTAACTTGTCAACGTTGAATGTGCTCTATTTGTTGTACATCACTTCTATGATGGTAAAATTTCACCAAGACCGCTTCCGTATTAAGAAAGAAGACATTTATTTTGGGACGGATGAAAAAGAAAAGTGCGACATTTATTATGGGACGGAGGGAGTACTTTTTATATGTGGTTTCTTGATTTGTAAGCCTGAGGAACTCAGAATGAGATCTGTACTATTGAGTCTTGCAGGTTGATTATCTACAGGAGTTTGGCATCAGCAGGGAGGATGTTGGGAGATTACTAGCATTCAAGCCTCAATTGATGGGCTGCAGCATTGAAGAAAGATGGAAGGCTCTTATTAAGTACCTTTACTACCTCAGAATTTCCCGAGATGGTATGAGGAGAATTCTTATGTTAAAACCAATGGTTTTTTGTGTTGATATGGAGAGCAATATTGTTCAAAAGGTACGCTTTGCTGCTTATACCATGTTTCAGCTGATTGATTTTATATTATTACGTAGTTTGATTTTTTATTGGTAATTAAGCCTTGCATTTACGCCGAAACTATAAAGACTAGAAGTAAAAATTTATTTAGTGGTGATATTTTCTTTTCCTTTGTGAAGGTACAATTTCTACGCGACATAGGTGTTAAAGGCAATGCAGTAGGCAATATGCTAGTCAAGTTTCCTTCATTTCTAACCTACAACCTCACAAGGAAAATGCGCCCAGTGGTCTGTGCTTCACCTTATTTCGTTAATATCTATTCAACATTATGAACTTAGTATTGCAAGAAAATCTAATTACACACCGTTTCTAGCTTAAACAATTAAAATAAAATACTTGAATATTGAAATTCCTGCAGATTATATTCTTGTTAACAAAAGCTGGAGTATCAAAAAGGGATATAGGGAAGGTGATAGCCTCAGCACCGGAGCTATTGGGATGTAGCATATCAAAGAAACTAGAACCTAATGTGAAATATTTTTTGTCGCTTGGCATAAAGCTTCCAGTGTTGGGAGAGATGATTGCTGATTTTCCTATGCTATTACTGTACAATGCAGATATACTTCGCCCAAAATACCGGTATCTACGGAGAATGATGGTCCGGCCTCTAGACGATCTCATAGAGTTTCCACGGTATTCACTTCATCCAGAACTTCGTTCTTCTGTATTTGAAAGTGTGGTAGCATCACACTTAGCCAAGTCAAAAGGTTGACTTAATTATGTTTTGTTACTTTCTTTTATATTTTAATTATGTAAATATTTTTATTTATGTTTACTAACCTATTAACCGAAAATCTACTTGTGTTTTAGTATTGTTTGGTTGTTTTATAGGACTCTCAAGGATAAGGATTAGAGATAGAGGAGATTGAGGATCAAGCTCTTCTTCAATGATTATCCTTACCCTTTAACCGTGTTATACTTGGCTATAAATACAAGACCCAAAGTCAGTTCATATACACGGAAATATACACTCTGAAAGGCTGAAGAAATATAGACTTGAGAGGAGTGTTTTTGTGAGAGAGTTCTCTTTGATTATTTTGTTATTCTCTTATTGTAATCGTTTTCAACATTGTTTTTAATAAGAGAAGTTTATTGTCTACAGCATATTGCTGTAGATAAGTGTTAATTCGTTGTCCATTTCTTTTCTGTTTTAATATTCCGCTGCATTTCACTGTTGTGCTAGTGCTGGTGCGATAGCATCAGGACTCACATCAGTCCTCTGTGCACTTCCTAGCCGCTCCATTTCTTTCAATTGGTATCAGAGCTCCACTCGACTCTACTGAGTGAGATCCAAGGAAGAGTGGTCATTATGGAAGGACACTTGAGTCAATACCGTCCCCCGGTTTTAGATGGAACTAACTATCCCATCTGGAAAGCTAAGATGCGTCTCTTCATCAAAGCAATTGATGAACGAGCATGGCTTAGTATTATTATTCCATGGTCCCCTCCTAAGGTTGAAATGAAAAATAAAGAAGAAGAAGGTGAAACCTCCGAAAAGGTGTATAGAATTAAACCTGAGGAAGAATGGACCACAGATGAGGTCACTAGTGCAAACTACAATTCCAAGGCTCTTGGTGCTATTTCAAGTCATGTGGATGAACACATGTTTAGACTTGTTTTAAACCAAAATATAGCAAAGAAAGCCTGGGATATTTTGCAAGCTCACTGTGAGGGTGATGATAGTGTCAAAGCCACTAGGTTGAGAATTCTCATGACCAAGTTTGAAAACTTGAGGATGAATGAGTCTGAGGACATAAAAAGTTATTCTGCTAGAATAAGAGAAATTTCAAATGAATGTCTCTCACTTGGTGAGCCTATTTCAAATGCTAGATTAGTATGCAAAATGTTAAGGACTGTCACTGATAAGTTCAACATTAAAATAGCTGCCATTGAAGAAGCAAATGACACTGCAACCATGGCTCTAGATACTCTTGTGGGTAAGCTAACCATGTTTGAAATGAACATCTCTATTCAGCAACAACATAAAGCTGAAAGTGTTGCTCTTGCTTCTGCTCTTTCTAAAGCATCATCAATTCCAAAAGAAATTGAGGAAATCTCAAATGAAATTGATATTTCAAACTTGGAAAATGAAGATGTTGCTCTTTTGACAAAAAAATTTACTTCTTTTCTTAAAAATAAAAGAGACAACAAATTTCCTTCTAAGAAACCAACTAATTTTGATAAATCAAAAGAGGATAATGAAAGTTCTTTCAAGAAACCCACTAGTTTTTCTAAAAATAGATCTGACACAGTTCAGTGTAGGGCCTGTAAAGGGTTTGGGCATTATGCAAATGAATGTGCCAATACTCTGAAGAAAAAGGGGATGAGCCTAAGTGCTACCCTTAGTGATAGTGAGGACGAAGATGAATCGCTAAACTTAGCAATTATGGAAATCTCGCCTCCAAATCATGAACATCAATCTGATGTAGCTTCAGATGTTATCACATCTACTATCACATCTTCTGAATCTTTTATAAACTGTTATACCTCTTCGCTGAAACAGAAGTCTGAAAATAAAGAAGAAGAGAATGAAGACTATAACGAGCTACTGGATGCCTATGCTGAACTATATGCCGATTGGGAAAAGCGTGTTGAAAAGATTGCTGTCTTTGAAAAGGTAACTGAAAAACTCTCTAATGAACTATCTAAAGTGAAAGATGAACTGACAAGTGTATCCATTGAAAATGATAACCAAAAGGATTCTATAGCCAAACTTGAAGTCATGCTCACTAAACGTGACATTGAGCTTGAGAAAACAAAAACTGAACTCACAGAGGCCAAGAAAACTTTTGAAAAACAGAATCTTTGGAAAGGCAACTCTTGATGAGATTCTCAAAGTGAGCAAGTTTTCAAAAACAGGTCTTGGTTTTGAATCGAATTTTTTGAGAGAGGGAGAAAGTAGTTCCTCAAAACCTAAAACTTTTTCTAATCAGAAATCATCAACCAAAAAGAAAAGATTTGTGTGCCATTACTGCTTCTTACCAGGTCATATAAGACCATTCTGTTACAAGAGGATTCGTGATCTGGGGAAAGATGTTCCTCAGATGAGTGAACGAATGCTATCACATCACAACTCACATCGCCAAAAAACTGGTCAGTTCGTATGGGTTGAAAAGAAAAACTTGGAATGCAAAGTAGTGATTACCTCCCTCAAGAGCAGCATTGCTAGCTCTTGGTACTTCGATAGTGGGTGCTCAAGGCACATGACAGGTAATGCCGAATTTCTCACTGATTACGTCACTATCAAAGGAGGGAATGTAAATTATGGGGGAGGGGCACAAGGTAAGATTGTTGGAAAAGGTACTTTATGTGTAAATGACATGCCCAAGTTGAAAAATGTTTATCATGTAGAAGGACTGAAAGCTAATTTGATTAGTATAAGTCAACTATGTGATGACAATTTGCATGTCAATTTTGACAAAAATGAATGTAAAGTGTTTGATAACACTAATAAATGTCTGTTCACCGGAGTAAGGTCTCAGGATAATTGTTACAAGTTTGGTGACAATTTGTCCTGCCTTAGCTCTAAAACTAATGAACTTGAATTGTGGCACCAAAAACTAGGGCATGCTAGCTATAGGAAAATAGAAGAACTAGTTAGGTTTGATCTTTGTTAAACACTTGCCTAAGCTCGACTTTAAACAACCTAGTTTGTGTGGTCCATGTCGAAGGGAAGCAAACCAAAGCTTCTCATCCAAAAGTGGATCAAAGTTCCACGTTTGAAATTTTAGAATTAATACATACTGATCTTATGGGACCAATTGAGGTTGAAAGCTTAGGTAAAAAGAAATATTCATTTGTACGTGTAGATGATTTTTCTAGGTATACTTGGGTGCTCTATTTAAAAGAAAAATCGAAGCACTCGAAGTATTTAAAGTATGGTATAAAAAGGTGAAAAACTTGTATGGGAAGAAAGTAATCAAAATTAAGTCTGATCATGGAACTGAATATGAGAACACATTGTTCTCAAAGTTTTGTGATTCCAAAGGAATCACCCATGATTTTTCAGCCCCTAAAACTCCTCAACAAAATGGAGTTGCAGAAAGAAAAAATCGTACGTTACAAGAGATGGCCCTTGTAATGCTTAGCTCTAAGAACATCTCTAAACGATTTTGGGCTGAAGCTCTTAACACTGCATGTCATATAGGAAACAGAGTTTATCTTAGGGTTGGATCAACCATGACCCCTTATGAAATACTCCTAGGTAAAAAACCTACTCTCAAGTACTTTCATGTCTTTGGGTGCATATGCTATGTTCTAAATGATAGAGATTATCTATCTAAATTTGATTCCAAGAGTGACAAAGCTGTTTTTCTTGGATATTCCACAAATAGTCGTGCATATAGGGTTTACAACCTAAGAACTAAAGCATTATGGAATCAATAAATGTTACATTTGATGATACTGCTGACCTAAATATAAAATCTCTTGAAGATGATGTCTCAGATTGTATAGAGACAATGCAGGAAACTCAGAATCAAACTGAACAGATACAGCAAAATGGACTGCAGAAAACAGATGCAGGTACTGATGCAAGCACATCATCACCTACATCCGAGCAAACAAAATCTGGTGCTGAATCTGAAGATTCTGAATGTGAAGAAGAAAAGTTAGATAGAACTAAAGACATACCCAGCAGAGTGCAAAAGAATCACCCAATATCTCAAGTTGTGGGTGATGTAAACGAAAAAATTAGCACAAGGGAGAAGCCTAGGGTCAACTACCGTGAGTTGGCTGGGCTAAGCTGCGTTGAATCTCAAGTAAACAAGGTTAGTTCATGTTGTTTTGTTTCTAATATTGAACCAAAGAATGTTGTAGAAGCCATGAAAGATGATAATTGGATTATTGCCATGCAAGAAGAACTAAATCAATTTGAGAAAAATGAAGTATGGACTTTAGTTCCTAGGCCTATAGGGGGAAATGTAATAGGAACCAAGTGGATCTATAAGAACAAAACTGATGAAAATGGTCAAATTACCAGAAATAAAGCTAGGCTTGTAGCCCAAGGCTACACCCAAGTAGAAGGAATAGATTTTGAAGAAACTTTTGCTCCTGTTGCTAGGATAGAATCTATTAGACTTTTACTTGCCATTGCTTGTTACTTGGACATCACTTTACATCAAATGGATGTCAAAAGTGCCTTCTTGAATGGTGTCTTAAATGAAGAAGCCTATGTTGAACAACCTAAGGGCTTCACCGATCCCCACTTTCACGATCATGTTTATAAGCTTAAAAAGGCCCTATATGGATTAAAACAAGCCCCTAGAGCTTGGTATGGGAGGCTAACTGAACATCTCATACAAATGGGATTTAAGAGAGGTGAGGTAGATAAAACCTTATTTATTTTAAAAGAAAATGTAGGTATATTAGTGGCCCAAATTTATGTTGATGACATTGTATTTGGATCATCTTCCAAAGATATGTTAGACTACTTTGTCACAAGTATGACCACCACCTTTGAAATGAGCATGGTTGGTGAATTAACCTACTTTCTAGGACTTCAAATAAAACAAAATAAGGAAGGAATTTTTATATCTCAAAGTAAATATGCCAAAAACTTGGTTAAAAAATTCTCTCTTGACAATGCCTCTCACTTTAAAACTCCTATGGGATCTTCCCAAAAGTTGTGCAAAGATGAAAATGGTGAAGATGTTGATCCCACCTTATATAGAAGCATGATTGGAAGCTTGTTGTACCTTTCAGCAAGTCGTCCAGACATCATGTTTAGTGTTTGCTTGTGTGCTAGATATCAAGCTTGCCCCAAATTATCCCACCTTAAAGCTGTAAAAAGAATCATTAGATATGTAGGTGGAACTATCAATTTAGGGCTAAGCTATACTCGAGAAACCAACACAAATCTGGTAGGATTCAGTGATTCTGATTGGGCGGGCAACACTGATGATAGAAAAAGCACTACTGGAGGTTGCTTTTATCTTGGAAATAACTTAGTATCTTGGTATAGTAGAAAACAAAACTGTATCCCTTTCTACTGCCGAGTCAGAATATGTGGCTGTAGGGAGTTGTTGTTCTCAACTTCTTTGGATGAATCAGATGATTAAAGATTATGGTCTTACAAGTAAAATCCTAACTGTTTTTTGTGATAATCTAAGTGCCATAGAAATATCAAAAAATCCTGTTCAACACTCTCGAACTAAACATATTGACATTAGACATCATTTTATTCGTGATCTTGTTGAGCAAAAAATTATTAGCATGGAATCAATTAGCACTGAAAAACAGGTTGGGCGACATTTTCACCAAAGCCCTTGATTTTCAGAGATTTTCTACTCTAAGGAAATCTCTGAGTTTATGTGCAATATAATGATGTGATCCCCCGTGTGATCACATCATAACTAACACCTGTACTTTACAATTCTAACAAAAAAAAATAATAAAAAAAAAAAAAAATTTTTTTTTGCATGATTTATCTCAGTGTGGTCACTTGTATTACTTCCTTGTTGTGTTTCCTCTCTGAATTGTGAATCCTTCTTATATAGTAGTCAACAACTGTTGACTCTAACATTATCTTACTAGATGTCTCTTGGTGGGTGCAAAAATAAAAAAAAAAAAAAAATTAAAAAAAAAAAAATGTTTGGGAAACAGCTACTCCACTCATGGTATGAAGTCATTTCAATGTGATCAAAATGACTTCAAGAGAAAGTTTGAATCAAATTGATAAGATCATTCGAAAGAGGGCTATCCATGTGACTAAGAAGAGTGAAAGCTACCCATAAAAATATTTTTCCACGAAAAAATTGTATGTGGAAGCATTCTAGAGGCCAAGCAAGACAAGATTCTGATTCATTGACTTTCTTAGAGGAAATGCGTACCTTGATGTAATCACATACTATGCCACACACATACTGAGATTTATCCTTCACATTTGTGCAAAGTATGCATAATTAGTTTGTAGATATTTTTTGTCTTTTCGTCTTCCTGGCCCTTGGTGAAAATCTCAATCAAATGCTTTTCTATCTCAAATTAATTTGTGTTAAATTAATTTTATGCTCAACGAAATTACCTAAAATTTTTTAATGTCCACATATTTAGGGGGAGTATAAGTCTGTGATTTTTTTAATCTATGGTATTTACCCTATCTAAATCTTTGATTTTTGTCCTTATCTTCTATCTTTATCATCTTAATCTCCAAAGTAGTGAAGAAGTCTCAAATAATGCCATGTGTTCTAACCGGCCAAAAGGGAATTAGGGTAGTTCAGTTCAATTGCAACTAATACTCAATTAAGTACCCCAAGTCTACTAGGAATTAATGATGTGCTATCACATCAAATAAATACCCTCTCTCCCTTCTTAATAAACCCTCACCGGCATTAAGCAAACAAAACCCTTAGAAATTCCTTTCCATTCGCCCTGTTTGTCTCTCTGATCATGGCATCCCCGTCGAACCCCCCTTCTCCTACTACCGACCGCTCGCCGCCTCCATCTCCGGTGGCTCCAACCGATACCTCGGTAGAACTGTTCGTCGACACCGAAGCTTCACCTGTGTCAATGTCGCTTCCCGGTGCTCAAGACAATGCCATAGATGCCGACAATCCAGGAGATTTGAAGTCTGTAGGTGCAATGGTTGGGCTAGCTCGTGGCCCTAACTGGTCCTTGCGACAGAAAGGGTTTTCTCCCAACATGGGGGAATACACTCCTAAGGTACGCCCTAACATGGCTGAACCTGATTTTATTGAAGATGATGATGAGGATTTTGATCCTTCTGCTGATCTCAAAAGAAAGAGAGGAAAAGCAAAATCTAGTGGGTCTGGAAGCTCGTCGGGTAAGCCTATGTCTCAAAAGAGAAAGTATGAGTGTGGATTAACTGTTTATTCAAGTGAGTCTGCTGAAGAGGACTCTGATGAAGAAGATGTGGAAGCATACCAAGTGGTGTCAAGAAGGTCACAGTCTGTAGAGGTTGAGGAGTTGAAAGAAGCTGAGGATATTATTGAGTCTGTTAATCAGGATTTGGGAGATGCCTTCCCAATTGTGACGCCTGAGGATCTTCAAGCTAGAAGGATGGCTTTTTCTCAATTGTCCCCTGATCGTGATGCCCCAGATGTTACTGCATCTCAAATCCCATCTCCTCATGCTAACTCCCCTCAAGCTAGATCTTCTCCAGGAAATTGGTACTCGGGAGTTCATTCTGGAACAGATGAAATTGAAGAAGGTACTGAGGATGAACATATTCCCTTGCAAGCTCTTTTGGATTTGCAGAAAGGGAAGGGCAAAATGAGGCAAGCAAAGGTCAAAATTTGCTAGTTCTATATCTGCACAAGCGTCTGACATTGGTTCAGATGATGATGAAGCCGAGGATGATACCTTTAAGCTTGGGAGAGATGAGCTAGAAACAGAGAAAAGGGATGCTGCTGCTGATGTAATCACATCTAGACCCTCACCTAGAAGGAGCTTGAGACTTTCTGGTCCCTCCAAAGCTGATATGCCTAAGCCAAGGCATACCCCAAGTCCTAAGTCCACTCCAAGGAAGGTAAGCTCCCTCTCACCTGAAAACTTTATGTCTAAGTCTGTGAAAGAGAGGTTTGAGTTCTTTAGGAAAAAGGGTTTCTTGGTGGAAAGGGTTATTGACCATACCTTTGAGGATGTTGGTATGAAACGATATTTAGAGGAAAAAGGCCTGCTCTTTTCTGTGTCTTACCCAAACAACTATTATCCTTCTCTTGTAAGTGAGTTTTATGCGGGTTTAGTTCAGGCTATTCAAGACCCTAGAGATGTTGGGTTTGAAAAGGTCAAAGTTCGTGGCACTCTCAGTTCAAGTGCACAATGCTTACTTCATTGTGTAGCTTTTTGTTTAAAATTGCTACTTTTAATTGGAAGCCCTCCTCAAATAAAAACATTGTCACTGTGCCTCATGCTGATTTGATTCATAGGATATTCACTGGTCAAGTTTTTAATCTTGGTGAAGTGATATTTGGGAGTATAGTACAGTTCGCAGAGAAGGAGTTGCCATCTGATCTTCCTTTTCCTTGTTTAATAACTGGTCTGTGTGTGAGGCAAGGGGTTGAAATATTACGTTCTGATCGTATTTGTGAAAAGATTGAACCATTTGGCATTCAACCTGTGTTAGAGTGCACTAGACGCACTGTCGACTTGCCTGTAGCTTTTCCTGATGACCCAGTTATCGATGCACAAGATGGTGATGAAGATGAGCACGCTGATGCTAGTGAAGATGAGCCTACATCTCCACTCTCACAAGATGATCAAGTTCGAATGGTGACTGATGAAATTAAGTTTTTGGAGAAAACAATGCTTCTCTATAGGGTGCAATTCAAGGAAATGGCCACGAGAAGGAACAAGATGCTAGCTTATCGTGAACGTCTTTCTGGTCAAAAGGGGGAGCAAGCTCAAGCAATATTTTCAGTAGATATAAGTTCTGATTTCGGTGGGAACTTCTAGCAAAAACACAAGCGTAAGTAGAAGGAAGGCAAGGGCAAGGCTGGGATCGTGGCGTCAATGATGATTGAAGCTTTTTACTTTTATCGTATGGTTATGTTTTAAAAACAGTTTTTAATTTCTTGCTTCTTAGGAACAATGGTATTTTGCTTTGCTTGGTTTAGTTTGTTTTGGACACACTTTGGACATGGTGCTTTATGTTTTTTTGCTAGTATTTAGGGGGAGCATTCGAGCTCTCCATTTCGTATCTTGGGTTTACGAATTTAATTATGGTTTATATATATTGTGCTTGAGATTTATTTTTGAACAGAAAGCAACAAAACAGGGAGATTGAAAGTGTGGTAGCATCACACTTAGCCAAGTCAAAAGGTTGACTTAATTATGTTTTGTTACTTTCTTTTATATTTTAATTATGTAAATATTTTTATTTATGTTTACTAACCTATTAACCGAAAATCTACTTGTGTTTTAGTATTGTTTGGTTGTTTTATAGGACTCTCAAGGATAAGGATTAGAGATAGAGGAGATTGAGGATCAAGCTCTTCTTCAATGATTATCCTTACCCTTTAACCGTGTTATACTTGGCTATAAATACAAGACCCAAAGTCAGTTCATATACACGGAAATATACACTCTGAAAGGCTGAAGAAATATAGACTTGAGAGGAGTGTTTTTGTGAGAGAGTTCTCTTTGATTATTTTGTTATTCTCTTATTGTAATCGTTTTCAACATTGTTTTTAATAAGAGAAGTTTATTGTCTACAGCATATTGCTGTAGATAAGTGTTAATTCGTTGTCCATTTCTTTTCTGTTTTAATATTCCGCTGCATTTCACTGTTGTGCTAGTGCTGGTGCGATAGCATCAGGACTCACATCAGTTCTCTGTGCACTTCCTAGCCGCTCCATTTCTTTCAGTATTCTTGTCAATTTTTTTAGTGTTGTAGGAAAACAATGGTAAGGTCTCATGGGAGGAAAAAGCGGCATTTGATTAATGTTTCTGCAATGAAAGACATCTGATTAATGTTTCGCGTAAGGAAGAAGCGGCATTTGATCACCAAGAAGCAACAATGCCAACTGTGGCAGATCCGGAATCGGTAATAAGTTAAATTTGAACTTGAACTCATCAAATACTTCCAGCTAGTTGTTGCAATGATGTCTGAATTCTTCTTCGTTTCAGCTTTTATCAATGGCAGAGGTTGGAGAGGGGCATCAAACTGGGCTTCGTATTTCTAGGTAGGATTCTGTTTCCTTAACTCATGGGTTAATGTTGCAAGGTTTAGAACAAAGTATATATCATTTTGTTGGTTGATCAACAGGAATAATTCAAGCAAGGTTTCCACCCCAGATATTGTGCCTTGGCCATTTGAAATAAAGCTTTGTGAGCCCGATAAGTCAACCAATCAGAGTAAAGGTTCTCCAAGGTAAATCCTGGTCCTTACTGTTCAATACACACAAACAATTTTGTTTCCTTGTATGCACATCTCTTCGCACTGGATATATGATTACAGTTTATATCGCAGTTTGAGGTACTGGTTTAGAGCTAAAGGAAAACTTTCAGATGACCAGGCTTTGCATAGGCAAGTCCCTTTTTCCCTCTACTTCTGTTTTCTGTTTCCTTTTCTGAGCCTGATTGGAACTTGAAAAAAGATAATAATGTTGCAAGTTTATTGGCTATTTGTAGCTAACTGTTGTATGGTTGCAGATGTGTAGGGGCATATGCTTCTGATCTGATTTATCTTCAAGTAACTCTAAATCCTCATCGAGGGAGTCTCAAGCTTGTTTCTGCTAGTCTGGATCACTCGTAAGTACATGCTAATAGCAATCTACTACTCCCCCGTTCCAAAATAATAAGAAGTGTCGACTTTTTTTTTTTTGGTCCGTTCCAAAATAAGTGTCGTGTTTCTAAATAAGGAAATAGTCTATTGTTTATATAGTCTGTCATTACAGATAAAGAAGATAAAGAGGAAATTATTATTCTTTGTCTTTATTACAGATAAAGAAGAATCCTGACAAAGTGATCACTGAAGATGACGTTTTCCTTAGAACCCACAAGAGAAAGCAAGGAAGTGGCGAGTTTGTGGATGCTAAGTCCAAAAAAATCTTTGTGAGTTTAATCTAAATGTTTTATTACTTTTATTACTTCACTCTAAACGTTTAATTATACTCGATCGCTATTGAAAGTGTATCTTTGATCTCAAGACTCTTTTTATTATTTATAAAATGCAAGTAGAAAAGTTACTTATAATATTTTTTTATTTATTTACATTTTAGGAGGATTATACTGCTCGAAAGAAAGGTGAGGGTTTTGATTCCACAGCTTGGGTGGATGTAGCTGGTGGTGTTGTAAAGAATCGTTTGTACGGCTTTGGTAAGTTGGTTCCTGCATCGGAGATCTCGAGAAGCAGCACGATTTCGTCATCTACATATTCAAATGGAGATTTCACACAGACACAAGAGTTTGAAGATAAGTTGAACGAAAGAGTTGAGAAAATGAGGGATGAAGTCACGGCAAAATTAGAATCCACATATGAGGCTAAATTTGAGGAAATGAAAAATGATTTCCAGTTGCAATTTCAAGAGATGCTCAAATCGAGGACTTAGAGACTTCAAGCATACGTAGTTTAACATCACGACAGTTTAGTATGATAATTTGGAAATTTATTTTGAATGTTATGTTTGAAGCTTTGTTGACTTTATTTGTTTGATTTAAGATATTTAAGTTAAATTTTCAATTAGTTACAATTGAGAAATATTTATAATATTAGTAATATTTTATTTTTAGAAAATAATTTTCTGCAACATAATTTTTCGTTGCAAATTAGGTTGCATACTTGAAACTGAAAAATTTAGTTGCTAATTTAGTTCATGTAATATATTTTGAAAACAATAATCGGTTGCAATTAGAAACAGAAATAAATCGGTTGCAAATTTTAGAAACAGTAAATAACATATTTGAAATGTAACAATCGGTTGCAATTAGAAATGTAAATAAATCGGTTTCAAATTTTAGAAACAGAAATAACATATTTGAAACAGAACAATCAGTTGCAATTAGAAACAGAAATAAATAAGTTGCAAATTTTAGAAACAGAAATAACATATTTGAAACAGAAAAATCAGTTGCAATTAGAAACAGAAATAAATCAGTTGCAAATTTTAGAAACAGAAATTAATCGGTTGTTGTTTGCAACGGATGTAAAAATTGTTCTAGTAAACACGTTGCAACAGAATTTGCAACTACTTTTTCCGTTGCAAGGATTTTGCAACCCAAACAGCGGTCAAAAGCGGTCGCACAAATAGCGACGAGGCTTCCTGCGACTGCCTTTGCAACGGAAATTTTCGGTTGCAAACATCAATTTGCAACCGATTTTCCTGAATTGCAACCGAAAAATCCGTTTCAGTTGCCCTGTTTTCTTGTAGTGAGTGAACTCTGAACCACCTTAAAAATTTTGTGTTCATTTGGTATTATCACACAACACACACACACACATCTACACACACATACACTAATCACTTGTCTTTAAATTATTTCAACACTATTTATTCCGCTGCACATTTCACTCTTGCTTTTTATTCTAGTTAATATCTGACAGCTAAGATTTCACCTCAGCTGTCAAAGCTTAACTGCCTAACCTTTTAACTGATTAAGCAAACAGGACGTTTCAGTTATTGTGATAGTGATTGGGGAGGTTGTGGTGATGATATGAAAAGCACCTCCGGCTATGCATTTTCTCTTGGTTCAAGTATGTTTTCTTAGTCATCAAAGAAGCAAAAATATGTAGCTCAATCATCTACGGAAGCGGAGTATGTTTCAGCTGCTATAGCTACTTCTCAAGCTATATGGTTGCGAAGAATTTTGGAAGACGTTGGAGAGATTCAAAAGGAGTATACTACAATTTTTTGTGACAACAAATCCACTATTGCTATGGCGAAGAATTCAATTTATCATAGTCGTACTTGCCACATTGCTATCAAACATCATTTCATTTGTGCACAATTGAAGAAGGTGAGATCAAGCTCAACTATTTTAAGAGTGAGGAGCAAGTGGCGGATATCTTTACAAAGGCACTTCCCAAAGAAAAGTTCCATCAATTAATGGAGCTTCTTGGAGTTTTGGCAGCACATTAAGGGGGAGTATTGAATTTAATGTGCTGATACATTCAGCCATTCTTTCCCCTTATCCAAAGTCCTTAAGTTTTCCTATATATGTGTATTCTAGTTTTCCTTATTCATGTTCTAGTTAATGTTGGAAAATGTATCTAGATTGAGTCTAGAATATTCAGCACTCTAGTATAAATATGTGCTTGATATAATGGCTAAGATGAGAAAAATATAAGAGTTGAGAAATACAAACAAATATCCTCCATCACCAACCCATATTACTACCTTCCGATCCTAACAAACCTAACACGAGTAACGAAAAGATGGGGAGGGGTTTCTTGCTATGGGCGTAACAACAAGAACACGAGAAACAATAGGAATCCCGCAGCAACCAAATCTAAGTCTCGACGGGTTCATTTTCACTTTGCCAGCTCCATCACTATTCAGCTTTCCATGCATGAGTTCTGATAGCCATGTATGAGACACTTTGATAGCCATCTATCTGAGCAACTCTCTGAGGAAAAGATGGGAGAAATTAGAAAACAAATCCTTGCAGAGTTATTTGTCAGACCAACTTTACTTTGAGACATCACTCTCACACTTCAATTTTAAGCCCATAATCAAATAAAAAAATCAAACCAACCAACAATATGCTAAGGAATTCAGCACCTTTACCACTCATGAAATGTGGGAGTAGATTTTCTCAAATTTGCAATTGAATATAATAAAATATCAACGTGCATGAAACCAACACTAATATGTCAATTACTAAAAACCATCTTTGGCAATAGAAGAAATTCAAAACAATTGCCACCAAAATCGCAACTTGTCCTATTTAAGAATTGCATTCGATTTGGGGGACATTTGGGGAATTAATCATTATAATAACCCTAAAATCAAGCATCCATTATTATATATAGTCTCTATCAATCTTTGGTTGCTCCGCTCTGTCCTTCTCCATCTCTCTCAGACGGCTGAACGAACTGCTTCCCTTTCTTTTTCATCTTTGGCAATAGAAGAAATTCAAAACAATTGCCACCAAAATCGCAACTTGTCCTATTTAAGAATTGCATTCGATTTGGGGGACTTTTGGGGAATTAATCATTATAATAACCCTAAAAATTTTAGGGTGTAAATGGTTCGGTTTAGTTCAGTTTGGACAAATTTAGGAGCCAAACCGCTAGTATCGGTTTGGAAAAATTCCAAACCGAGCTGAGCTAAAAAAAAAATCGAACCGAGCTGAGCTAAATCGGTTTAGCTCGGTTTAGCTCGGTTTGAACCGCGGTTTGAAACAACCAAACAAATTTACAACAAAAAAAGAATATGTGCCACAAAAAATTAAAGACGAAAATTAGGATCAAAAAATCAAAACTAGCAAAGTACTGATCAGACCGCTTAGGAGAAGTAGGGAGCTCATATAATTATACGTTAAATTAATTCTCGACACCATCTACAAAATCATACGTTTATACCACTATTTACTGTGATGTACTTTTTGGATTATAAATTCTCAGCCCACGGTGTGTTAGGGTTTTGAAGATCACATTTGCTTTCAAAAATGTAAACTTTGGTAATCTTAGAGAAGTTGGCCTTATGCAGGCTTACTTGGGCTAAGCTTTGAAAAATGTAAGCTTTGGTAATCTTTTCAAGTTTTAATAAATGAAATTATTTGATAGTGTCAGAGTAGATTAAGGAGCAGTTTTTGCACTTAGCTTTGGGACGATATGTACATCATAGACCGCTTATTGCACCTGTTGGAATGAATGGTTAGGATTGTGATTTATGGTGGTTTGGTTTGACTTCATAGCTCGGTTTCGTAGGTCGGTCTCGTAGCTCGGTCTCGTAGCTCGATTTCGTAGCTCGGTTTCGTAGCTCGGTCTCGTAGCTCGGTTTGAAAGCTAAACGGTTTAGCTCGGCTCGGTTCGGCTCGGCTCGGCACCCTCAAACCGCAAGCTAAACCGAACCGCTCGGTTTGGCATTTTTTCAAACCGAGCTAAACCACTCAAATAAAAAAACCGAGCTAAACCCCACGGTTTAGCTCGACTCGGTCTCAAACCGCGGTTTGAGCTAAACCGCTTACACCGCTAAAATCAAGCATCCATTATTATATATAGTCTCTATCAATCTTTGGTTGCTCCGCTCTGTCCTTCTCCATCTCTCTCAGACGGCTGAACGAACTGCTTCCCTCTCTTTTTCTCAAACACAAACACACACACACAAACAGATACACATAGAATAAGCATGTAAATCGAACACACATATCAGATGAATCTGTTGTCTGACGAACGAAAGATGCGATTGGTAAGAGACGAAATCCAACCACAGAACGTCTGTCGGGCAAATCTGTTATAAAAGTTCTAAGATCACTGTATGTTTTTTCACTATTGCTTCTGCTTATTGTCCAGATTTCATTTTATGTATGAATTTTGTAATACGATCAGGCAAATCAGTTTTTTTTCCCTTAGTTTTCTTTGTGTGCGTTGATTGCCTTTTGAAGATATTTGCATCTTACAGCTGTAATGTTAGATTTGGTTTTTAATGGCTTTATCAATTATGATCTCTGAACTTGTTGAATTTCTCTTTTACATGCATTTATTTTTATTGTTGTCGATGGAAGTATTCCGCATAATAGATTGAAGTTGAATTGATCGATTTTGTTTTTAATTTGTGGATCCATTTATTTTTATTAATTATGATCTGTGATCTGTCCAATCATGATCGACCATTTTTTTTAATTGATTCATCTATGCTCATAATGACTGCTTGTAGTAGTTAAGAATTTTAAGGGATATTCTAATGACAGTTCTTTCATTGTAGCCCCTTCTTATTGAAGCAGCATCAATACCAATTGTGAGTCAGATCAGTGACCAAGTATGCTCCCCCAGATTAACACCTCCTTTGATACAGTATGAGGTGGGCAGCAAGCAGCAAACAACGAAACAGAGAGATCTTCTGAGCTTGAGGCGGGCGCCTCAAGCAAGCCCAGGCGGGCGCATGGGTGGCAGACGGGGGACATCAGCAATGCGGCCTGGAAGGATTCTGCCGTGGGTGTGGTTTGGGCTTTAAGTGTTTTAATAAGTTTTAATGTTTTATTTTAATGTTTTATTTTAATATTAAGTTAGGGTATTTTAGTCTTTTGTCATTCTAATGCATTCTAGGGTTTGGTAGGGTTCTAGAGTATTCTTAGGATTAGTATTTAAAGAGTGTTAGGGCTCTTGTATTCGGTAGACTTTGATTTTATGAAATAGAAAAAGAAAAGCTTTGGCTTTCGAAATTGTTTCTTGTCAATATCGTTCAGCCGTTCTATTCTCTTAGCCTTCGTTTGCTATCATTTGGTATCAGAGATTCGGTTCGCATATCAATGGCTGAACGAGGAAGCGTGGGTCGTGGTGGACATGGTGGTCGATAGAGCAGCCGTGCAGCGGAGCCCCAAGAAGATATCCATCAATACAGACGACGCCGTCGCAATATCGAGATAGAGGAGGTATGAAGACGGATTCAAATACTCCAGATCCGCTTGGATCGCAGAGAAAGACTTCTCGCGATGAGGGTTCAGATCCGGTTGTTCTAGCCGAGGAAAAGGAGTACTATCAAGAGGGGATGGATTCCCTCGGCCAAAATCATGGACTTCATGATAGGTATGCAACTCACCATTCGAGGGAAGTCGATAGTGTTGGTCCCAAAGGTGGCAACAAGGGTGAAAATACAGCTAGAGGGGGGGGGGGTGAATAGCTGTAACAAATTTTTCGCCCTCTTTTAAAAACTAAACCTCTTGCTTACAAAATCCTCTTGCAGTTGATAATAGACTGCAAGTAATGATGTAAAATGCACAGCGGAATAATAGAGTTTAAAGCGGTTTGCAGAGGCGGTTTGTAAAACGCGGTTTTGATTTGCGGTTTTGGTAAGAGCAGTTTTACAAACACGTGTATTTTTGACAATGTTAACTCCAAACACTATTTCACAATAATGGATAACTAAAATAAGATCAAACAGAGATAGAGATAAATAATTAGTAATCACAGGAAATATAAATGCAGAAATATAAGAACACGTGATTTGGAGTGGTTCAATCGATAAACGATCTACGTCCACTACCAAGATGGTTAGTCTTGGATTTTCAAGAGTGATTTTACTATGAGTTTGAGAGATTACAAGATACAAAGATCGTTACTCAAATATAAAATCTATTCTATGAAGATCAAATCCTAAGACTATAACCAGTGTATCTCAAATGAATAAACTATGTGTTTAAACAAGTGAGGTGTGTGTGTGAGAACAAGATCAAGGCTCTTTAAATCTGTGAGATGTAGAGCTCAATGATTCTTGAATGTGTTAAGGCTTGATTTCTGGGCTGGGGAATATTTCTTGAAGGTTGAAGATGAAGATTCAAAGGACTAAGAATTTCTGGGCAGAGCTTCAGCTTCAATGAACACAGCACTTTCTCTAATTTTTCAAGCAATCTTCAAATGGTGAAGATTAGGGGTATTTATACCCAAGCATCAAGAAACTAGCCGTTGGATACAGCTGTGTAAGGACAGTACTTGATGCAATCCTATTGGTCCACAATATCCACTTTTGTTCTTTGGTACTGCTGCTGCAGATAAAGCTGATCAGGCTCCAACTGCAAGCAATGAGGTTAGGACACCTGTCACCTTTTCAAGATCCTTGCAGATCTTCTCTGACATTGAATCACGTGACAAGATTTAGTGGTTGACTTTTGATATTGCTGACGTGGATTCCAACGGATAAAAAGTGGTTCACTTCAAGTCTTCAATCATTGGATGCGGTTGGTGAGGAGCGGTTAGGATCATGCGGTTTGCTACACCAGGAGGTTGCACAGATGCGGTTGCACATGAACTGCACAAGTGCGGTTCAAGAGCGGTTACACTGCAGTTGGTTCAAGAAACAGATTCAAAGGAGAAATACACATGCGGTTACATGTGCGGTTCATAGGGGCGGTTTTGAACACTGCTGGAACTGCAACTCTCCAATCCAATGAGTTTTGTGCCAGTCTTCAAGCCTAAATTTAACCTATTCTATAAAATGGACTTAGCTAAAAAATTGAAGTCTAAGCTTCATTACATAGGGTCCTAAAGTCCTTAAAGTAGACAGGAGGTTATGGTATCAATCAAATCTAATACAAAATAGGAGGAGGGTTAAAACATGCATACCCAACAATCTCCCCCTATTTGATTGATGCCATTAACTACTATAACTAAAGCAAACATTGTACTTGGTAAAAACATGTCCATAAGAATTAACATGGTAATTCATGTCCCAAGTCAATGCACACACTTAGCTTTAACCTATAGATTTCTATACTATCTAAAAGATAAAAACTTACAATATGGAAAGTATAGAAATGCATTCAGTGCACTTAAAAATATGAGTTTAAGTTCAAAGTGCGATTTAAACTGATTGTTTAACCTTCATTAAAAAATTATTTTAAGTTAGAAAATATTTGAATGAGGTTATAAACCATAAGCGGTTTCATTGTTCTACAAACAAGCAGTTTGAATGAACAAAGTTTTGGAACCATGATGCAATTTCCATTAATTTCCAAGATGATTACAAGTACAGGAATGAAGGAAAATTACAAGGTTACAAAAACAAAAAGAAGTTGGACAAAAGAAAATACATGAAGTGCGGTCCAACAAAACAAAAGTAGTTCAAAGAAAAGGGAAAGAAATTACAAGTAAAGAGCGGTCCTAATGCCGACGGTGTTGATGTTGATGCGGTTGTTGATGGCGCAGCTTGATCCTGACGCTGGTCCACCTCTTGATTTGGCACATGCGGTCCGGAAGGTCTGAAGGCTGAGCTTTCACCTCTGATAGTTCTTCTTAGGGCTCGGGGGTCTTCAGATTGACTTCTCAAGGTGGTCTCAACTGCTCTAAGTGCGGTTACGGATTGAGCAAATGTTGAGCCAACAAAGATCAACCGATTCGGTATGGGCAAGAAGACTATCCTTGATCTCTTTTGTAAAACCTTCAATGCAGGCCTTCAAGGAATTGTAGAATGTGATGATCTCATCCTGAATGGTTACAGTTTGAGTAGATAATGCATCTCTCAAAGGTTCCAGATCCACAGTCACATTCAGGTTGGACTTCAATTCCTTTATTGAGTTGTCTAGCTTGAGGTTGAATCCTGCCTTGAGGTTTTTAAACCTGAAAGAGATATCATCATCAAAGGATTTTACCCGCTCCTTGAGATCGTCTCCCACTATGTTGAGATCAACATTAATTCTGTCTTTGAGGAGTCCAAATGCATGTACAGACTTTGAGTTCCAAAGCTTCAAGGGCGGCTTGAGAAGGAGCGGTTTGGGTAGGAGCGGCTGAGGTAGAGGCTTGAGCAGTGTTGATAGTTAAGGCTCCTTATATCTCCCATCAACTCAGTTTTGAACCTACCAATTGTGTGATCAACAGAGTCACAAAAGGCGGTTGTAAGTTGTTGCATGAAGTCCTTGAGTTGATCTTTGTTGACAGAGTCCCCAAGGAAAGTAAGAACTGCAGCTTGAAGTTCAACTTTGAATTTGAAAAGGGAGGACTCTGCAATAGCCGGTTTTGAGGGCAACTTCAATGTTTGCTACATTTGAAGGTGATCTCTCCCCTTAATGGCATCAAGCAATTGGGACTTTAAGATGGCCATTTCAGCGGCTGAGAATCAACCTTGGCATGTAGAGAGCGGTTGGAGGCTTCTAGGTTTGAATTGGAAGCACCTATGGCAATGTTGGATTCAAGAAGTTTCAACATATGGCCTTGGTTTACAAACCAACCGTGATTGAATCCGCTTGGAGGGTGGAAAGAATTTGGAGGTAGTCAGAGGGGGCAGTTGAAGTTGATGGAATTTGGGTAACTGAGGGAGGCGGTTGAGATTGAGTTGGAAGGGCGGTTTGAGATAGAGGGTTCAGAAGGGTTTGGAAAAGACGGCTGGCTGGGACCGTGAAAGGTGAAGCGGTTGAGGGAGGTATGGATAGTGTTTTGGGTAAGGTAGTAGGTGCGGTTAAGGTTGGGATGGAAGGAATTGGTGCGGTTGAAATAGGTGTGGTTGGAGGAGGTGGAATGTTTGTGGTTGGAATACCAGAAGTGATAGGGTTAGAATTGGAGGAGGAATTTGTATGGGTAGTATGGACTTCAACAGAGTTTGATTTTTGTTGAAGAGGTGGGGAAGGAATGCGGTTTGGAGAATTTTTAGGAGGAGGAGGAGGAGGAGGTAAATTGACGCGGTTAGGGGATGGGGATCTATTGCGGTTTAGATTTGAAATGGAGACGGCTGGGGTATGATGAGAATAAGGAGGTGATTGAGCGCGGTTAGATTGATGGGGGGAATTGGAGCGGTTGGAACATCGAGGAGAAGGAGTTGGGGTTCTGGATTTGCTAGAGGAGGAATTGGATTTGGTAGAAGAAGGGGTTGATGAATTTGAGGTTGAATGGGAAGATGAATGGGATGAAGGTGGGGAAGGAGTAGGTTGTTTAGAAAGGCGTTGCAAAAAGCGTTTGGGGCTTTAACAGGGGTTCTCCTTTTGGGTAACTGCTTGAGCCTAGGTTGCTTCTCCCCCTGAGCGGTTGCAGCTCTTTGCGGTTGGGGAGGAGAATGCGGTTCAGGAATTGGGGACTTAGCAGGGGATGGATGATGGGAGTGAATAGGAGATTGAGGTGGTGATTGGATAAGAGGTTGGGTTTGGGGCGGTTTAGAAGGAGGCGGTTGAGGAATGGGTTCCTTGGATTTTCCTTTAGCTGCACCCTTCTCAGCCATTTTTCTTTCTATCTTCTTAATCTCTGCCTTGTAGTAGGCGGTCCGCTCTTCATCAGACATCTTGGCTAACTTAGCCTAAGTTTCCTTTGCCTTCTTGGCTCTATCAATCAAGGGAGGAATAGTTACATCCTCCTCTTCTTCTTCAACTACTTCATCCTGAAGAGTCATCTTTTCTTTTCCCTTCCTTGGCTTTTTCTGACTGGGGCCAGCACCAGTTGAACCACGCGGTTGGGTTGGTGCGGTTCTGGTCTGCTTGAGAAGCGGTTGCCCGCCAGCCTTTTCTCTTTCCTAGAAACATGTACTCTCGCAGCCTTTAGCCGGACTCGATCGCGATTGCAGGGGACATTTCAACATAAGGTTCCTTGGCTTGAAAGGTATCAGCATCATAGAGGGACTTGTATTCATCATTGCCAAATGAGAATCTGAAGGAGTGGCAAGTCTTGAGTCCAAAAGTTTCTTCAACTCCCCAATGATAGCAGATTTCTGGAGTGGTAGTTCTCATATCTTCCACATGCTGGTAGTTGGCAAATATGGCGGTTAGCAATCTACCAAAGGGTCTCCATCTGGTATGCACATCTTTGGTCTTCAGCTGGTAGGCATCAATACTGCTGGCCAGCTCTCTCATCAAAATTTGGGCCAATGAAGATTCATGCCATTGTAGATGGCACAGCAATACTGCCACTGGTGAGAGGTGAAGTTGTTGTGGTTTCCTGTCTTCCCACACACAGACTTCCCAACTAGGTAGCACAAATGGCTCATCATCTCTCCAAACTCCCTCCTTGCTATCTTCTTGTAATAGCCAGAAAAGGAATCCAGCTTTCCAGTGAGGGTGGAGCAAGTAGCATCCTATACTTCTTGGGATACCTCAACAGGAGCATTAGACACATGGAAATCAAAGGTGCCTCTAATATCCAAGTAGTCTATGGAGACTTTGAATCCTTCAACTACTCCCACTAAGTTTAGAATCTTGGTTCCATCGTACGCCTCGCCCTCCACGCACTGCGGTTGAGTAGAACTGGTCAATGAAAAGAGGGATGGTGAAAGTTTGCTGTTTATTGAAGAGGGGAAGGATTCTAGAAGCTTGCATTTTCCTTATCATCTCTCTTCCAAGAGCATCAGACCGCAGTTCAGCTTCATTGATCTCCCACCCTGGTAAGAAGAACTTGGTATTCTACAAATAAAACACACAAGTTAGAACAATTTAATAACATCACAGTTCACAAGCGGTTGGTGCACACATGCGGTTGGCAATAGTGCGATTTTGGAAATGATAATTTCCAACCTCAAGGAAACTGTGAACACAGGTAGGAAAACAAATAGGAAAAATACAAAATTATATTTACTTAGTACGTGGCATTGTAATCCAAAATTATCCCACACTACAAGCGGTGCTTAGAGAGGAAATTTATGGTGTCCAGCCTATATACTTAGTAAAACTTAAGTAATTTTCAAGCATGCGGTTTCAAAAGGATATATATGCGGTTTTGAAAACACAAAGGTAAGCAATTTAAGATATGCGGTTTCACAAAGAGCATGCGGTATCAATGACGCGGTTCAAACATGCAAATAAAATTAAAATATCCAAAAATTTTCTAAGTTTTGAAAAACAAGATTTGAAGGTTAGGTCAAACCAAAACATAAGAAATTTCTGAAAATGAAGATGAACAGTCACATGAGTGCACGAAGAACACGAAGAACATCAAGAACAGAGATTTGAAGAAAGTTAACCAAAATAAAGAAATAACCTGTCAAAATGATCACATTGATCAGTAGATTAACAATATAACATTAAAAATTTCTACTTTACTCAGAATCACCAAGAAAATGCAAAAATCATAAAGTGGGTTTTCGAAACTAAAATCTTCAAAAATTCAAAATCAGTGTCCTAGATGATCATTGATCATGAAATAAAGTCTAGAAACTTAATCTAGGCATAAATCCGAACAAAACCCAACAAATTTCATGCAAAATGATCAAGAAATGAAGAACATATGAACAAAAATCAGTTCTTGGTGTTCGAGCATTCAAAGGTTCAACAATGGCGGATTAAAGAATGTTTAAACAAGTATGATTTCAGAAAAGTAAAAAGATTAAGGTTCATAAGTCATACCATGTCTTCGATAAGTTTGGGTGCCATTGAAGAAGAACTTAGAGCTTTTAAAACAAATATTATGAAGAGAGAGAAGAAGGGTTTGGTGAAAACTGACACTAGATAGGTACGGTGCCAGAGAAGACAGAATGGAAAGTTTGAAAAGGAAGGTTGTGTCTTCTATTTATAGGAAAGGTTTAGGGTTTAGCAGGTGAAAGGACAAGCTTAAACTCACCAACTCAGTGAATCATTACAAATGATGCACCCTTTCAGTTTCAACGCATCAACCTATGACGGCTGACATGAAGGCCATTAAATGCTAATGTTCCCTTTGCATTAAATGCATTCAAATTTTAAAATTTCGTGGGAAAACATTTGCAAATAAACCCTTAAAGAAAAATAAGGACTGAAAAATAAATAAAAGGAATTTGAACATTTTTTTTTTTTTTTTAGCCGTAAGTAAAAGAAAAGATAGAAAATACTCCAAAGTTGAAACGCGGTTGAGGTCCAAGCAGCTTGAGTCAAAAGATGCGGTTTTGAGTGAAGCGGTTGGCTGCGGTGTGGTTGGACATGCCATTTCTCCTCGAGGAAGGAAAACCTCTTGGAGTCAAGAGCCTTTGTGAGGATATCGCAATCTCGTTGTCTCGTCCCCACGTACTCTAAATGGATATTCCTCTTCTCCACATGATCTTTGAGGAAATGATACTTGATATCTATATGCTTGGTCTTGGAATGCATGACAGGGTTGTTGGAGACTGAAATTGTTGAAGTGTTGTCGCACATGATAGCGCAATTTCCTTCATGGATTCCATAGTCCACCAACCGCCGCTTCATCCAAAGGATTTGACAAAGAACAACTACCAAAGAAGAATGTACTCAATCTCTATGGTTGACACCGAAACCGAAGCTTGCTTCTATCGCCCAAGCAACTAGTCTATTCCCGAGGAAATGACAAGTATCACTAGTGCTTTTCCTGTCAATAGTATAAGCTGCATAATCTGCATCTGAATAACCTACAAGATCGAAGCTCGAATCTTTGGAATACCAAAGTCCAAGTTTAGTGGTTCCAGTATAAATAGTGGATTATACGCTTGATCGCAATAAGATGTGCTTCTCTAGGATCGCCTTGGTAACGAGCACATACACATACACTAAACATAATATCGGGCCTACTAGCAGTTAAGTAAAGTAATGAGCCGATCATACCTCGATATAAAGTCTGATCGACTTTCTTACCTTTGAAATCTTTATCTAGCTTATTGCCGGTGGCCATAGGAGTATCATATGCTTTAGCATTTTCTAATCCAAACTTCTTTATCAACTCATTGGTGTATTTGGCTTGACTAAGGAAAATACCTTCTTCGCATTGCTTGATTTGAAGCCCGAGGAAGAATGTTAATTCTCCCATCATGCTCATCTCAAACTTGCTTTTCATTAGCTTTTCAAAACGCTTACAAAGTAACTCGTTAGTAGAACCAAAAATAATATCATCGACATAAATTTGAACAAGTAAAGTATGCTCATTATATTTGGCAATAAAAAGAGTTGTATCGATTTTACCACGTTTAAATCCTTTTTCTAGTAAAAATTTTGAAAGAGTCTCATACCATGCCCTTGGAGCTTGCTTAAGTCCATACAAAGCTTTCTGGAGTTTGTAGACATGATTGGGAAATTTGGAGTCTTCAAATCCAGGCGGTTGAGCAACATACACGGTCTCTTGCAGTTCGCCGTTGAGGAAAGCACTCTTCACATCCATTTGATATAACTTGAAATGATTGAAAGAGGCGTAGGCTAAGAAGATTCTGATAGCTTCCAATCTTGCAACTGGAGCAAAGGTTTCGTCATAATCTATTCCTTCTTCTTGCCTATATCCTTGTGCAACCAACCTTGCTTTATTCCTAGTGATGCTTCCATTCTAATTCATCTTATTCCTAAATACCCACTTAGTTCCTATTATTCCTTGATCCTGAGGTCTAGGCACCAAAGTCCAGACCTTGCATCTTTCAAACTGGTTGAGTTCTTCTTGCATAGCAACGACCCAAATGGAATCTTGGAGTGCTTCATCAATCTTCTTGGGTTCAACTTGAGATAAAAGAGAAGTATGCTCGTCATATTTTGATCTCCTTGTTTGAACACCAGAAAATAGATCACCAATCACATTTGTAAGGGGATGACTGCTAACTTCACGAACCTCCGAGGGTAAGTCAGTTGGACTGAGGTTTGCTGAAAATCTTCAATTGGAACATTGTTAGATCCTTCAAAGAAAGTCATGGAAGGTAAGTTGACGAAGAGGTTCTATAAGTCGGATAGGGAATTCTCAACTTCTTCTTCCTTGGAGTTGCATCCGGAGTAGGAACTTCTCAAAGTGCGGTTTCAAAGGTGCGATTTGAGGGAATTTCGGTTGAGGGTGCTGGATTTTGCGGTTGAGGTTCGGGTGTGGTTTGAGATGGTTCACCCGGTTCATTATGCTCAACAAAATCATCAAGCAACATTTGGAGCCAAACGTGGCTCAAGGAGAGAATGCTCATCGAAAGTGACATGGACAGACTCAACTATTTTTAAACTAGTTTTATTGAAAACACGAAAAGCTTTTAAATGTTTAGCATACCCAACAAAAATACCTTCGTCAGCTTTAGCTACGAATTTACCTCTATTTTCTCTTCCGTTGTAGAGGACAAAACATTTGCGGCAAAGATCTTGAAGAATGCAATGTTGGGGTTCTTCCTCGCCAAAACTCATAGGAGTCTTGTTATAGGTTTTGTTGATGAGGGAGCGGTTCTGAGTGAAGCATGCGGTATTGATTGCTTCAAATTTAAATACCGAGGTAGCTTCGCTTCGCATATCATTGTCTTTCCAAACCTCAATCAATGTCCTATTCTTCCTTTCCACAACCCCATTTTGTTGTGGAACACCAGCTGTTGAAAAATTGTGATCAATCCCATGGTCATCACAATACCTGAGCAACACCGTTGTTCTTAAATTCTGTTCCATTATCTCGATTGAACACTAACGATGTCGTCTTCTTTTTTGAGTTTGGAGCCGTCTAAAAAGTGAGGTGAGAATCTGATAACAGTCATCTTTGGAAATCATCATCTCAACCCACGTATATCTTGAGTAATCATCCACCACCACTAAGGTATATCTATTTCCTCCAATGCTGGCAGTGGTTACGGGTCCAAACAGATCTATGTGAAGCGCTTGTAAGCATCTTGAAGTTGATGGAGCGGTCTTGCCGGGTGAAAGACGACGCGGACCGCTACTGCCGGCATGCACCGCATTTCTCCGGATGGTGGTCAGCCACTTTGGGTAAACCACGAACGAGGTTTTCCCTACCAATCTTTGCAAGATACTTGAAGTTCAAGTGGCTCAACCTCTTGTGCCATAGCCAACTATTTTCGCTCAAATTCTTAGCTACAAAAGTAGATTAGTAATACTACATGCAGAATATAAATCAATAATGTAAATATTACTCTTACGAATCCCTGTGAGTAGGGTGACGCCGGAGATGCTATCTTTGATAAAGCAATTTGATGACGTGAAGTTGCAAAGCAGTCCTTTGTCGCAAAATTGAGAAATTGAAAGGAGGTTATGCTTGAGTCCTTCAACAAGAGAAACCTTCTCAATGGTTAGGTTTCCTCTCCTTATAATACCATATCCAATGGTCTTGCCTTTGTTGTTGTCACCAAAGGTTACAGACGGACCACTTGCTTCAACGACATCTTCAAGCAATGATCTATCTCCAAGTCATGTATGTCTTGAGCAGCCACCGTCAAGATACCATTCATTTTCCTTGGAGTGACCAAGCCATGAAGCAGGACCCGAAATGTAAACATTAAGAACGAGGTCCCCATTTATTCCTTGGGTCCTGAAGTTAGCAACCCTTTACGACCCACACCTGTTTGACGTAAGAAGATTTACTCTTCCCGGCATTGGATGTGAACCGCAAAAGGCATTCTCGCAGCCTTGTGACCTAAACCATCACACACACGTAACATTTATAAAAGCTACAAGCTTCATGAGGTTTTACTAACTCCTTACTCTTCTTAGGAGTTGCATGCGGTTTGGGAGGAGCGGTTGTAGCTGGGACAAAAGGAACAGGCTTTAGTTTGATCACGTATTTTCTAGGAACGCTATTCCTGCTTTTGAAGGCAGGAGGAGCGGTCGAAGAAGAGGCGCGGTCAGACCTGGAATTGCCAGAACCGCCTTTTCCACCAAAAGCGGTTGGAGCAGTGGATTCGACCAATTCCATAAGCCATTTCCTCTCGAAGCTACACTCTCGTAATCCTTTGGCTTCATCTCGAGAGTTCTTTCCATATTGCTTTCCCTTTGGGTAGACATAATTAATTTGTCGTCCTTCACCCTTGCCTTTAGCAAGCTTCCCCTTAGGAATTTCTTTAGTTAGTTCCAAAATTTCCTCATCCTTTTCACTCGAGGATGCACACTTCTCCTCTTCCTCAGATCCAAAACCTAGGCCTTCCTTAATTCCAGGAGGAACTTGGGAGTCCATTATTTTATCCTTGGTGGATTGAGACTTGAGCCACTAATCAATAATCTTTTGGAGATCGTTGATTTGGGTTACCAAGTCATCATTCCCGAGTTGAAGTGCAGCAACCTTAGTTTCAAGGATGCGGTTCTGATCAGCAAGAGGAGTCATACTTCTGATTTGGTCCTTAAGATTTGAAATTTCGGACTTCATCACAGTTTTCTCCGTCTTGTACAGATTAAGTTCATCATGAGCTAAGCTTAAGGCTTTCTTAAGATTAGAGAATTGATGGATCACCGTTTCAGCTTCCTTGAACATCCTTTCATGTTCCATGGGAGAAACCTCTTCCACCACCTTTTACAAAATTTTCTTCTTTGGAATTGTTTTTGAAGGTGGAGCATTTGTAGGAGGAAAAATGAGACGTGAATACGAGCAATTTCCTATCTTAATGCTAGGAGTAAGTTTGATATTTTCATCCAACGTAAAATTTGGAAGTTTTGTAGAAACCTCTTTTTCTTCCATATCTTGCGACTCGATTGACTCAGAATCTGACTCATCGGAAGCGTTTGCAATTAAGCAGAGATTAACCTCTTCGGTTTCATCATCACTTCCATCATCAAAATCTGTTTCAATCCAAGTAGCCAATTCCTTGGAATTCTCTTCCTCCTCAGCAACCATTCCCTTGCGACGAGAAAATTTTGCAGGAGAGGTTTTCTTTTTCATGTATTCATATTTAGGTTGTGGACATTCAGATGCAAAGTGACCAGGTTTTCTACAATTGTAGCAAACTGGATCACTCTTTCCCTTTGTATCTCCAGCCTTAGAAAACGTTGCAGGAGGTTTGCCTTTTGAAAATGATTTTGTGAAAGGTTTTGAGGATTTTCTAAATTTTTGGAATCTTTTCACAAACTTGGCAAAATCATCATCATCCATCTCGATGAGTGATGAGGTTGATATGGAAGGATCTGTAGTTTGATTGAATGTAGATGGTTTCTCCTCATGTTCCACGACGGACATGGATAGCGATTTGGTTTTCCCTTCAATCTCTTCAATATGATTTAATTTTAATTCATAGACTCTAAGATTGGCGTACAAGTTACTTAATGACCAAGTACCCAAAAACTTTGGAGTCTTCTAAAGAGGTAGCCTTATTCACCCATTTAGAACCTAAAGCTGATAGAAAAGTCATATTGATTTCCTTATCGATTAAAGTTTTGCCAAGAGATCTACAAGCATTAACTACCTCAACATATCGGTCGTTGGTTTGACGCAAGGTTTCGTTGGATTTTCTGTTGAAGTTGTTGTATGATCTTTCAACAGCATATAATTTGCTTTCCTTGCATTCGTCATCACCTTGGAGGCAGCTCGCAATGGCATCCCACATCTGCTTTGCAGTTTTGAGGTACATCACTTTCTGTAGAGTTGATATGGGGAGGGTTCCAGAAATGATGTGCCTAGCCTTGCTGTCCAAGGCAACCAATCTCTTCTCTTCATCCGACCACTCATCTTTTGGCTTTTTGACTTCTGGAGTTTCAGAATTGGTGGTTGCATCAGTGTTAGCCTTCATTGGAATTAGAGGGCCATTGATCACGCACTCCACCAGCATTTCATCTATAGTTTCCAAATGAATAAGCATTCGGCACTTCCAGATGTCAAAGTGGTCTTCGTCCAAGATTGGAATGTGTGAATAGTTTACAGTAGTCATTGTATTTGTATTTGCCATATCGAATCAGCACACAAGCTGTTAAGCTTGAAAAACAGTGGTTTTAAAATGTGTTAGCTTTGATACCACTTGTTGGTCCCAAAGGTGGCAACAAGGGTGAAAATACAGCTAGAGGGGGGGTGAATAGCTGTTACAAATTTTTCGCCCTCTTTTAAAAACTAAACCTCTTGCTTACAAAATCCTCTTGCAGTTGATAATAGACTGCAAGTAATGATGTAAAATGCACAGCGGAATAATAGAGTGTAAAGCGGTTTGCAGAGGCGGTTTGTAAAACGCGGTTTTGATTTGCGGTTTTGGTAAGAGCAGTTTTACAAACACGTGTATTTTTGACAATGTTAACTCCAAACACTATTTCACAATAATGGATAACTAAAATAAGATCAAACAGAGATAGAGATAAATAATTAGTAATCACAGGAAATATAAATGCAGAAATATAAGAACACGTGATTTGGAGTGGTTCAATCGATAAACGATCTACGTCCACTACCAAGATGGTTAGTCTTGGATTTTCAAGAGTGATTTTACTATGAGTTTGAGAGATTACAAGATACAAAGATCGTTACTCAAATATAAAATCTATTCTATGAAGATCAAATCCTAAGACTATAACCAGTGTATCTCAAATGAATAAACTATGTGTTTAAACAAGTGAGGTGTGTGTGTGAGAACAAGATCAAGGCTCTTTAAATCTGTGAGATGTAGAGCTCAATGATTCTTGAATGTGTTAAGGCTTGATTTCTGGGCTGGGGAATATTTCTTGAAGGTTGAAGATGAAGATTCAAAGGACTAAGAATTTCTGGGCAGAGCTTCAGCTTCAATGAACACAGCACTTTCTCTAATTTTTCAAGCAATCTTCAAATGGTGAAGATTAGGGGTATTTATACCCAAGCATCAAGAAACTAGCCGTTGGATACAGCTGTGTAAGGACAGTACTTGATGCAATCCTATTGGTCCACAATATCCACTTTTGTCCTTTGGTACAGCTGCTGCAGATAAAGCTGATCAGGCTCCAGCTGCAAGCAATGAGGTTAGGACACCTGTCACCTTTTCAAGATCCTTGCAGATCTTCTCTGACATTGAATCACGTGACAAGATTTAGTGGTTGACTTTTGATATTGCTGACGTGGATTCCAACGGATAAAAAGTGGTTCACTTCAAGTCTTCAATCATTGGATGCGGTTGGTGAGGAGCGGTTAGGATCATGCGGTTTGCTACACTAGGAGGTTGCACAGATGCGGTTGCACATGAAATGCACAGGTGCGGTTCAAGAGCGGTTACACTGCAGTTTGTTCAAGAAACAGATTCAAAGGAGAAATACACATGCGGTTACATGTGCGGTTCATAGGGGCGATTTTGAACACTGCTGGAACTGCAACTCTCCAATCCAATGAGTTTTGTGCCAGTCTTCAAGCCTAAATTTAACCTATTCTATAAAATGGACTTAGCTAAAAAATTGAAGTCTAAGCTTCATTACATAGGGTCCTAAAGTCCTTAAAGTAGACAGGAGGTTATGGTATCAATCAAATCTAATACAAAATAGGAGGGTTAAAACATGCATACCCAACAGATAGGAAGATCGAAACTCTGGAGATTCAAATCCTGGAGATTTTAATTATTTGGGGATTGATACCGTTAAGTTTAAAGAGGGGTTTGTTATCGAATCTTCAAGTCATGAAAAACTTGTTGATTGGTCACAACCACCTATGTATGATGAGTGCAATTGTGATATGTCGAAACCAGATTATACCATTTGTGCGGAAATTGAATATTCTGAACCTATTGTTACTGTTCCTGAATATCAATCGCCCGTCCAAAGTGGTGTTCTTCCAGTTGAAGCTGCAAGTGATATTGTTGACAACCAGTTGAGGTGCGAGTTTGCAATTAAACAGCCTTATAAAGACCCCTTTGATATTGATTGTGCAAATCTTTCGGCTCCTTGGTTCGTCAAGAGATTGATCATTGATTACTTCGTCTCAACACAGTGGAGCGATTATATGGATGTAGTCACGAAGGCATTAAAGTTTAAAGTTCGTCAAGGGTACAGAATTCCTTTTGCAGATGGAGTGCGAATCTTTCGGGTTATAGTGGTGTTCCTATCGAGGGTATTGACTCGAGGACGAGTCTTTTCTAAGGAGGGGAGGATGATACAGTATGAGGTGGGCAGCAAGCAGCAAACAACGAAACAGAGAGATCTTCTGAGCTTGAGGCGGGCGCCTCAAGCAAGCCCAGGCGGGCGCATGGGTGGCAGACGGGGGACATCAGCAATGCGGCCTGGAAGGATTCTGCCGTGGGTGTGGTTTGGGCTTTAAGTGTTTTAATAAGTTTTAATGTTTTATTTTAATATTAAGTTAGGTTATTTTAGTCTTTTGTCATTCTAATGCATTCTAGGGTTTGGTAGGGTTCTAGAGTATTCTTAGGATTAGTATTTAAAGAGTGTTAGGGTTCTTGTATTCGGTAGACTTTGATTTTATGAAATAGAAAAAGAAAAGCTTTGGCTTTCGAAATTGTTTCTTGTCAATATCGTTCAGCCGTTCTATTCTCTTAGCCTTCGTTTGCTATCATCCTTCCTCCAATCGCACCTCCCTTCCAACCCTAACCCTAATTAAAACCTTAATACCACCACCAATTAGACGGCCATCTGGACTAGCCAAAGAAACACTTAACGAACCATTCCTTACATAAATGCACTTCTTTTTCTTGAAGTGTATATGACCGATTTTTCATTTTTATTTTTTATATGACCCATTTAAAACAATGCTGTTGATGTCTCTTTACCCGTTGTCAAAAAACTTTGCCAAAGCAGAGCAGCCGTCAACCAGAGACGAGGAGTTAATTAAGTAGCCGTACAATCCTACAGGGAATTTCAAGCAATTCAATGCCGAAACAATTGATCAATCGTGGAGACCGAGGATTTTTACGATGCCACTAATCTGGTGCTGGACGCAATTAATGTCGGTGGCGAGCAGACAGGAGGACAGTCGGATATATGCTATAACTGCAAAAACAAGTCCCGTCCGTCTATAGACTTGATCATGTATCGGACTGTCGAACATACGTTATTTAGGTCTTCAGCAGCAAATCAGGTGGAGTTATAGATGGCTTGTCTGTCATCACGACTTCAAGCTCCCGCTTTATTCTCTTGAAGATACTTGCGAGAGATTTCTATGTTATCATGTGGTAGCAGAGTATGAAGTGTACTAGATTTGTGATTCAGATCCAACCTTGTGTAATAACAAAGTCAACCCTTGTGATTCAGATCATGGACCAATTTTTTGGCAAACCAATGAATAGAACATTCAGATGTACAAGCTCATTTGCTTTTATGGCATGTGACTCATTTATAAAATATAGCAATGTAGTTTTTATGTTGTGTTTGAATGAAATTGAAATCATGTGTTTGCTTTTGTGATTATCATTGTTACTTGAAATTGTATATGCAGTAAAACCTCTATAAATTAATAACCTTGGGACCATGAAATTTTATTAATTTAGAGAGATATTAATATATCGATAAATTAATATTTTATTAATTAAAAGAGAGAATTTTTAAATTTAACAAATTTAGTGTATATATATTAAAAATAAATAAATTTATATATAATTTGAAAGGCCCTTTATTGATATGCAGATGATCAGACAGCTATGGTTTGGCTTAGCTGTCAGATGATAGTTGAATTGTGCAGCGGAATAAGAGAGGCTTGAAATAATGATAGGACAAGGAACACAAAGAAATAATGCAAGTGTGTGAATGTGATTGCAAAAATGTAATAACACAGAGAATTTAAAGTGGTTCAGAGTTCACTCCTCCTACATCCACCCTCACTGTCAATCTTGACAAGTGAGATCAATTTTATTATAATCTTTAATCAACAAAAATTACAAATGATTGATTTAGGCAAGTTCCTTGAACTTCCTCTTCCTAATTAGTACAGTCAACTAGGGATACACTTAAAGTACAGTCTTAAGTGTTTTTACAACTTGAAGTACAGTCTCAAGATTTTACAAACCAACTAATACACTCAAAGTACAGTCTTGAGTGATTACAAACTAATTCTACACCTAAAGTACAGTCTTAGGATTTTGGGATTTGTGAATTAACACACTAGGGTTGTTTGTTGTTGAAGCAGAGGTTTAGGGGTGAAGGTTTTGGTTTGAGACAGGGTTTGAAGGGTAGGGATTGGTGAGAGTGTGTGGATTACAGGAGGTGTGTGTGGGTGTAAAGGAAAGGCTTTGGAATGAAAAAGAGTATTTTTCAAGGGGGTGTTTGAATAGAGGAGAGAACTCCTCTATTTATAGCCTTCAATGTAGCCGTTGGAATATGACAGTTGCAGCTACATTAATGAGTCTTTGACTGGTCTTTGTCCCACTTGTCCACTTGCAGACCTTCATGAGTTGGCATGAGCTGGGAGCTTCCAGAAGGTCTTCAATGGTCACTTTGATAGCTGTGAAGATACATGATCCATCTTTGGTTGAGATTGTGGCAGCAGAGTATGAGACACAGAGATGGCTGTCTGAGGACTGAAGTCATAGCTGTTGGATCATAGCAAGGCTTAGCTATCAGAGAAGATCTCTAATAAGGGCTGAGATGCACTTGATGATCTTGATGACTTAGAGAGTGAATATGATTCATGTTTTTGATTGATTGTAATCATTGTATATGACAGAATCATAACTATCAAACTCATAGCTGTCAGATACACTGAGGAATGAAAATGAAGTTTGATTTGGTCAGTCATGAACATAGCTGTCAGAGTAAAGGATCATGACTGACAGTCTTCCTCTTTTGATATAAACCCTGTTCTATATATATATTCCTTTATCAAAACCAACTAACTAAGACAATGATCAAAGTTAGGTCCTAACAATTTCCCCCTTTTTGGTAAAGGAAGATCTATTTTAGAACATGTTTTCACATTTGATAAGAGAAATAATAATAGAAGAAATAATACAAGGATTCATAGCAAGCACAAGCAACCAGAATGAGATTGAAATACATGAATTTAATCTCAAGATGAAAAGGTTCACAGATTACAGTCATAAAAACTGAGCCAATCAAAACATATTGTTTTAACAAATGAAGGAAGGGATCTTCATTAACCACAAGGGATATGATTAACAAGTTTGACATGCAAACTGCTTCCCCAGCTAGAACCCCTTTGTCAACCACAACCAAACTCCATGCTGATTCTGATGGCTAGAGTGTGAATCCAACCCTTTATAGAAGTTACATTGGATCACTCCTATATGTGACAGCTTCAAGACCTGATATCATGTTTAGTGTTTGCCTTTGTACAAGATTTCAAGCAAATCCCAAAGAATCTCATCTCTCTGCTGTCAAGAGAATTTTGAGATATCTCAAAGGAACACCTGATTATGGTTTGTGGTATCCCACTGAATCCCCATTCTCTCTAATTGGATTCACTGACTCAGACTATGCTGGATGCAATCTAGATAGAAAATCCACAAGTGGTGGATGCCAGTTTATTGGATCAAGAATCATCTCATGGTCAAGCAAAAAGCAAACCTCAGTAGCTACCTCAACAGTTGAGGCTGAGTATATTGCTGCAGGCTTATGCTGCTCTCAAATTCTCTATCTTAAAAGTCAACTTCAAGACTTTGGGATGGATTTGTCAAATATTCCCATCTTTTGTGACAATTCTAGCACTATTTCCATGACAGAAAATCCAGTTCAACATTACAAGACCAAGCACATTGAAGTTAGGCATCACTTCATCAGAGACCATGTAGAAAAGGGAAATATTAACTTGGCAAAAGTTTGCACTGAAGATAATGTCTCTGACATCCTAAAAAAAGCCATGGATGAAAACAAATTTGAAATGCTAAGAGCAATGTTAGGAATGATTAACTTGCCAAAATAAAATATCCTTCATTGATAACAAGGAAAAATAGTACCTATGGTTGCTGTCAACATTGAGGAATCTGACAGCTAACCATTATCCTATCCTAAACCCTTCTTAAAACTTCAAACCAAAACACACTCCTACCATACATCCAATCTTCAAAACACAAAACATGAAACACAATCACAAATTCCCTTATCAAAAGCTTCACTATCCTCCTTCTCATCACAGTTTGCCCTCCTGAATGCTTTGACAGCTAAGGATTGTCAATCTTGACTATCCCATAGCTGATCTTGGAAGCAACCATCTCCACATCCATTATCACTATAGATAATATCTGGAGCTTGATATGCATTCTCTTTGAAGTCCCCATACCTCTCTAGCCATACAGGGTGCCTTTCCATAAAAGGATCAATAGATGTGGTTGAGAATTGCAAAGAAGGACACACCCTCCTTGGCCACCATTCCTCCACTGCATTATAAGGAGGATACTCACTGAGTGGTGAGATAAAGCTGAAAGTACCTGAAGAGTTTGCACTTGCCTGTGCAATGATAGCTTGATCAGACTGAGGACCTTCATCTTTATCACCATTCAGAGCTGCTGGACTCAAACACTTGAGAAACTGAGAGAACAATTTCATATAAGCCTTGGAAGGAGAACTTTGCACACCTGCAAAGTTGTCTCCAGTTCCCTCAAGAACTATTTGACTAAGAGTGAGTGAATCTCTGGTTACAGCTGTGAACTTCTTGACACCTAAGAAATCAGGTTGACCAATTTGTGTGTCAATCTTAATCCTTTCATTGTTGTCAAGCTTCACAAGCTCCCCAAATGTGCTGACTTTCTCTGCACCTACCTCAACCTGCCTACTTGATTCACCTTCCTTCCCTTTTCTTGACAGCTTAACCTTAGCTGTCAGATCATTTTGCCTCTCATCAACCATCTTAGCTTTACCCTTGTTCCTAGCTATCTCCCTTAACCTGTTTCTCTCACCCTCCAACAGTGCTAGTCTCTCCTCCTCCCAAAACTTATTTCTAAACTCTCTCTCTCTTAACTCTTCTTCCTTATGTGGATCATCATTTGGCAATTGATCCACTTCCTGTTCCAAACCATTATCAGTTTGGATTCTATATGACAGAAATTCTCTCTCAAACCTTTCCTCTCTAGTCTCATCCACCCTTGGACTTTGAAAGACAAGTTTCTTTGTTGTTTTAGCCATTTTACTTGGACTAAACATTGAAACCAATCTCCCCATTTGCTATACTAATGAAATGAATTTAGTAAGTTTCATCATCTGAACCATTTCCTTTTATAGACAAATTTAGGTTTCGTCAAATTAGTGGCAATCATCATTCAAAATAGGCTTGACTGTGACAGCCATGAATTTAGTTCTTGCCAAATCGAGGAAGTTTTGGAACTTGCCACTAACACATATCTATTAACTTCTCTGATTTATTCCCTTTGAAATTTCGTCTTTGTGTACGGAAATAACTCCCATGTTTTATGAGAAGTTATTACTCAAGTAATGAGTGGGGGACAAATAACACTGTTCATGAACAGCCACTCCCTTAAATGCTCTTTTTTAACCGTTTCACTAACCCAGGTCTTAGCCGTTAAGCCTTTCAAATCTCCTCCTCATTAACATATTAATATTACAAAATCAATCCCTCTTCAATCAAACATTCTTCACCCTTCAATTCTCCCTCTCTAAATCACTATACCTTTGCAAACCCTAAACCTCTATTCTTTCAAAATGTCTTACCCTGAAGCTCATGGCTACTTTATAAAACCTGACTTCTACAACCATGAAGTTGGAGCTCTTATTAAAGAACTTCTTGAGTCCAACAACCTCTGCAAAATGATGGAAGCTCAACCCCCCATCTATGAGAATCATTGTAGAGAAATGTACGTGGCTGGACAGAGACTTGATGATGGATCAATAAGGATCAACATTGAAGGAACTGAGATTCTTGTGTCTCCCAAATTGGTTTCTGAAGTCTACGAAATTCCTATAAGAAATGGAACAAGGAGCAACCTTTGGGACAGAAAGGACTGTACATTAGACATGTTCTACAAGAGATTCTTCAATAAACCCAGTTGCAACTACCTTGTAGAATAGAACAAACCCATCAAAAAGGGAAACCTTGATTTGTTTAAATCAACCCTGATGGATGTTGTTATCAAGGGATTTGAAGGAAAGAAATCATCTCTGGACTAAATCAGTCCAAATGTGTGTAAGCAAGGCTTGAGCTTGATAGCTAAGGATGTCAATTGGAGTGTTGCCCTACTATACAATTTTCAACTAGCTACCTCTCCCACTCCTTGGAAATTAAAGAAGCAAACCCCAAGAATGAATAATTTCAAATTCATGAGTGAAATCCTACACCACTTAATCCCTAAGTTGAACCCTCCCCTTAAAAAGGTTTGGCTTAAATCCTTCCCTCTTATGTAAACCAGGAGTTTTAACTCAAGCACTTTCAGACTCAAAGGGAAGAAAAAGGTAGAACTTGGGGACAGCTCTGAAAATCTTGAGGCAGCAACTCAGAGACTGAAAGAGAAAGATGCAAATGACATGAGAATGTGGAAATCATTGGTTCACATGATCAATGACAAGAGATCAAAAAGGAAGCATGACACTGGTTTAGAAATAAGAGAAAGAGCTCAAGAGACCATTCCTAGAAAAATCAAGAGGAGAAAGAGCCAAGCAAAGATGAAGAGAACTGGAAAAGGAAAGAAACTCAGCAAAGGAAAGAAAGTACAAGAAGAGGTAGAGCAATCTGTTGAGCAAGAAATGGCTCAAGTGACTGACAAAGGAAAGAAGATTGATGAAGAACAAGCTGACAGTGAAGAAACACAATCAGATCCCATCTACAAAGATATTGATGAGTATGTTGGTGAAGTGGAAGAAAGTGATGATGATGAGCATGATGAGAACATGAGAAGAGCTGTTGCTGAGTCTCTAATGGAAGTGAGAACAGCCAAGGTTGGACAGTCATCTGGGACAGCTATGGTAGCCTCCACTCTGACAGCTAAGGTTTCTTCAGTTGCTGAAACCCCATCTAAGGTAATCTCTACCCCCTCTCTTACTCTCAATACCTTCTCTAGGAAGAGAAAATTAGATAAAGATGCTTCCTCATTCAAAAAGTTGAAACCAAACACACCTCAACCCTCCTCATCTAAAGACCAATCCAGTTCACCACATGATTCTGTAGCTCAAGGCATCCTCAATCTCAACCCTTCCAACATTAGTCCAAATGAGCCTAGTGTTGAAAAAGAAAGGGGGAATAGCCCTGGCTCTGAAAAAGGTGAGCCTCAGTTAAGGGGAAACAGCAGTCCTCATTCTCCCATTCTGATAGCTATCCCTTTCTCTGGTCATTCCTCACCCATTTCAAGCTCCTCAGATCCTTCTCCCATTTCTGATAACATCCTTAAAGCCTCTGAAGGACTAACTTTAGAAGAAAGACCTGAGTATCTCCCTGTTGTTCTTCATTACTTAAGATCCCTGTTAGATGAGGAAGATGTTCAAAAAGCCCTGGATTTAATCAAAACCAGAGATATGGCTAAGAAATCTAGCATGCCTGAACCTGAACCTCAACCCAAACCTGTTGAGCCTGTCCAAACCTGTTGAGCCTGTCCAAACTCTACTCTTGAGTCTGAAATCCTTCCAACCTGTGAACCTTGGATTTTGGATTGTGATATTGACTTTTCCTTCCCCTCTATCATGGCTGCCCACCAAATATTGAAGGAGATTACCCACTTTCCTGAGATTGCCAATCCCAGCTTAATCCCCAATCCTTGGCTGTTAAGCAAAAATTCCATTATGATTCATACAAGGAACAAGTGTGGCCTCATTATGTTTGCCCATGAGGAATGGAAGAAGTACAGAATAGCTCTCCCAAACTCTTTCTTTCATAAAGCCCCCAGACTACCAAACTTCATGGACATTTCAACCATCATTGATTGGGAAATTTTGTTCTCCCAACTTCTGTCATCTAACATCAATGAATGCATCTATATGCCTTCATCCCTGGTTTATACTCTTGCATTGAGCTTGCCAAAGAGATGTACTGGAGAATCCTTCTCAATAAAGCCAAAATCATGGCTGTCATTGCAAAGCCTAGCCTGACAGCTATGTTTCCTCCCACTTCTTCAGTACCTCCTTCTTTCATCCCCCTAAAAACCAGATATCTACAAGCCAAACTTCCTCCAACCTTTAACCCTTCAACCTATGTGCCTCCATATCATGTGACCATCTCAGATATGCAGAGATTTACTAGGTCAATGATAACCAAAATGAGACACATGTTGGAAGTCTCAACTGTTTCCAAGTCTGAAAGGATGGCATCCAAAGGAAAGAGTATTGAATCTGATGAAGAAGCTGTTAACCTGGGAAAGAGAGCCTCTGGTGCTGCTCCCAATGTGATTGTGTCAAGTGATGATGAGGATGATGCTCCTGTGATGAAACAGCATCAGTTTTCAACCTCTACTGTCTTCACTGTCTCAACAAATCCTCCTCTACATCCAGCTCAACAACCCATCTCTCTACAAACAAATCACTTCTTCTCTAACCTATTTGGAGGAACTAGAGGTCAAAGCTAAAAACCAAAGAAGGCTCCCAAATGGGGTAATCTGAGATTGATAGATGATGAAGAGCCTCTATCCAAAGCTGTTCTCAAGGAGAGGCAAGACCAAACCTTCACCTATGATGATGAGATGAGCTGGGAATGAAACAATGAGATGTATTACAGAGGTGTTGATGAAAAGATGAAAAAGGTGTTGCTGGCAGAAAGAGCTGAGATCCTTGAAGCTAGAAATGAAAGAGATGAATTTTCTGATTAGGAAATTTTTCTTTTTTGTGGATAAATCTTTTTTAACCCTACCTTTATTTCCTGCTTTAAAAACAATGTTTATTTTGGATAATATGTTTTGTCTTAAAGCTCTTATGATTGAATCAAGAAGATTGATTTTCATCTTCATTGGTATATTCAATTCATGAGTATCTTGCAGGTTATATCTTTATTAGATATATTACTTTGCCAAAAAGGGGAAAATTGTTAAGACCTAACTATGTAAGCCACATAGTTATAAAAGGTTTTGAAAACGAAATATATCATATGTTATCTGACAGCCAAGATAACATATGACTTTGGACAGCTAAGCCCTTAACTCAAACTGCACATCTTATTTATCAACTGGACAGCAATGATTTAACCAAGCTTCAATGATCTAACTCAAGACCAATCATATATATTAATGTATTTATTTACATTTGGATCATTACATATTGCCTAAAACATCTAGATCAAAGACTTAGCTCTGACAGCTAAGGTTCTCAAACAGCAAAGGCTTCATCCCTCTGACAGCTATGATCTTCAGCAAACAATCAGCAGTGTTGTACTTATGTGATGATCAAGATATGCCTTGCCCAATCTCTCTCATCTGATGTTGCTAGCTCATCTCCATGAAGATCACATCCATGGTTGCAGATTCCAGCTATGTCATTATTCAGTCAACAAAGGCTCTAAATGCAACTCTAACATGCATTTACTTCCTTGTCTCCTTGTCCCCTCCAACGGCTATATCCAAGCCTATAAAAGGAGTCCTCCATGACTGAAGAAACAACCCCTTACACACACAAACCTTTACAACCTTACCTTCTATCCTTCTCAACCTGCAACCAACAATCAAAACATCTTGAGACACTTGTAACTAACCTCAGGTGTAAAAACTAAATTGTAAAACCACTTAAGACTGACTTTAAGTGGGTATTGTAACTTGCTCAAGTATAGAGCAGAATCCCTAATAGACTGTACATATTAGGAAGATGAAGTTCAAGGAACTTGCCTATCCAATCCTTTGTAAATCTTAACGGGAACTAGATTTAAGTGGATTGATCTCACTTGTCAAGATTGACAGTGAGGGTGGACGTAGGAGGAGTGAACTCTGAACCACCTTAAAATTCCTTGTGTTCATTTGGTATTATCACACAACACACACACACATCTACACACACTTACACCATTCACCTGTCTTTACATTATTTCAAACACTTTTATTCCGCTGCACATTTAACACTTGCTTTTAAATCCAGTTAATATCTGACAGCTAAGATTTCACCTCAGCTGTCAAAGCTTAACTGTCTAACCTTCCAATCTGATTAAAGTAAACAGGACCTTTCAAATACTTTTGTAAGCTTGAAGCTTATGAACTGGAAGGAATGATAATACTTCAACCAGTTCCCTCCATTTCACAAACCCTTGCCTTAACTGCCCAAGAAACCACTCTCAAACCTATCACTCAACAAGAAATTGATTCCATGATTCTCAATTCTCTTCAGAAAATTATCCTACCCTCAAACAACCTATCTCAAGGAGGTCTCATATCCATGGCTGTCAGAAATACCTTGTGAGCTCATAAAATGTCCTTTGAGAGAACTTATAGCCCATCCACTTCTGAACAAGAGAACCCCAAAAAGAAAGTTGAATGCTTCAATTGCAAGAAGCTTGGCCATTATTCATCTGACTGTCCTGAACCAAGAAAACCAAAGGACAATCAGACAGCTAAGAAATTCTCCTACTCCAAGGAAATTATTCATAGCTCAAGATGTAGCTGCTACAACTGCACAAAGAAGAAAAATGAGAGGAACAAAGAGCAAGTGCTGATTGCTGACTCATCCAAGTTCAGTGATGAGGAGTTTGATTTCAGTGATTCTGATGATGAAGGAGAAGAAGCAATGATATGCCTAATGGCAGGAGATGATGAAGATTCAGACAATGAAGAAGACCTTGAAGCCTTAGCTGTTGCTGAAGAACTAAAGCAGGTACCACAGTTTAACTCTTTAAATAATGAAGAATTTAAACAATTAATTAGTACACTTTTAATTCAAATAAAAAGGCACCAAACTGGCTTTGCTTCATTGCTCACTGATAACCTATCCCAAAGTAGAACCATTGATAGCCTTGAAAGAGCCAACCAAGGATTGAAAGTTCAAAACCTTATGCTTGAAAAAGCTAATGAAGAACTGACAGCTAAGAATTCCAAACTTTTGGAAACCAACCTAATAAACATCAACCTTGAAAAGGAAAATGAATCTGTTAGAAAAAAGTTTGAGTCCTGGAACAGCTCAGGAAAAGCCTTGACTCTTTGTAACTACAACCCAAGACACCCAGGCAACAAATCAGGGATTAGAGCCAATAATCCTACTATGAAAACTTATACCCCTCTCACTGATGAAAGGGCTATTGACAAGATGGTTCTAGAAAGCATGAACTATGTCAAAGCCCAAGAAAATGTCTATCCTATTCAAACCAAGGAAGACTTCAAGAAGAAAGGAAAAATGGATGAAGCTAGCTCAAGTCACAATGATGAACCAACTCAAGCTAGTCCTTCTCTCACTGATGAAACTCATATAGCTAGCACAAGTCAATCAAAAGGTAAAGGAAAACAAGCAAACAAAGGTAAATACATTTGGCAAAAGAAAGGAATCAAGGAGCAAGTGAAGAAGAACCAGTACAAAGCCACTGGACAGCAGAGATCTCCTAGACAGTCAAGATATGGTGGACAGCAGAGGTCTCCAAGACAGCAAAGATTCTATGATCATCACTCATATGCCAAACCTCAAAGACCTAATTGGCCATTCTCAAATGGAAGAAACCATGCCCAACACAATACCTCTCCCAGATCATCTCATTCAAACAATTCCCCAAGCCATTCTCAGTTTCATAACCAAAACCAAGTCTTTTAACCCAACCAATTTTTTAACCAAACCCAACCTATTGCTCCTACACCCTATATGTTGCAAATCATGGGATATTATAATGCCCTAAATCAGTATTTTGGAAAGAGGGCAATGAACAAAGCTAGGGTACCAAAGAAATTATAATCCTTTGGACCCAAAAGAATAAAGGGTACCATAAATTTATTTTTCTGTTTTGTAGGAACCTAGGAAAGGAATATGGTACTTAGACAGTGGATGCAGCAGGCACATGAATTTCAACAAGGAGTGGTTACAACAATATGTCCCTAAAAATGGTCCAAATGTAACTTTTGGTGATAATTCTCAAGCCAAAGTCAAAGGATCAGGAAACCTTGTTACTAAAGACATTATTTTCACTAATGTGTCTTATGTAGAGGGTCTCAAGCACAATTTGATTAGCCTTAGTCAGATTTGTGATAAGGGATATCATGTTGTATGTTCCAAAAACCACTGCACTGTCAAAGATGTCAACAACAAATCAATTCTCACTGGAATCAGAAAAGGCAACCTCTACTGTCTAAACCTGGAAGTTGTGGATTCTTCAGATGCCCATTGCCTACTCTCCTTCAGTCAATCTGATATGTCATGGCTATGGCACAAAAGATTGGCTCACCTCATCCTGAAAAGCATCTCCAAACTAGCCAACTCAAACCTAGTAAAAGGCCTACCCAAAATACCCTTCAAAAAGGACAAATTGTGCAAAGCTTATCAATGTGGAAAGCAAAGGAAAACCTCCTTCACTGCCAAAACCAGATTAGATACCTCAAAACCCCTTCAATTACTCCAAATGGATCTTTTTGGACCTATCAGAACCAGATCTCTTGGTGGAAAGAGATACTCTCTTGTTGTAGTTGATGACTACACTAGATTTACTTGGATCATCCTTCTTGAATCCAAAAGAGATACATTGGAACAACTAGTCAAAATATTCAATAAAATTCAAAAATAAAAGGGTTTATCCATTATCAAAATCAGATCTGATCATGGTAAGGAATTTGAAAACACAGGTGTTGAAGAATACTGTGATCAAAAAGGGATTGAGCACAACTTCTCTGCCCCTAGAACTCCACAGCAAAATGGAGTTGCTGAAAGGAAAAACAGAACAATATGTGAAGCAGCAAGATCTATACTGTCAGAAAACAACCTCCCTAAGTACTTTTGGGGAGAAGCAGTCAGCACTGTTGTATATGTTCAGAATAAAACCCTTATCAACAAGTTTCACACCAAAACTCACTATGAGCTATGGATGGTAGAGTCCCAACAATCTCATACTTTCATGGTTTTGGAAGTAGATGTTTTATTCACAACAATGGGAAGAACAACCTTGATAAGTTTGATTCCAAAAGTGATAAAGGAATTTTCCTTGGATACTCTAGCACTAGCAAAGCCTATAGAGTTTACAACAAAAGGAGACTTGTTGTAGAAGAATCAATTCATGTAGACTTTGATGAAAACAATGATCAAAGTCACACTGAATTATGTGATTTTGATGAATCTATTGGGAATTCAGACAATGTACCTGAGGTGTCTCCTGTTCATGACCCCTCAAACCTCAATCCTGAAGAAAACACACCTTCCCTTCCCTATATGATGCCCAAAAACTCTAATACTCATCCCATTGTGTCTGACAGCCAAGATTCCCAACTCAACAGCAAAGGTGAATCTGACAGCTATGATGCACCTGACTGCTTACCTTCATCTAGCCATCAAATTCCCCTTTGTAACCACAACCAATCTCCATGCTGATTCTGATGGCCAAAGTGTGAATCCAACCCTTTATAGAAGTTACATTGGATTACTCCTATATGTGACAGCTTCAAGACCTGACATCATGTTTAGTGTTTGCCTTTGTGCAAGATTTCAAGCCAATCCCAAAGAATCTCAAACTATGCTGAATGCAATCTAGATAGAAAATCCACAAGTGGTAGATGCCAGTTTATTGGATCAAGAATCATCTCATGGTCAAGAAAAAAGCAAACCTCATAAGCTACCTCAACAGCTGAGGCTGAGTATATTGCTGCAGGCTTGTGCTGCTCTCAAATTCTCTATCTTAAAAGTCAACTTCAAGACTTTGAGATGGAATTGTCAAATATTCCCATCTTCTGTGACAATTCTAGCACTATTGCCATGACAGAAAATCCAGTTCAACATTCCAAGACCAAGCACATTGAAGTTAGGCATCACTTCATCAGAGACCATGTAGAAAAGGGAAATATTAACTTGGCCAAAGTTTGCACTGAAGATAATGTCTCTGACATCCTAACAAAAGCCATGGATGAAAAGAGATTTGAAATGCTAAGAGAAATGTTAGGAATGATTAACTTTCCAAAATAAAAGATCTTTCATTGATAACAAGGAAAAACATTACCCATGGCTGCTGTCAACATTGTGGAACCTGACAGCTAACCAATATCCTATCCTAAACCCTTCTTAAAACATCAAACCAAAACACACTCCTACCATACATCCAATCTTCAAAACACAAAACATCAAACACAAACATAAATTCCCTTATCAAAAGCTTCACTATCCTCCTTCTCATCACAGTTAGCCCTCCTGAATGCTTTGACAGCTAAGGATTGTCAATCTTGACTATTCCATAGCTGATCTTGGAAGCAATCATCTCCACATCCATTATCACTATAGATAATATCTGGAGCTTGATATGCATTCTCTTTGAAGTCCCCATACCTCTCTAGCCATACAGGGTGCCTTTCCATAAAAGGATCAATAGATGTGGTTGAGAATTGCAAAGAAGGACACACCCTCCTTGGCCACCATTCCTCCACTGCATTATAAGGAGGATACTAACTGAGTGGTGAGATAAAGCTGAAAGTACCTGAAGAGTTTGCACTTGCCTGTGCAATGATAGCTTGATCAGACTGAGGACCTTCATCTTCATCACCATTCAGAGCTGTTGGACTCAAACACTTTAGAAACTGAGAGAACAATTTCATATAAGCCTTAGAAGGAGAACTTTGCACACCTGCAAAGTTGTCTCCAGTTCCCTCAAGAACTGTTTGACTAAGAGTGAGTGAATCTCTGGTTACAGCTGTGAACTTCTTGACAGCTAAGAAATCAGGTTGACCAATTTATGTGTCAATCATAATCCTATTATTGCTGTCAAGCTTCACAAGCTCCCCAAATGTGCTGACTTTCTCTGCACCTACCTCAACCTGCCTACTTGATTCACCTTCCTTCTTTTTTCTTGATAGCTTAACCTTAGCTGTCAAATCATTTTGACTCTCACCAACCATCTTAGCTTTACCCTTGTTCCTTGCTATCTCCCTTAACCTGTTTCTCTCACCCTCCAATAGTGCTAGTCTCTCCTCCTCCCAAAACTTCTTTCTAATCTCTCTCTCTCTCTCAACTCTTCTTCCTTATGTGGATCATCATTTGGCAATTTATCCACTTCCTGTTCCAAACCATTATCAGTCTGGATTCTATATGACAGAAATTCTCTCTCAAACCTTTCCTCTCTAGTCTCATCCACCCTTGGAATTTGAAAGACAAGTTTCTTTGCTGTTTTAGCCATTTTACTTGGACTAAACATTGAAACCAATCTTCTCATTTGCTATACTAATGAAATGAATTTAGTAAGTTTCATCATCTGAACCATTTCCTTTTATAGACAAATTTAGGTTTTGTCAAATTAGTGGCAATAATCATTCAAAATAGGCTTGGCTGGTCATCAAGTCTGACAGCCATGAATGTAGTTCTTGCCAAATCGAGGAAGTTTTGGAACTTGCCACTAACACATACTCCCTCCGTCCCACCTTATTACAAACCATTTTTTCGGGCACAATAATTAAGAAATATTATTAAGATAATGAAAATGTGTGGTAGAAAATGAAGAGAGAGAATGAGTGGAGTTGGTTGAATAAATTGTGTGGTAGGAAATGAAGAGAGAGAATGAGTGGGTGGGGTAGGGTGAATATAAAATAATAAATTTATTTCCATTTTGGGCAGTTTGTATTCACGTGGGACGGACCAAAAAGGAAATAAGTTTGTATTCACGTGGGACGGAGGGAGTATCTATTAACTTCTCTGATTTATTCCCTCTGAAATTTCGTCTTTGTGTACGGAAATAACTCCCATGTTTTATGGGAAGTTATTGCTCAAGTAATGAGTTGGGGACAAATAACACTGTTCATGAACAGTCACTCCCTTAAATGGTCTTTTTAAACCGTTGTACTAACCCACGTCTTAGCCGTTATGCCTCTCAAATCTCCTCCTCATTAACATATTAACATTGTGAAATCAATCCCTCTTCAATCAAACATTCTTTACCCTTCAAAACTCCCTCTCTAAATCACTATACCTTTGCAAACCCTAAACCTCTGTTCTTTCAAAATGTCTTACCCTGAAGCACATGGGTACTTTATCAAACCTGACTTCTTCAACCATGAAGTTGGAGCTCTTATTAAAGAACTTCTTGAGTCCAACAACCTCTGCAAAATGATGGAAGCTCAACCCCCTATCTATGAAAATCTATGTAGAGAAATGTACATGGCTGGACAGCGACTTGATGATGGATCAATAAGGATCAACATTGAAGGAACTGAGATTCTTGTGTCTCCCAAATTGGTTTCTGAAGTCTACAACATTCCTATAAGAAATGGAACAAGGAGCAACCTTTGGGACAGAAAGGACTGTGCATTAGACATGTTCTACAAGAGATTCTTCAATAAACCCAGCTGCAACTACCTTGTAGAACAGAACAAACCCATCAAAAAGGGAACTCTTGATTTGTTTAAATCAACCCTGATGGATGTTGTTATCAAGGGATTTGAAGGAAAGCAATCATCTTTGGACCAAATCAGTCCAAATGAGTGGAAGCAAGGCTTGAGCTTGATAGCTAAGGATGTCAATTGGAGTGTTGCCCTACTATACAATTTCCAACTAGCTACCTCACCCACTCCTTGGAAATTTAAGAAGCAAACCCCAAGAATGAATAATTTCAGATTCATGAGTGGAATCCTACACCACTTAATCCCTAAGTTGAACCCTCCCCTTAAAAAGGTTTGGCTTAAATCCTCCCCTCTTATGCAAACCAGGAGTTTTAACTCAAGCACATTCAGACTCAAAGGGAAGAAAAAGGTAGAATTTGGGGACAGCTCTGAAAATCTTGAGGCAGCAACTCTGAGACTGAAAGAGAACAATGCAAATGACATGAGAATGTGGAAGTCATTGGTTCACATGATCATTGACAAGAGATCAAAAAGGAAGCATGACACAGGTGTAGTAATAAGAGAAAGAGCTCAAGAGACCACTCCTAGCAAAATCAAGAGGAGAATAAGCAAAGCAAAGATGAAGAGAACTAGAAAAGGAAAGAAACTTAGCAAAGGAAAGAAAGTACAAGAAGAGGTAGAGCAAACTGTTGAGCAAGAAATGGCTCAAGTTACTAACAAAGGAAAGAAGATTGATGAAGAACAAGTTGACAGTGAAGAAACACAATTAGATCCAATCTTCAAAGCTATTGATGAGTATACTGGTGAAGAGGAAGAAAGCGATGATGATGAGCATGATGAGAACATGAGAAGAGCTGTTGCTGAGTCTCTGATGGAAGTGAGAACAGCCAAGGTTGGACAGTCATCTGGGACAGCTATGGTAGCCTCCACTCTGACAGCTAAGGTTTCTTCAGTTGCTGAAACCCCATCTAAGGTAATCTCTACCCCCTCTCTTACTCTCAATACCTTCTCTAGGAAGAGAAAATCAGATAAAGATGCTCCCCTATCCAAAAAGTTGAAACCAAATACACCTCAACCCTCCTCATCTAAAGACCAATCCAGTTCACCACATGATTATGTAGCTCAAGGCATCCTCAATCTCAACCCTTCCAACATTAGTCCAAATGAGCCTAGTGTTGAAAAAGAAAGGGGGAATAGCCCTGGCTCTGAAAAAGGTGAGCCTCAGTTAAGGGGGAACCGCAGTCCTCATTCTCCCATTCTGACAACTATCCCTTTTCTCCGGTCATTCCTCACCCATTTCAAGCCCCTCAGATCCTTCTCCCATTTTTGATAACATCCTTAAAGCCTCTGAAGGACTAATTTTAGAAGGAAGACCTGAGTATCTCCCTGCTATTCTTCATTACTTAAGATCCCTGTTAAATGAGGAAGATGTTCAAAAAGCCCTGAATTTAATCAAAACCAGAGATATGGCTAAGAAAGCTAGCATGCCTGAACCTGAACCTCAATCCAAACCTGTTGAGCCTGTTCAAACCCAAGAAACACCTGATCCTACCCCTGATTCTGAAGCCCAACCCAAACCTGTTGAAGCCACTGAAACCCAAGAATCACATGACTCTACTCTGGATTCTGAAATCCTTCCAATCTGTGAACCTTGGATTTTGGATTGTGATATTGACTTTTCCTTCACCTCTATTATGGCTGCCCACCAAAGATTGAAGGAGATTACCCACTTTCCTGAGATTGCCAATCCCAGCTTAATCCCCAATCCTTGCCTGTTAAGCAAAAATTCCATTATGATTCATACAAGGAATAGGTGTGGCCTCATTATGTTTGCTCATGAGGAATGGAAGAAGTACATAATAGCTCTCCCAAACTCTTTCTTTCATAAAGCCCCCAGACTACCAAACTTCATGGACATTTCAACCATCATTGATTGAGAAATTTTGTTCTCCCAGGTTCTCTCTTCCAATATCAATGAATGCATCTATATGCCTTCATCCCTTGTTTATGCCCTTTGCATTGAGCTTGCCAAAGAGATGTACTGGAGAATCATTCTCAATAAAGCAAAAATCATGGCTGTCATTGCAAAGCCTAGCCTGACAGCTATGTTTCCTCCTACTTCTTCAGTACCTCCTTCTTTCATCCCCCTAAACACCAGATCTCTCCAAGCCAAACTTCCTCCAACCTTTAACCCTTCAACCTATGTGCCTCCTTACCATGTGACCATCTCAGATATGCAAAGATTCACTAGGTCAATGATAACCAAAATGAGACACATGTTGGAAGTCTCAACTGTTCCCAATGTGATTGTGTCAAGTGATGATGAAGATGATGCTCCTGTGATGAAACAGCATCAGTTTTCAACCTCTACTGTTCTCACTGTCTCAACAAATCCTCCTCTACATCCAGCTCAACAACCCATCTCTCTACAAACAAATCCCTTCTTCTCTAACCTATTTGCAGGAACTAGAGGTCAAAGCTCAAAACCAAAGAAGGCTCCCAAATGGGGTAATCTGAGATTGATAGATGATGAAGAGCCTCTATCCAAAGCTGTTCTCAAGGAGAGGCAAGACCAAACCTTCACCTATGATTATGAGATGAGCTGGGAATGGAACATTGAAATGTATTACAGAGGTGTTGATGAGAAGATGAAAAAGGTGTTGCTGGCAGAAAGAGCTGAGATCCTTGAAGCCATAAGAGAAAGAGATGAATTTTCTGATTAGGAAATTTTTCTTTTTTGTGGATAAGTCTTTTTAAACCCTACCTTTATTTCCTGCTTTAAAAACAATGTTTATTTTGGATAATATGTTTTGTTTTAAAGCCCTTATGATTGAATCAAGAAGATTGATTTTCATCTTCATTGGTATATTCAATTCATGAGTATCTTGCAGGTTATATCTTTTTTAGATATATTACTTTGCCAAAAAGGGGGAAATTGTTAGGACCTAACTATGTAAGCCACATAGTTATAAAAGGTTTTGACAAAGATATATATCATATGTTATCTGACAGCCAAGATAACATATGACTCTGGACAGCTAAGCCCATAACTCAAACTGCACATCTTATATATCAACTGGATAGCAATGATTTAACCAAGCTTCAATGATCTAAATCAAGACCAATCATATATATTAATGTATTTATTTACATATGGATCATTACATATTGCCTAAACCATCTAGATCAAAGACTTAGCTCTGACAGCTAAGGCTCTCAAACAGCAAAGGCTTCATCCCTCTGACAGCTATGATCTTCAGCAAACAAACAGCAGTGATGTACTTATGTGATGATCAAGATGTGCCTTGCCCAATCTTTCTCATCTGATGTTGCCAGCTCATCTCCATGAAGATCACATCCATGTTTGTGAATGTGCGCTCGCCGAAAATTAAAATAAAGGAGTCGCCACGCCGTTTTAGAGGAAACATTGAAAACCTTTTTGAGAGAGAAAATGGGTTCGGGGGTCAGGTTACGTGTTGGGAAGAACCGAGAGTTCACCCAACACGCCTCGTCCGTAGACGAGTCTTTCAATGTTCAACGTTCAAACCATTCAAATGTGTGTGCAAAGTGTGTGCAAGAAGATATGTGTAAAAATGCATAAGAATGCTTTGTTTTATTGCTCAACAAGGGGAAAATACAACTTGTAAGCCATTGACTCTGGGAGGCCACATCCCACTTTACATCGAGGACTGAAGACAGATTACAATTAAAACTGAACCTGCTGCATGGGACTCATTGTGTCGCGTGACACAGGACCGAAAGGTTCAGATGTGTCGCGTGACACAACAAGGTCCTTTGCAGAGGTCCTACAGAACTCACACTACAGCAATCACCAAATGATCAAAATATCAATGACACCAAATGACCACAGAACATCAGCAACACAAATTATCATAGTATCAACAACATCAAATGATTCAAATATCATACTACAGACTGAACATAAACATAGAGATCCACACGAATCACTTCAAATGAGTGTGGATATGAATGATCCACACCCGATTTGAAGTTCAATCAACAAACATCGCACATCAGACAGTTGATTTGGAATCGAACAATTAACATAAACCAAACAGACAGATCACAGGAAGCAACAGATGAATCACAGAAATTTGAACAGAGAGATTGCGGTTTAGGATTTGTTACCCTTGTAGTATCCTCGTTCCTTCAACCAAGTTAGGTTGAGGATCTTCAAATCGTCTTCACGGAACAGGTTCGAGCTCAGATTGAAACGGCAATGAGGTCTCTGGAAGCAGGGGAGGCAGTGTGGTCGTCGGACTTGGGGAAATTGAGGGAAACGGTGGAGGCAACTGTGGATTGGGCCGGAGAAGATGGTGGTGCACGGCTTAGGGGTTGTAACAGGGGCGGCGTTGTCGTAGGACTTGGAGGGAATCGAGAGGAACGGTGGAGATTGAGGGCGTTGGAAAGGGATTCCGGTGAACTGGTTTTTGGGGGATTCAAGGGACGCCGAGGAGTTGGTTTTGTGAGGGAAGACCGTCGGTAAATGAGAGAGAGGGAGAGCTTGGGTTGAATCGGGATGAGGAAGGTTGAAGGAGGTAGAGCGGCAGGATAGAGCTTCGGATTGGAGAAGAGGTTTAAGGGAGAAGATTGGTTGAGGTTTGAAGTCGCCAGTGTAGATGAAGAGGACAGGTGAAGGTTTGGCCGGAGGGAGAGGAAGCTTGGTTGAGTTTTAGGGAGCTTGGCAATGGATATCTGTGTAATGCGTATAGAGAGAGAGAGGAGAGAGAGAGAGTATGCGTGTTGAGAGAGAAAGAGAGGAAGTCTGTGTGTGTTAATTATGAGAGAAATGTGAATGAGGCCCCCCCCCCTTCCAAATGAACGTAAAATGGTATTTAAATGGGGATTGGGAAATGGGTTTTGAGCTGGGCCTGGGCTGATGAAATGTGAATTGTAAATTATCTTTTGAGAGACAATTAAAAGATTGTGATTTTGGGTCGGGGTACTCACAGAGCCCTTCGGCAACGTCACTTCTAAGAGAAGTGGGGTTGTCGACAAAACGAGGATCCCGAGCCGAACAAAGGCTGGCGGGAAAGAGAAGATGATCATGAGGTTGAACGGCTGGACCCTTTAAGAAAAAGGATTCCTACGTATCCCATGAGGGAATCAAGCCAAATCGTAGTTCATAAAAGAGTAGCGAAAGCAAGATTAAAGATTGACTATTAGAGGGAGTCACCCCAGAAATTGACTATTTGAGGGAGTCACCCCAAAAGGTGACTATTAGAGGGAGTCACCCCAAAAGATGACTATCAGAGGGAGTCACCCCAAACAGATGACTATCAGAGGGAGTCACCCCAAAAGATGACTATCAGAGGGAGTCACCCCAAAAGATGACTATCAGAGGGAGTCACCCCAAAAGATGACTATCAGAGGGAGTCACCCCAAAAAAAATGACTATCAGAGGGAGTCACCCAAAAAAGATGACTATCAGAGGGAGTCACCCCAAAAGATGACTATCAGAGGGAGTCACCCCAAAAGATGACTATTAGAGGGAGTCACCCCAAAAGATGACTATTAGAGGGAGTCACCCCAAAAGATGACTATTAGAGGGAGTCACCCCAAAAGATGACTATTAGAGGGAGTCACCCCAAAAGATGACTATTAGAGGGAGTCACCCCAAAGATGACTATTAGAGGGAGTCACCCCAAAAGATGACTATCAGAGGGAGTCACCCCAAAAAAATGACTATCAGAGGGAGTCACCCCAAAAGGTGACTATCAGAGGGAGTCACCCCAAAAGATGACTATCAGAGGGAGTCACCCCAAAAGATAAATATCAGAGGGAGTCACCGCAAAAGATGACTATTAGAGGGAGTCACCCCAAAAGATGACTATTAGAGGGAGTCACCCCAAAAGATGACTATTAGAGGGAGTCACCCCAAAGATGACTATTAGAGGGAGTCACCCCAAAAGATGAAAGACAGTAGAGAGTGAGTATGATAAAAGTGTTCATACCTTTGCTGTGCTTACCTGCGGACTTTGCATGTTAAGGCATCGTTGACAGTCGAGGCATGAATTGTTTGATTGTGAGTGCTTGAGCTTGAGCATAAGGGAAAATGTTGATGACGAGCTGAGGCGGAGGGCTTATTGTGCTTCTCTTACTCTTGTGGTTGAGCTCGAGGAAAATCATGGTGCTGGGGCAGCAGTGGAGAAGATCATGATGCAGGGGTTCTTTTCTTGACAATCATTGCTTAGAGACTGGGCCTGACGAAGATAATAAAGGCGGGGTCCGACACCTGCGGGATTTGGAATCATTGTCCAAAATTGTGATTCGAGGGGCAATCCTCACGATCAAATTACGATCACCTGATTATTGTACCCTGCGGGGGAAAAACACAACACTATAGGCACCTAGCATTTTATTAGTCTTCTTGCTTATGCATTATTAATCTTTTGGTTGCACAAGTCCATCTCAGCTGGGGAGAATAGGAAGGGAAGGAGGTGGGGATTTTGCACGACTTGATGAGTAGATATGTAGGTAGCCATTATGCTATGAGGGATTGTGTATGGAACGAAAGTGTTTATGATAAGGTGGACCCTCTCCCGTGAGGTGGGAAAAACGATATGGCGCGGCTAGGCAAGTCGAGGACGCTCCCGAGAGTACAGATTGCAGCAGGTCCATTGCTGGTGAGGACAAAGTGTATCGCGCGTCCGAGACAGCAAGCAGCAGAGGGGGGCAGAGAGCAATCCTGGCTTGGCGAAGCCCCAGTTGACAGTGCGAAGCAATCTTGGAGGGAATCGGGTAAGGAGAACAACATAGCAAAGCCCCAGTTTGAGGGATCCCATACAGCTTCATCGAGGGTAGAATCATCTTGTGGCCGAAGAGGCAACCCATCATTTCAAACAGCAGTCAATCAGTCGCTGGACAAGACTCGAAAATGTTTACGTGCAGGGGCATATATTTTGAATGGTGGGAAATGCATCCCGAACTTCTGTATGACACTCTCGCTTTAGGTTTGACTCTTTTGGGAAAGTTTAAGCATCATAAGGTGTGGAAAAGTGTATGGAAGCCCCTGCTGACCGACACAGTGTTTAGCTCTATCTTCCTGTTATGTAGAAATAGAAGACTTGTCGAGACACTTGAAAACTTGCCTTATTCGTAATGATCACAAAGCTGCTTAAAACCCTTTATTGATGTTCGGGTTAGTCAAACGCCAACGTTGATATGAGCAAATATTTTTATCAATCCTGAGGAGAAAACCCACTGATATCGAGAATCAAGCTTGAACGGATGGACAGTGTATGGGCATGGTCCTTGAGGAGACCGGATCTTGAGATTTGTTTGTGATTTCGAGAGTTGAAAGAACATGTCCTCTTGGAGTGTCGATGGGAGACACGGATGTGAAGCCCCAGTGGGATGTCCACGGCAAGTGTTTGCGGAGGAGAAATGAAATATGCTCACATGCAACGTCGAATGAAAGGACAGAATTTGCACAATCTTCGCTTGATGTCCTGAAACTGCTATCCGGTAGGAACTGCGACTGGGCTTCGGGATTTCGATCGGTCTTCGGGTGATTTGGGATATCATGACCTCTTAAAATGAGAGATCGGCTGGGCCCTTTGCTGACTGTACCTCTAAAGATGAGAGGTTGGCTCTTGGGTAGGTGTTTGGGATTTCTAAGGTGAAGGAAATCTGTGGTTGCATCTTTGCTGCCTCTAAGAATGAGAGGTCAATCTTGGCTTTGGCTAAAGGCAAAGGTGAGGGTAATGGAAATATCCTCTAAAATCGAGAGGACGGCTTGGGATCGGTTAGAGGTAATGGTGAGGGGACATCCATGTTGTCTCTTTGTTCGCTTTGAGACTCCTCTTGAGTAACGACCGGATCCTTTGACTTTTTGCTTTCGAGAGAATCGCTGGGGACTAGGCTCTCTTTCTTTTCTTTTTTTTTATTCTCTTTTTTTTATTTTTGTCTCTCTTTTTTATTTTGACTTTGAGAGGATAATTTCAGCTAGTCCCCAGGATGGATCATTGCTTTCCGTCGTTCTTGAGCTTGGAGACGGTCGATCTTCTTTTGCATCGCGGGAGCCTCAAGGAAAGTCCCTCTTCTTCTGGAGATGGTTAGACGGGTTTCAAAGCGTGCCGATCTTGAAATGAAGGGGTATTGTTTAGGTGAGGGTAAGGTGAAGGTTTTCCTAAGGGTGAAAGGTTTCAACCGCAGCCCCTACCGGATGATCCGAACGAGATTAAGTCTTCGTTACTTCTTTAGCTTACTTCGCGGAAGATCTGTGCAAATCCATCGAGCAACGAGATAGGAAGAATGAAGGAAGATATGTGAGCATATTGGAATCGAGGTGGGGAATGATATCAGTCGATTTTATCACTCTGATCGATTCAAACATTAGTCATTTCAAAGCATTGGTCGGTGAGCAGCACAAGTGATCATTTGGAATAAGACCATTTCAATCGAGTGTAACGTAGGTGTGCTAGTAATGTCTCGAGTCTAGCAAGAATAGAAACAAATATTTTTATCACTGCAAAGCAAAAATTGGTCCATCTTGGACTCAACAGACTCATGTCCGACAGTGGACATTCTAGACCCTACGAGGACTGATCGACTGCATCAACATTCGGATGAGAGGAAAAGCATCGCTGCCATCGGTGCGGTGAGGACCCTTCTCAATCTGATCAAACAAACCGGGCCTCCCGCTTGCGAGGAAAAACTGCTTCGAGGGTAGCTCGCAACTTTTCGATAGACACACCCTTTTGCACTCTGCTGCTGACCCATGGGATATGAGCTTCCAGATTTGTGGGCCATAGTCTTCTCTGCACCGAGCATTTTGGATTCCGAATCAGATGGACGACTGCTCGGGCACTTGAACTGCTTCCGCCTCGGGAATATGGACCAATGAGCGCCGGGAACGAGAGCATATACCCAACTTGCCTTAGTCTTGCAGAGGTGAAAAGGTAAGAGCGTGTATAAGGCGGAAGGCATAGAACTTTGAGATGGTACGGGAGAGGGAAGAGTACGGAAGGAGATGGACTCATGCAACACTTATTAATCTTCAAGTAGAAATCAGTGTTTTAAGTCCTAGAGACGGTTGGGAAAGGCTAATCCTTTATTTCACGCAATCTAGACATCGGGGGAACCTAAGGACACATCATCCAAAAATACACCAAACGTATTGTTTCAAAATTAATAATAGGCGATAATACCTAAGCCAAACCAAAGCATTTATGGGACGGACGAGCAGCCCCAATTTCTGGAGAAATTTGGGCAGCATAACGGGTATTCCTGAAGAATTTCAAGGAAAAATCCGGCATGACCTCTCGTCGGTGCACGTTGACAAAGCGACATGATCTCTCGTTAGAACATGCCGTGGGAACGACATGTCCTTTCGTGAAACCATGTTGCGTTGGCAACATGCCCACACGTGCTAGGTTTTGGGAAAGGTACGAAAGCTTATTAAAATTTTTGAAACAACTCATTTTAGTGTATTTGAAAAATGGCGTGTCGAAAACCAACCGTTTTGGGTGAGGTTTAAATGTGTGGCGCCACCTATATCGCACTAGGGGGATAGGTTTGATTTCAGGCGCTCAAGCGTAGGCGAATTTCATGGCCGTCCGCGATGCCGTCAATCGCACCCGAGGGTTCTAGATCTACGTGAAGTAGTGTGCGAGATGGCTATGTTCCTTTATTTGCGAAAAATGATTTTTTTTTATTTTTATTTGAAAAGGGGTGATAAAAGAAAAAACAACACACGCACGCCCCCACAGAGTACAATAAGCAAGGATCAATAAAATTGATCATGGGGATTGCCCACAACCACAACCTGTATCAATGAAATCAAATCCTGCAGAGTGGCACCTTCTGTCGCGCTACACAGGATATCAAAGGTACGCTTTGTCGCGTGACAGAAGGAGTCCCATTGCCAGAACCCTGAACAAAGGAGGAATAACCAGCCCCAGCCTCCGAGCACAAGCAACAGATCAACACCAAGCCCCAGCACAGCACAACATCAACAAAGATGGGACACAAGGAGGGAACGGAATAAAAAAAAGCGCTAAAATGCATTTAGGCACATATAATGTCACGCACAAAGCACACACAAGTGAATGAAGAGAATGTTGAACAATAACGAAAGTCTGACCCACTTTTGAAAAACAAGTTTCAAGTCCCCAGCGGAGTCGCCACTGAATGTGCGCTCGCCGAAAATTAAAATAAAGGAGTCGCCACGCCGTTTTAGAGGAAACATTGAAAACCTTTTTGAGAGAGAAAATGGGTTCGGGGGTCAGGTTACGTGTTGGGAAGAACCGAGAGTTCACCCAACACGCCTCGTCCGTAGACGAGTCTTTCAATGTTCAACGTTCAAACCATTCAAATGTGTGTGCAAAGTGTGTGCAACAAGATATGTGTAAAAATGCATAAGAATGCTTTGTTTTATTGCTCAACAAGGGGAAAATACAACTTGTAAGCCATTGACTCTGGGAGGCCACATCCCACTTTACATCGAGGACTGAAGACAGATTACAATTAAAACTGAACCTGCTGCATGGGACTCATTGTGTCGCGTGACACAGGACCGAAAGGTTCAGATGTACCGCGTGACACAACAAGGTCCTTTGCAGAGGTCCTACAGAACTCACACTACAGCAATCACCAAATGATCAAAATATCAATGACACCAAATGACCACAGAACATCAGCAACACCAAATTATCATAGTATCAACAACATCAAATGATTCAAATATCATACTACAGACTGAACATAAACATAGAGATCCACACGAATCACTTCAAATGAGTGTGGATATGAATGATCCACACCCGATTTGAAGTTCAATCAACAAACATCGCACATCAGACAGTTGATTTGGAATCGAACAATTAACATAAACCAAACAGACAGATCACAGGAAGCAACAGATGAATCACAGAAATTTGAACAGAGAGATTGCGGTTTAGGATTTGTTACCCTTGTAGTATCCTCGTTCCTTCAACCAAGTTAGGTTGAGGATCTTCAAATCGTCTTCACGGAACAGGTTCGAGCTCAGATTGAAACGGCAATGAGGTCTCTGGAAGCAGGGGAGGCAGTGTGGTCGTCGGACTTGGGGAAATTGAGGGAAACGGTGGAGGCAACTGTGGATTGGGCCGGAGAAGATGGTGGTGCACGGCTTAGGGGTTGTAACAGGGGCGGCGTTGTCATAGGACTTGGAGGGAATCGAGAGGAACGGTGGAGATTGAGGGCGTTGGAAAGGGATTCCGGCGAACTGGTTTTTGGGGGATTCAAGGGACGCCGGGGAGTTGGTTTTGTGAGGGAAGACCGCCGGTAAATGGGAGAGAGGGAGAGCTTGGGTTGAATCGGGATGAGGAAGGTTGAAGGAGGTAGAGCGGCGGGATAGAGCTTCGGATTGGAGAAGAGGTTTAAGGGAGAAGATTGGTTGAGGTTTGAAGTCGCCGGTGTAGATGAAGAGGACAGGTGAAGGTTTGGCCGGAGGGAGAGGAAGCTTGGTTGAGTTTTAGGGAGCTTGGCAATGGATATCTGTGTAATGCGTATAGAGAGAGAGAGGAGAGAGAGAGAGTATGCGTGTTGAGAGAGAAAGAGAGGAAGTCTGTGTGTGTTAATTATGAGAGAAATGTGAATGAGGCCCCCCCTTTCCAAATGAACGTAAAATGGTATTTAAATGGGGATTGGGAAATGGGTTTTGAGCTGGGCCTGGGCTGATGAAATGTGAATTGTAAATTGTCTTTTGAGAGACAATTACAAGATTGTGATTTTGGGTCGGGGTACTCACAGGTTGCAGATTCCAGCTATGTCATTGTTCAGTCAACAAAGGCTCTAAATGCAACTCCAAACATGCATTTACTTCCTTGTCTCCTTGTCCCCTCCAATGGCTATATCCAAGCCCATAAAAGGAGTCATCCAAGACTGAAAAAACACTACCCCTATCACACAAAACCTTTACAACCTTACCTTTAACCCTTCTCAACCTGCAACCAATAATCTAAACATCTTTGAGACACTTGTAACTGACCTCAGGTGTATAAACTAATTTGTAAAACCACTTAAGACTGACTTTAAGTGGGTATTGTACCTTGCTCAAGTATAGAGCATAATCCCTAATAGACTGTACTTATTAGGAAGAGGAAGTTCAAGGAACTTGCCTATCCAATCCTTTGTAAATCTTAACGGGAACTAGATTTAAGTGGATTGATCTCACTTGTCAAGATTGACAGTGAGGGTAGACGTAATAGGAGTGAACTCTGAACCACCTTAAAATTCCTTGTGTTCATTTGGTACTATCACACAACACACACACACACATCTACACACACTTACACCATTCACCAGTCTTTACATTATTTCAACACTTTTATTCCGCTGCACATTTAACACTTGCTTTTAAATCCAGTTAATATCTGACAGCTAAGATTTCACCTCAGCTGTCAAAGCTTAACTGTCTAACCTTCCAATCTGATTAAAGTAAACAGGACCTTTCAATTTTTATTTTATTTTCATTTAATTTTTTAATGGATTGTGTTTTTATTTTCAAGAAAAAGTTCTTGAAAGCTTAAAGTTTTAATCTTTTAAGTTTTGGAAGATATGGCGGATAAGAGACGAAATTCAACAACAGAATGTTTATCTGTAAGGGTGAGTTCTCAGATCACTATTATTTTCCCACTTTTGTTTTTGCTTATTATCCAATTTTCATTTAATGGGTGGATTTGTATATGGATGTTGTTTTAAATTTGGTTATGCAAATCTGTTATATATGTTACTTACCACCGAAAGATGCATTGCCCTCAAACGAATGATCCAAAGATGGGTTGACGAAGGCATGCTTGACCGCTATGTCATGAAGAAAGATGGCAAGCGGAAACGGAAGGAGGACTAGAGTGAAGATGATAACAAGAACGAGGTCATGGAACAGATGCCTCCTAGGGCCAAATTGCACGTGATTCAAGAAGAGGTAGTCTCCACCAGAGAGCTAAGGGACCAAATTCATGAATTGAGCAAGGTATACCATGTTCCTGCTTGGGTTCATAAAGTGGAAGAGGTCATAAGTTTCTCTCCCAATGAATTGGCTGGAACCCGTGCAGCCCGTGAGTAACACTTGGTGATAAAGGGTCGAATTGATAATTGTGAATGTGAGAGACTTCTCATTAACACGGGGGCCTCTCGTGATATTATGTACTACTCTGCCTTCCATATGATGGATTTGAAAGACACTATCCTGGAACCTTATCATGGAAGGCTAGAAGGTTTTACCAACCGTAAAGTCGGTACAAAGGGAACTGTTGATCTACAACTGGAAGTTGGGGAACATCCCTTTCGAACCGTGGCTACAGTCACTTTCGTAGTCATGGATATGACAAGTGACTATCACGCCATCTTAGGCATTCCAAGCCAAGCAAAACATGTGTTGGTCTCCTCCCTTCCTCACCAACGAGTATAATTTCCTACTCGTGGTGGAATTGGATGCGTGAGGGCGACCGCCAAGGACTTCTTGGAGCATGTCGTGAAGAGCCGAAAAGCATCTAAAAGCGTGGAGATAGATACTCCGGAAGACAACATCAAAATTTCTAAGTCTCTAAAAACTACCCACACCAGCTCTAGGATGAGCTATATCCGTGCGGTACTAGAAGAGGAACCTTTGTTCCTAGAAATTGCAGATGACCAGGACATAGTTCCGTCTGTCCCGGAAACAGATCTTGTTCTCGTCAACGGCCAAAACTCGTGGGCCAACCCTGACTTGAGGATAGTTGATCTGTCTGACGTTGACGAACTGATGGAAGAGGAAGACCTCAACGTAAATGACAATGAGGGTAGAAGACTTAGAGAAATTATTATTGAATCCTTGGAATTTTGAGACAGTCCAGAAATGGAGCCTGTAGATGAATTGGAGGAGGTAGTCATCAACCCTGACTACCCTGAGCAAAAAATCAAACTCAGGGGCCAGCTATCCCAAGAATAAAAGGAAGAAATCATCTCCCTCTTAAAAAATAGTCTTGGTGTCTTCGCTTGGAGAGTTGAAGATATGAGGGGAATTAATGAAGAAGTAGCCCTCCACCGCCTGGAAGTTGACCCGTCTTCTAAAACCATTACGTAGAGAAGGAGGATCTTTGCAAGGGACAAGGAGGAAGCTATCAAGGAAGAGGTGCAAAAGTTACTTAGCGCTGGAATCATCCGAGAAGTGAAATACCCCGTTTGCTTGGCCAACGTGGTGATGGTTAAAAAACAAAATGGGAAGTAGCGAATATGCATTGACTTCACCGATCTCAACAAGGCCTGCTCAAAGGACAATTACCTTCTCCCCATAATTGATACGTTGGTTGACTCAATAGCTGGACACCGAACTCTCAGTTTCTTAGATGGCTATCATCGATAAAAATGGCGGAAGAGGACATTGAAAAAATAGCCTTCCAAACATCGGGGGGAAATTATTGTTATGTCATGATGCCCTTTATGCTTAAGAATGCGGGTCCCACGTACCAATGCATGGTGAATGAAGTGTTCGGAGAACAAATAGGTCGTAACATGGAGGCCTACATTTCTGACATGGTCATAAAGACCAAGGAGGGCATTCATGCCCCTGACCTGGAGGAAACCATTAACAATCTTCGAGCAACCAACATGAAGCTAAACCCAAGTAAGTGTGTATTTCGGGGTGACACCCGGAAAATTCCTAGGCTTCATGGTATCTCAAAGGGGAATAGAGGCAAACCCTGAAAAAATCAAGGCACTTATTGATATGAAGGAACCTACCAACATCAATGAGGTTCAGATATTGAATGGAAGAATAGCGGCTCTTAGGAGACTCATTGCCAAATCCGACGAGAAGTCACTACCTTTCTTCAATGTCTTGAAGGGGGCTACAAGCTTCTCCTGGACTCCCGAATGTACTGAAGCATTCCTCCAGTTGAAGGAGTACTTGGGTTCCCATCCCTTATTAAGCAGTCGGATCGCTGGCGAGATGCTTTATGTCTTCCTAGCCGCCGCGGACCACGCAGTTGCAGCTGTCCTAGTACGAACTGATGAAGGAACTCAGAAATCAGTCTACTACGTATATAAGGTATTGTCAGACGTGGAAAGCAGAATGTTTGAGGGTTGACCTGGCTACTAATGAGGTTGAAAAGGTGAAGAAGGAGTTAGAGAATCTTACTACCAGGATGCTAGAGGTTGAAGAAGAACACATTAAGGAGGTGGACGGAGAAAAAGAGGAGTTCATGATGGATGCCACCAAATTGGTGATGGAGAGCAGGATCAACATGATAAAGGAATTTGAGATGGGGCAACATGTTGGATGGAAGATTGAAGATGAAGTGACCATGTTGAACGCTTTTCTGGGTGAGAGTGTGGATGGTTGAGAAGTCAACTCACAAGAAGTCAAGTTGCTAGCACAAAGCGAAGGTATGGATGGTAAGGAGGGTGAAGTTGTACCTGTAGCAAAAATCTGAAAACAATTTATTTTCAATGTTTTTGGACAATTTATGGTTGTGTGTTTTATTCTTCATGCCTTTGTTGGCATGCAAACTTGGTTAAAATAGGGGAGTGTCCCTAAGACGTTTTTTATATTTGGTTTGTAACAGGCTCATAAGATTCTATACATTTCTTTTGATTGATGTTGGGATGGTTCAACATCTTAGGTTCGTATGGCGTTTTGAACTTTATTTACCTTTTAATGGTATTTTCCAAGTTTGGTAGTGCTTTTATCTGTTTGATAACTTCTTCTGTTGGATTATTGATTTATAATGAGCTTTTTAAGATTGAATGCAACATTTAAAGTGATCTTAGGCAACATGTAAATTTTATAACCAATTTGGTAAAGATAACATGCAACGATGTTATAACCGATTTGTACAGATAACATGCAACGATGTTATAACCGATTTGTAAAGATAACATGCAATAATGTTATAACTGATTTGTGATGACATGTAGAAATGTCATTTTTTCTGTGTCCTTTTGGGTAACATGTTCAATGTTACAACCTTAGTTCACAACTTTGATTTAAATGGAAGTCATAATTCATATAATAAGATGAATTAAGTCCAACCTTTTAAATCAAGTATGAAAATCGTGCCCCCAGGCGATAATACAATAATAGTTCCATATGCATGCTTCATTCTACTTTTGCGTATGAAAAGATTATGTACCTTATATCATCAAGAAAAACTTATCATTTCAAGGCGCTTAACACATTGTCTCAGATGTCCTCTTATCCAACATGTTGAGGGATTTTCGTCATGTAACATAGAAACATGTTAGAATTAGGTGTTAGCTTAGCTAACACCCCACCCATGCTTAAATTAGTAAGGGTTTATTTAAATAAAAGGAACAAGAATTTGAAAGATGTTAATAAGAGATTCATACATTGACGTTAAAATTTTAACTTACATGTAGTAGTGCTTAAGATGTTTAGCATTCGAGCTTCTATCCACTTAGAAAAGTAGTCCGTCATTACTAACATAAAGAGTCTCCCTCCTGGGGCTTTCGGTAATTTACCAACTATGTCCATGCCCTACTGCATGAATGGCCAGGATGAAAGTACATAATGTAAAGGTTCAGCAGGTTGGTATAAGATGTTGCTATGTCGTTGGCAAGCATCTCATTTCAAGGCATAGTCCATCGCATCTTGTCTAATTGTTGGCTAGTAACACCCTGTCCTAAGTGCTTTTGATGATAATGATTTGCCCCAGAATGAAGATAATAATCCAACTAGTTTCAATGAAAAGGCACTAAATGCCGTCTATGAATGGGTTGACATGCATATGTTCAAACTCATTTAAAATAGTCCCACTGCAAAAGATGCTTGGGATACTTTACAATGATTTTATGAAGGTGATGGTAGTGTCCGAGAAACGAAGCTTAGGGGTCTCACTAGCAGGTTTGAAAGATTAAGAATGGGTGAAAATGAAGATATTTCTTCTTATTTTGAAAAGTTTATTGATATTTCAAATGAGTGTCAAGTATTAGGAGAACCTTTTATTAATAAACAACTTGTTTAGAAACCTAATCGTAATCTTCCCGAACGTTTCAATATTAAAGTTTCTGCTATTAAAGAGGCCCATAATCTTTCAACTATGGATATTAATTCCTTGATGAACATTTTGAAAAAATTTGAATTAAATCTTAATGAGCAAACCGAAGCTTCAAAGGGCAAAAAAAATTGCCTTAAAAGTTGAATCTTCGGACACAATAGTGGATGATGAAGATAAAGCCTTCGAGGAATTAGACAAGAATACAAGTGTAGCTTTACTTTCAAAGAATATAATTCCATGCATAGAAAGTTTAACAATGTGCAGGTTAAAGCTAAGGATCAACAATCCAAAATGCATAGGTTTGTGCTTGATAGTTGGGATCCGATTGTCATGGATCTAAGTGCATCAACAAACGAGGCACCGTTGAAGTACACGCAAGTCAGAGATTTCATCCTTGGCATAGAGTTGCAAAGGAAGAGGAAGGGAGAGACTTTCGTACAAGCACTAAAGGTGGGAGTGGTAAAGGGAGGAGGGGAGGACCGAGATCTAAAAAGCATCCGGCAAAGTGCTACAAGTGTGGTGTAAGGGTCATACAAGTTATGACTGCCCGGATAATTCTAACATAGGTGACGGTCACGCGGGACTCGCCGAGGAGTACATTGCAGATGAATTGTTCTTGAGAGAAAAGAAGTCAGATGAGGCCTGGGTATTAGATTCAGGTGCATCATTTCATTGATGTAGTGACTTAGATGAGATGGAGCAATACACCTCAGGTGATTTTGGAGTGGTCTATCTTGTTGATGTTCAACCTTTGAAGATCGTGGGAAAAGGGGATGTACAGATCAAGACACAAAGTAGGGTTGTTTTGGAGTTGCTTGATGTGAGGCACACTCCTAGCTTGAAGAGGAGATTGATTTCCGTTGGAAAGTTAGACAATGAAGGGTATAGATTAACCTTCAATGGTGGGTCATGGAAAATAAAAAAGGAGAGGAGGTAGTAGCTCTAGGGAGAAAGGAGAAGATGTTGTACACTAAACAACATTATTCGCTCGGGTGGGAGCAAGAGGCTAGCCGACTGGCTTGTTGGTGAAAAAGGGAGAGCCATCAAAAAACGACAGGTTAGGAGGAGGATGACTCAAAGTTGATCATCGTGGAGAACAATTCACGCGGACCTAATAGGGAGCGAGGAAACACCACAAGCATTCAATGCAAAAGAAAAAGGGAGACCGTGTTTCATGGAGTGGAATTGCGAGGAAAGTGGGTTTGAAAGGAGAAGGCGATGTTGGACTTGCTTAGAGGAATCAAAGGAGAAATTGGTTTGGAGAGGCAAGAGGAATCCAACATGGAGAGGTTAGCGTCGCTTCGCTTCAACACGCCGTAGAACTTGAACGAGGAGGCTCGGTGATATCAAGTCAGTATGGGAGTTAAATGTGTTCGGAGGATCATTCCATGGTGGGAGTTGACGGTTAGGGTCTATGGTTATGGTTTTAGTCTTCAGGTGGGAGATTGTTGGGAGTGGAGTCCTAAAACAACATGGATTATGGAGGAGAAAAGGAAGCCTAAATCATTAAGGAGTTTGGGTTGAGATCGAATTGCAAACCAAGGATAAAAAGGAAAGAGAAATTCGTCGGGAGGGGCGACACGGCCATGCTAAGGAGGCATACACGGTCGTGCCACTGAAGATAAGTTTCTTTGATTTTTACCAACAATCAGAGTATGCCTGTTACACGTACAGGCCTAACGGCCTACGATATTGCTCTGCGTCACCCGATTAATAAGTTTTTCTTTTAGAAAACTTCATCTTAGATCCTTGTAGGCTTTAAAATGAATTACAAAATGGTCCATGGAAGACGTTAAATAAGTCTAGGAGTCCTCATGTAGAAATAGATGATTTCCGGGATGTGGTACATATAGGTAGAGCCGTCAATTCGGGATTAGGAGATGGGACGGGACGGGTCGTCTCGAATTCTTCGCGGGCCTAAAATACCTCGTCCCATCCCAAATCTACCTCGGGACGCGGGATAATACGGGACAATGCGGGACAAGAAGCTTCTAATATTATAAAACTAAAATCCAACTGAGATGATGTTAAAACATTAAATTGAAAGCATAAGATAAATCTTTTACAATCCAACAAGATCAAAAACTTTTGAATTTCATAAAACAGCTTAATCAACGCAAAAGACACTGTATAGTTGAAAAAGAAAACTAAAGATTAAGTGCTAAAATACCTTTGAGGTTAAAATAAAATAAATATTAAGGTTAAAAAAATGCGGGACGTACCGTCCCATCCCGCTTTGTCTTGCGTCCCACACGGGATGTCCAAAATAGGCCCGCTTTTATACGAAATTAGAATATACTATCCCGTCTTGTCCCATTTATATGACGGGACGGGACGTCCTGAAGAGACGATCCCAAATTGACGGCTCTACTTATAGGTCTGCTGGTCGGCCGTTAATTAACGTAATCTCAATGATTGATTGCGGGCGTTGTCAATAACAAAGTGATCAAAAAAATATTGAGGACCCACATGACAACAAATGTTTTTTATTTTAATATATTGGGGTACATGAATGTTTCTGATGCAATTGCCCCAGAGGCAATTAATGAATACTAGTTAATAAAAGTAAAAATCAACCACCACATGTTTCAGGTTTAAAGAACAGGGAATTTTCATTAAGATCGTAGACGAAACGCGTATCCTGTTGCTGCAATGATCCCAAAATGTTAGGCCAATCACTAGCGGCTTCCAGCATCTTAAGGCAGAAAGTTTTACGTTCCCAATTGAAAAGGTACACACTTGTCACAGGCAAATCAAGTTGAGCAGAGTCCTCTAAATGAAACGAAATGGTCTGCAAGTAGTCCGTTAGAAGTCGACGGGATATCAGGTTATAGCGATAGCAGAGATCTGACTTGCCAGAAATTCGAGTGAAGTATCCAGTGTTCGAGAGATGGTTCACAATCTTGGATTTGATTCCAAGGTAAGCGACACTGGTTAAAAACGTGAATGGAGAACCAGTGTCAAGGAGTAAACCCCCGTTACCACCATAAGGATTTCGAGCAAATGTCCCTGGAGGAAGATTAAGGCGCTCTTCTCCAACCGAGATATCAAGTAGATTGATAAACCATCCATGATGATCATTGCTGTGTTCAATAAAAGGGACCGTTTGAAGATTTCCTTCAGGGGTGTTCGGAATATCATCTCCAAACGTGACCAAGTTAACCACACTTGGAGCTGTGTTGACATCAACGAGGCAGTAAGAGAATCGGCCTTTTCCGCCATGTTGACTCAACTGGCTGGGAAAAGAATCGGGGTGCCTACTCATTCCTAAGACTCCAGATATTATAGTGTTGGAAGGGAATCCAAAACCACCTGTCACCAATGAGCACCCGAAACGTATGTTGGAAGCAGTTTGGGCTGGATTATTATCCAAGGAAGAAAAAGTGTCGTAGGAAGCAATTCCCTTGGTATACTGTCCGCTTATGTATCCAGATTGGTACTGGCATTGACGTCCGATTCTGATGTAAATGGGGGCTTTACAGTTGATATCATCAGAAGACATTTCACGATAAGTGGTGGATAGTTCGGGATTGAACTTGGCCGTTGATTGGGGGAAGCATGTGGTACAAGAAGCACACTGTGTCCACGAACGAAAACCCCCGGTGTCAAGTAGTAGGAATACTTTCTGGGCTGGGGTTCCTATACTCATTTCAACCACGATTCTTTCTTCCTCATTTGTGAGAGGAGGCTGGATCACATCGGTATGAATGGTTTTGTTAGCAGATGATTTATTAAACGAAGTCCAGTAAAAAGCTCGGTCCTTTGAGGCATGGACATAGGACTTATACCTCTCACGAAAGGTATTATTTCTGTGGGAGGCACGAATGAGCTTTAGGCTAAAGGCAGCAGGTTTAGAGGAAGTTTTTGGGATGTGAAAGGTCATTAGAAAGATTAGAAGAATGATTGCAAGTATGGCTTTGATTCCAGCCATGTTTGGGGGATGAATGGATCATTTAGTCACCTCTCCTTTATATATATTCTTTGGGAGGACGAAATGACACACTTTTCTCTTAAATCTTTGTCAAAGTAAATTACATAAATAAGTAGAGCATTATGTATATTTGAATACTAATTCCTAATATTTCATATGATTTTGGAAATATAAAAGAGAAAAAAAGTCTCACCATGTTATATATATATATATATATATATATATATATATATATATATATATATATATATATATATATATATATATATATTCATATGTAATACTTACTGCTTCCTAATTAATTATTTTTTACTTTAGATGATTTTGTTTCATAACAACTGAAATCTACGTAATACAATTTTATAACTTATTTATTTTTACTTTCTACAGAATTTATTTTTATAAGTAGTTGAATCTCATTGGTTATATGTAAAACTATATGGCATACTATTGAAGAAATCTATGTAATACTATTTCATGGATTTCACCTTAAAACTGCACGCGTTTGACAAGTTAAATATTGTAAATCTGTTTTAATAAGGCCTCATTTCAAATTTAAAAATAAAATCATTTCTCTATAGGCAAAAATTTTATTGTAATTTCAAATATTATGTAAGAATGATATTATCATCATCATGTGTTTTTAAATTTTTTGAACCAAAACATAAATGTTACCTTTTATTTATTTACTTATTTATCTATTTTATATTTTTTAATCGAAAAGGGCAAAGGCCCCAAAATTTTATTAATAGAATAAGCAATAAAGTAAAGTACATTGAGGGGGATATAAAACCTTACCTCAAAAATAAAAGAAAAGAGAAAAACAAGCAACGAGATTATCTTCATTTACCCATTCATCTTGAATCCAACTTTTTTTTTAACTACTCACACACACACACAGAAGCGCCTAGAAAATAAATCCTAGAGAGAGAAAGTCTTCCCTCTAACTTCTAGGGGGGATCGAACTCATGACCTCCAGGTTGGAAGCCATGAGCTCTAGCCAGCAGGTCAAATCACCATGTGCATCTTGAATCCAACTTTGAAAGAAAGGCTTATGTATATCCTGGATGGACTCCTAGGGAAGTTGGGCCCTAGGCCGGGGCCCTGGCCGCCCCCCTTATGGGTCGGGCCTGATGGTAATACTAATATTAGAAACTGATCTTTCATAGCAGTGTTGCTATTATAAGGATATGTGAGGTAAGAATTGAAATTGACTGATTGCATACCCTTTTATGCAGTAAGAATGGTAATACTTGAGCTAGTTGTTGTTGACTTTAAGTTACTCAATTACATACCGGCTAGCTAAACTCCTCTGACCTCTGTCAAACTTGCTGCTGACTGCAATAGCTTAACTGTTTCGTTTCTTTTATAGGAAATTTAGCAACTTTCTCAAGGAAATTATTTTCATTGCTAGGCATTAGTACCAGATGCATGAAGGCAAATATCTCTTTCACAAAAATACTAGTATTAGAATGACTGAATAAGGTTTTCATTTGCATTAACAAAGGAATTCACCCAAAACCAAATCAAATTATTTAAAAGATAAGCTCCTTGTGAAATAAGTCAACTCAAGCAATTGCCAGAACTCGGAAATTTGGTTTTAGCCTATAACCTATTGTCAAAGATGGTATGTTCAAGTATCAGATGATTGTGAAAATTAACTATGTCTCGGTTGTTAGAAAAGATAGCCAGAAATCGGGCCATATGAAGATCCGAAAGGTTATAACAAAACAACGAAGGAGGAGAGAAGGGTATCCTTAGTTCACAAAATAGATAAGAGAACCATCGGAGCTCCTCAGTGGTGATAGTCAAAGCCCGATACTCAGCTTCACTACTAGACCGTGAAACGGTAGATTGTTTCTTTGCCGTCCAAGAAACGATATTTGGTCCAATGAAGATGTAAGAACCTGAAAGGTCCTGTTTACTTTAATTAGATTGGAAGGTTAGACAGTAAAGCTTTGACAGCTGAGGTGAAATCTTAGCTGTCAGATATTAACTGGATTCAAAAGCAAGTGTTAAATGTGTAGCGGAATAAAAGTATTGAAATAATGTAAAGACTGGTGAATGGTGTAAGTGTGTGTAGATGTGTGTGTGTGTTTTGTGATAATACCAAATGAACACAAGGAATTTTAAGGTGGTTCAGAGATCACTCCTCTTACGTCCACCCTCACTGTCAATCTTGACAAGTGAGATCAATCCACTTAAATCTAGTTCCCGTTAAAATTTACAAAGGATTGGATAGGCAAGTTCCTTGAACTTCCTCTTCCTAATTAGTACAGTCAATTAGGGATTATGCTCTATACTTGAGCAAGGTACAATACCCACTTAAAGTCAGTCTTAAATTGTTTTACAAATTAGTTTATACACCTGAGGTCAGTTACAAGTGTCTCAAAGATGTTTTGATTGTTGGTTGCAGGTTGAGAAGGGTTGAAGGTAAGGTTGTAAAGGTTGTGTGTGTTAGGGGTGGTGTTTCTTCAGTCTTGGATGACTCCTTTTATAGGCTTGGATATAGCCGTTGGAGGGGACAAGGAGAAGGAAGTAAATGCATGTTTGGAGTTGCATTTAGAGCCTTTGTTGACTGAATAATGACATAGCTGGAATCTGCAACCATGGATGTGATCTTCATGGAGATGAGCTGGCAGCATCAGATGAGAGAGATTGGGCAAGGCACATCTTGATCATCACATAAGTACATCACTGTTGTTTGTTTGCTGAAGATCATAGCTGTCAGAGGGATGAAACCTTTGCTGTTTGAGAACCTTAGCTGTCAGAGCTAAGTCTTTGATCTAGATGGTTTAGGCAATATGTAATGATCCATATGTAAATAAATACATTAATATATATGATTGGTCTTGAGTTAGATCATTGAAGCTTGGTTAAATCATTGCTGTCCAGTTGATATATAAGATGTGCAGTTTGAGTTATGGGCTTAGCTGTCCAAAGTCATATGTTATCTTGGCTGTCAGATAACATATGATATATTTCTTTGTCAAAACCTTTTATAACTATGTGGCTTACATAGTTAGGTCCTAACAATTTCCCCCTTTTTGGCAAAGTAATATATCTAATAAAGATATAACCTGCAAGATACTCATGAATTGAATATACCAATGAAGATGAAAATCAATCTTCTTGATTCAATCATAAGAGTTTTAAAACAAAATATATTATTCAAAATAAACATTGTTTTTAAAGCAGGAAATAAAGGTAGGGTTTAAAAATACTTATCCACAAAAAAGAAAAATTTCCTAATCAGAAAATTCATCTCTTTCTCTTCTGGCTTCAAGGATCTCAGCTATTTATGTTAGCAACACCTTTTTCATCTTCTCATCAACACCTCTGTAATACATTTCAATGTTCCATTCCTAGCTCATCTCATCATCATAGGTGAAGGTTTGGTCTTGCCTCTCCTTGAGAACAGCTTTGTATAGAGGCTCTTCATCATCTTTCAATCTCAGATTACCCCATTTGGGAGCCTTCTTTGGTTTTGAGCTTTGACCTCTAGTTCTTGCAAATAGGTTAGAGAAGAAGGGATTTGTTTGTAGAGAGATGGGTTGTTGAGCTGGATGTTGAGGAGGATTTGTTGAGACAGTGAGAACAGTAGAGGTTGAAAACTGATGTTGTTTCATCACAGGAGCATCATCTTCATCATCACTTGACACAATCACATTAGGAGCAGCACCAAAGGCTCTCTTTCCCAGGTTAACAGCTTCTTCATCAGATTCAATACTCTTTCCTTTGGATGCCATCCTTTCAGACTTGGAAACAGTTGAGACTTCCAACATGTGTCTCATTTTGGTTATCATTGACCTAGTGAATCTTTGCATATTTGAGATGGTCACATGGTAAGGAGGCACATAGGTTGAAGGGTTAAAGGTTGGAGGAAGTTTGGATTGGAGAGATCTGGTGTTTAGGGGGATGAAAGAAGGAGGTACTGAAGAAGTAGGAGGAAACATAGCTGTCAGGCTAGGCTTTGCAATGACAGCCATGATTTTGGCTTTATTGAGAAGGATTCTCCAGTACATCTCTTTGACAAGCTCAATGCAAAGGGCATAAACCAGGGATGAAGGCATATAGATGCATTCATTGATATTGGAAGAGAGAAGCTGGGAGAACAAAATTTCCCAATCAATGATGGTTGAAATGTCCATGAAGTTTGGTAGTCTGGGGGCTTTATGAAAGAAAGAGTTTGGGAGAGCTATTCTGTACTTCTTCCATTCCTCATGGGAAAACATAATGAGGTCACACCTATTCCTTGTATGAATCATAATGGAATTTTTGCTTAACAGCCAAGGATTGGGGATTAAGCTGGGATTGGCAATCTCAGGAAAGTGGGTAATCTCCTTCAATCTTTGGTGGGCAGCCATAATAGAGGGGAAGGAAAAGTCAATATCACAATCCAAAATCCAAGGTTCACAGGTTGGAAGGATTTCAGTATCCAGATTAGAGTCATGTGATTCTTGGGTTTCAGTGGCTTCAACAGGTTTGGGTTAGGCTTCAGAATCAGGGGTAGGATCAGGTGTTTCTTGGGTTTGAACAGGCTCAACAGGTTTGGATTGAGGTTCAGGTTCAGGCATGATAGCTTTCTTAGCCATATCTCTGGTTTTGATTAAATCCAGGGCTTTTTGAACATCTTCCTCATTTAACAGGGATCTTAAGTAATGAAGAACAGCAGGGGCTTGAAATGGGTGAGGAATGACCGGAGAAAGGGATAGTTATTAGAATGGGAGAATGAGGACTGCTGTTCCCCCATAACTGAGGCTCACCTTTTTCAGAGCCAGGGCTATTCCCCCTTTATTTTTCAACACTAGGCTCATTTGGACTAATGTTGGAAGGGTTGAGATTGAGGATGCCTTGAGCTACAGAATCATGTGGTGAACTGGATTGGTCTTTAGATGAGGAGGGTTGAGGTGTGTTTGGTTTCAACTTTTTGGATGGGGGAGCATCTTTATCTGATTTTCTCTTCCTAGAGAAGGTATTGAGAGTAAGAGTGGGGGTAGAGATTACCTTAGATGGGGTTTCAGCAACTGAAGAAACCTTAGCTGTCAGAGTAGAGGCTACCATAGCTGTCCCAGATGACTGTCCAACCTTGGCTGTTCTCACTTCCATCAGAGACTCAGCAACAGCTCTTCTCATGTTCTCATCATGCTCATCATCATCACTTTCTTCCTCTTCACCAGCATACTCATCAATAGCTTTGAAGATGGGATCTGATTGTGTTTCTTCACTGTCAGCTTGTTCTTCATCAATCTTCTTTCCTTTGTCTGTAACTTGAGCCATTTCTTGCTCAACAGTTTGCTCTACCTCTTCTTGTACTTTCTTTCCTTTGCTAAGTTTCTTTCCTTTTCCAGTTCTCTTCATCTTTGCTTGGCTTATTCTCCTCTTGATTTTGCTAGGAGTGGTCTCTTGAGCTCTTTCTCTTATTACTACACATGTGTCATGCTTCCTTTTTGATCTCTTGTCATTGATCATGTGACCCAATGACTTACACATTCTCATGTCATTTCCATCTTTCTCTATCAGTCTCAGAGTTGCTGCCTCAAGATTTTCAGAGCTGTCCCCAAATTCTACCTTTTTCTTCCCTTTGAGTCTGAATGTGCTTGAGTTAAAACTCCTGGTTTGCATAAGAGGGGAGGATTTAAGCCAAACCTTTTTAAGGGGAGGGTTCAACTTAGGGATTAAGTGGTGTAGGATTCCACTCATGAATCTGAAATTATTCATTCTTGGGGTTTGCTTCTTAAATTTCCAAGGAGTGGGTGAGGTAGCTAGTTGAAAATTGTGTAGTAGGGCAACACTCCAATTGACATCCTTAGCTATCAAGCTCAAGCCTTGCTTCCACTCATTTGGACTGATTTGGTCCAAATATGATTGCTTTCCTTCAAATCCCTTGATAACAACATCCATCAGGGTTGATTTAAACAAATCAAGGGTTCCCTTTTTGATGGGTTTGTTCTGTTCTACAAGGTAGTTGCAGCTGGGTTTATTGAAGAATTTCTTGTAGAACATGTCTAATGCACAGTCCTTTATGTCCCAAAGGTTGCTCCTTGTTCCATTTCATATAGGAATGTTGTAGACTTCAGAAACCAATTTGGGAGACACAAGAATCTCAGTTCCTTCAATGTTGATCCTTATTGATCCATCATCAAGTCTCTGTCCAGCCATGTACATTTCTCTACATAGATTCTCATAGATGGGGGGTTGAGCTTCCATCATTTTGCAGAGGTTGTTGGACTCAAGAAGTTCTTTAATAAGAGCTCCAACTTCATGGTTGTAGAAGTCAGGTTTGATAAAGTACCCATGTGCTTCAGGGTAAGACATTTTGAAAGAACAGAGGTTTAGGGTTTGCAAAGGTATAGTGATTTAGAGAGGGAGATTTGAAGGGTGAAGAATGTTTGATTGAAGAGGGATTGATTTCGCAATGTTAATATGTTAATGAGGAGGAGATTTGAGAGGCTTAACGGCTAAGACGTGGGTTAGTGCAATGGTTTAAAAAGACCATTTAAGGGAGTGACTATTCATGAACAGTGTTATTTGTCCCCCACTCATTACTTGAGCAATAACTTCCCATAAAACATGGGAGTTATTTTCGTACACAAAGACGAAATTTCAGAGGGAATAAATCAGAGAAGTTAATAGATATGTGTTAGTGGCAAGTTCCAAAACTTCCTCGATTTGGCAAGAACTACATTCATGGCTATCAGACTTGAAGACCAGCCAAGCCTATTTTGAATGATTATTGCCACTAATTTGACAAAACCTAAATTTGTCTATAAAAGGAAATGGTTCAGATGATGAAACTTACTAAATTCATTTCATTAGTATAGCAAATGGGAAGATTGGTTTCAATGTGTAGTCCAAGTAAAATGGCTAAAACAGCAAAAAAACTTGTCTTTCAAAGTCCAAGGGTGGATGAGACTAGAGAGGAAAGGTTTGAGAGAGAATTTTTGTCATATAGAATCCAAACTGATAATGGTTTGGAACAGGAAGTGGATCAATTGCCAAATGATAATCCACATAAGGAAGATGAGTTGAGAGAGAGAGAGTTTAGAAAGAAGTTTTGGGAGGTGGAGAGACTAGCACTGTTGGAGGGTGAGAGAAACAGGTTAAGGGAGATAGCTAGGAACAAGGGTAAAGCTAAGATGGTTGGTGATAGGCAAAATGATCTGACAGCTAAGGTTAAGCTGTCAAGAAAAGGGAAGGAAGGTGAATCAAGTAGGCAGGTTGAGGTAGGTGCAGAGAAAGTCAGCACATTTGGGGAGCTTGTGAAGCTTGACAGCAATGAAAGGATTAAGATTGACACACAAATTGGTCAACCTGATTTCTTAGCTGTCAAGAAGTTCACAGCTGTAACCAGAGATTCACTCACTCTTAGTCAAACAGTTCTTGAGGGAACTGGAGACAACTTTGCAGGTGTGCAAAGTTCTCCTTCCAAGGCTTATATGAAATTGTTCTCTCAGTTTCTCAAGTGTTTGAGTCCAGCAGCTCTGAATGGTGATAAAGATGAAGGTCCTCAGTCTGATCAAGCTATCATTGCACAGGCAAGTGCAAACTCTTTAGGTACTTTCAGCTTTATCTCACCACTCAGTGAGTATCCTCCTTATAATGCAGTGGAGGAATGGTGGCCAAGGAGGGTGTGTCCTTCTTTGCAATTCTCAACCACAGCTATTGATCCTTTTATGGAAAGGCACCCTGTATGGCTAGAGAGGTATGGGGACTTCAAAGAGAATGCATATCAAGCTCCAGATATTATCTCTAGTGATAATGGATGTGGAGATGATTACTTCCAAGATCAGCTATGGAATAGTCAAGATTGACAATCCTTAGCTGTCAAAGCATTCAGGAGGGCTAATTGTGATGAGAAGGAGGATAGTGAAGCTTTTGATAAGGGAATTTGTGTTTGTGTTTGATGTTTTGTGTTTTGAAGATTGGATGTATGGTAGGAGTGTGTTTTGGTTTGATGTTTTAAGAAGGGTTTAGGATAGGATAATGGTTAGCTGTCAGATTCCACAATGTTGACAGCAGCCATAGGTAATGTTTTTCCTTGTTATCAATGAAAGATCTTTTATTTTGGCAAGTTAATCATTCCTAACATTGCTCTTAGCATTTCAAATCTCTTTTCATCCATGTTTTTTGTTAGGATGTCAGAGACATTATCTTCAGTGCAAACTTTTGCCAAGTTAATATTTCCCTTTTCTACATGGTCTCTGATGAAGTGATGCCTAACTTCAATGTGCTTGGTCTTGGAATGTTGAACTGGATTTTATGTCATGGAAATAGTGCTAGAAATGTCACAGAAGATGGGAATATTTGACAAGTCCGTCCCAAAGTCTTGAAGTTGACTTTTAAGATAGAGAATTTGAGGGCAGCACAAGCCTGCAGCAATATACTCAGCCTCAGCTGTTGAGATAGCTACTGAGGTTTGCTTTTTGCTTGACCTTGAGATGATTCTTGATCCAATAAACTGGCATCCACCAGTTGTGGATTTTCTATCTAGATTGCATCCAGCATAGTCTGAGTCAGTGAATCCAATTAGAGAGAATAGGGATTCAGTGGGATACCACAAACCATAATCAGGTGTTCCTTTGAGATATCTCAAAATTCTCTTGACAGCAGAAAGATGAGATTCTTTGGGATTGGCTTGAAATCTTGCACAAAGGCAAACACTAAACATGATATCAGGTCTTGAAGCTGTCACATATAGGAGTGATCCAATGTAACTTCTATAAAGGGTTGGATTCACACTCTGGCCATCAGAATCAGCATGGAGTTTGGTTGTGGTTGACAAAGGGGAATTTGATGGCTAGATGAAGGTAAGCAGTCAGGTGCATCATAGCTGTCAGATTCACCTTTGCTGTTGAGTTGGGAATCTTGGCTGTCAGACACAATGGGATGAGTATTAGAGTTTTTGGGCACCATATAGGGAAGGGAAGGTGAGTTTTCTTCAGGATTGAGGTTTGAGGGGTCATGAACAGGAGATACCTCGGGTACATTGTCTTAATTCCCAACAGATTCATCAAAATCACATAATTCAGTGTGACTTTGATCATTGTTTTCATCAAAGTCTATATGAATTGATTCTTCTACAACAAGTCTCCTTTTGTTGTAAACTCTATAGGCTTTGCTAGTGTTAGAGTATCCAAGGAAAATTCCTTCATCACTTTTGGAATCAAACTTATCAAGGTTGTTCTTCCCATTGTTGTGAATAAAACATCTACTTCCAAAACCATGAAAGTATGAGATTGTTGGGACTCTACCATTCCATAGCTCATAGGGTGTTTTGGTGTGGAACTTGTTGATAAGGTTTTTATTCTGAACATATACAGCAGTGGTGACTGCTTCTCCCCAAAAGTACTTAGGGATGTTGTTTTCTGACAGTATAGATCTTGCTGCTTCACATATTGTTCTGTTTTTCCTTTCAGCAACTCCATTTTGCTGTGGAGTTCTAGGGGCAGAGAAGTTGTGCTCAATCCCTTTTTTATCACAGTATTCTTCAACACCTGTGTTTTCAAATTCCTTACCATGATCAGATCTGATTTTGATAATGGATAAACCCTATTGGTTTTGAATTTTTTTGAACAGTTTGACTAGTTGTTCCAATGTATCTCTTTTGGATTCAAGAAGGATGATCCAAGTAAATCTAGTGTAGTCATCAACTACAACAAGAGAGTATCTCTTTCCACCAAGAGATCTGGTTCTGATAGGTCCAAAAAGATCCATCTGGAGTAATTGAAGGGGTTTTGAGGTATCTAATCTGGTTTTAGCAGTGAAGGAGGTTTTCTTTTGCTTTTCACATTGACAAGCTTTGCACAATTTGTCCTTTTTGAAGGGTATTTTGGGTAGGCCTTTTACTAGGTTTGAGTTGGCTAGTTTGGAGATGCTTTTCAGGTTGAGGTGAGCCAATCTTTTGTGCCATAGCCATGACATATCAGATTGACTGAAGGAGAGTAGGCAATGGGCATCTGAAGAATTCACAATTTCCAGGTTTAGACAGTAGAGGTTGCCTTTTCTGATTCCAGTGAGAATTGATTTGTTGTTGACATCTTTGACAGTGCAGTGGTTTTTGGAACATACAACATGATATCCCTTATCACAAATCTGACTAAGGCTAATCAAATTGTGCTTGAGACCCTCTACATAAGACACATTAGTGAAAATAATGTCTTTAGTAACAAGGTTTCCTGATCCTTTGACTTTGGCTTGAGAGTTATCATCAAAAGTTACATTTGGACCATTTTTAGGGACATATTGTTGTAACCACTCCTTGTTGAAAGTCATGTGCCTGCTGCATCCACTGTCCAAGTACCATATTCCTTTCCTAGGTTCCTACAAAACAGAAAAATAAATTTATGGTACCCTTTATTCTTTTGGGTCCAAAGGATTAGAATTTCTTTGGTACCCTAGCTTTGTTCATTGCCCTCTTTCCAAAATACTGATTTAGGGCATTATAATATCCCATGATTTGCAACATATAGGGTGTAGGAGCAATAGGTTGGGTTTGGTTAAAAAATTGGTTGGGTGAAAAGACTTGGTTTTGGTTATGAAACTGAGAATGGCTTGGGGAATTGTTTGAATGAGATGATATGGGAGAGGTATTGTGTTGGGCATGGTTTCTTCCATTTGAGAATGGCCAGTTAGGTCTTTGAGGTTTGGCATATGAGTGATGATCATAGAATCTTTGATGTCTTGGAGACCTCTGTTGTCCACCATATCTTGACTGTCTAGGAGATCTTGGCTGTCTGGGAGATCTCTGCTGTCCAGTGGCTTTGTGCTGGTTCTTCTTCACTTGCTCCTTGATTCCTTTCTTTTGCCAAATGTATTTACCTTTGTTTGATTGTTTTCCTTTACCTTTTGATTGACTTGTGCTAGCTATATGAGTTTCATCAGTGAGAGAAGGACTAGCTTGAGTTGGTTCATCATTGTGACTTGAGCTAGCTTCATCCATTTTTCCTTTCTTCTTGAAGTCTTCCTTGGTTTGAATAGGATAGACATTTTCTTGGGCTTTGACATAGTTCATGCTTTCTAGAACCATCTTGTCAATAGCCCTTTCATCAGTGAGAGGGGTATAAGTTTTCATAGTAGGATTATTGGCTCCAATCCCTGATTTGTCACCTGGGTGTCTTAGGTTGTAGCTACAAAGAGTCAAGGCTTTTCCTGAGTTGTTCCAGGACTCAAACATTTTTTTAAGAGATTCATTTTCCTTTTCAAGGTTGATGTTTATTTGGTTGGTTTCCAGAAGTTTGGAATTCAAAGCTGTTAGTTCTTCATTAGCTTTTTCAAGCATAAGGTTTTGAACTTTCAATCCTTGGTTGGCTCTTTCAAGGCTATCAATGGTTCTACTTTGGGATAGGTTATCAGTGAGCAATGAAGCATAGCCAGTTTGGTGCCTTTTTATTTGAATTAAAAGTGTACTAATTAATTGTTTAAATTCTTCATTATTTAAAGAGTTAAAGCGTAATTTTGCTTTAGTTCTTCAGCAACAGCTAAGGCTTCAAGGTCTTCTTCATTGTCTGAATCTTCATCATCTCCTGCCATTAGGCATATCATTGCTTCTTCTCCTTCATCATCAGAATCACTGAAATCAAACTCCTCATCACTGAACTTGGATGAGTCAGCAATCAGCACTTGCTCTTTGTTCCTCTCATTTTTCTTCTTTGTGCAGTTGTAGCAGCTACATCTTGAGCTATGAATAATTTCCTTGGAGTAGGAGAATTTCTTAGCTGTCTGATTGTCCTTTGGTTTTCTTGGTTCAGGACAGTCAGATGAATAATGGCCAAGCTTCTTGCAATTGAAGCATTCAACTTTCTTTTTGGGGTTCTCTTGTTCAGAAGTGGATGGGCTATAAGTTCTCTCAAAGGACTTTTTATGAGCTCTCAAGGTATTTCTGACAGCCATGGATATGAGACTTGGAAGGTCTCCTTGAGATAGGTTGTTTGAGGGTAGGCTAATTTTCTGAAGAGAATTGAGAACCATGGAATCAATTTCTTGTTGAGTGATGGGTTTGTGAGTGGTTTCTTGGGCAGTTAAGGCAAGGGTTTGTGAAATGGAGGGAACTGGTTGAAGTTTTATCATTCCTTCCAGTTCATAAGCTTCAAGCTTACCAAAGTATTGTTCAACAGTCATGGTGCTCCATTCTGCACCTTCTCTTATTGGTAGGGCTACCTTCTCATATTCTTGGGGAAGGTTGGAATATATTTTGAGACACAGATCTTGGTTCTCAAAAGTTTTTCCATGATCAGCAATGGATCTGACCAGATCTTCAAACCTTGGTTTTGCAGCACTTACTTTTTCACCAGGGTAGAACTTAAAATTGTCAAGTTGTCTAAGTAGATTGTACAGGTTTTGTGTTCTAACACTGGTGTGTTTTTGGAATTTGGTATGGATAAGTTCCCATGCAGACTTTGCAGTTGGTTCTTTTGCAATTTCTTGTGCTAGGAGGTCATTTACACTCTTTTGGAGTATGTTTTTTACTTTGAGATTAGCACTGATTAGTTGCCTATCTGATTCAGTCCAGAATTCAGGGGATTTGTTTTTGCTTCCACCACCATTTGAATCTACAGTGGCAGAGCAGGTGACTTCATTTTCTAGAACATAGCAGTTCCAGATGTTGTTTGCATCAAGGTAGGTTTTTATTTTTGAGGCATAGATTTCAAAGGATCCACAGTCATCAATGTGGGGAATGTCTTTCTCATTATTTCTCCTTGGTTGGGGCATGGTGGGTTGGTAATTGATCCTTCACAAGTTGTTAGACTTTTGTGTGTGAAGACAAGCTCTGATACCAATTGAAAGGTCCTGTTTACTTTAATCATATTGGAAGGTTAGACAGTTAAGCTTTGACAGCTGAGGTGAAATCTTAGCTGTCAGATATTAACTGGATTTAAAAGCAAGTGTTAAATGTGCAGCGGAATAAAAGTGTTGAAATAATGTTAAGACTGGTGAATGGTGTAAGTGTGTGTAGATGTGTGTGTGTTTTGTGTGATAATACCAAACGAACACAAGGAATTTTAAGGTGGTTCAGATTTCACTCCTCCTACGTCCACCCTCACTGTCAATCTTGACAAGTGAGATCAATCCACTTAAATCTAGTTCCCGTTAAGATTTACAAAGGATTGGATAGGCAAGTTCCTTGAACTTCCTCTTCCTAATAAGTACAGTCTATTAGGGATTATGCTCTATACTTGAGCAAGGTACAATACCCACTTAAAGTCAGTCTTAAGTTGTTTTACAAATTAGTTTATACACCTGAGGTCAGTTACAAGTGTCTCAAAGATGTTTTGATTGTTGGTTGCAGGTTAAGAAGGGTTGAAGGTAAGGTTGTAAAGGTTGTTTGTGTTAGGGGTGGTGTTTCTTCAGTCTTGGATGACTCCTTTTATAGGCTTGGATATAGCCGTTGGAGGGGACAAGGAGACAAGGAAGTAAATGCATGTTTGGAGTTGCATTTAGAGCCTTTATTGACTGAATAATGACATAGCTGGAATCTGCAACCATGGATGTGATCTTCATGGAGTTGATCTGGCAACATCAGATGAGAGAGATTGGGCAAGGCACATCTTGATCATCACACAAGTACATCACTGCTGTTTGTTTCAAGATCATAGGCTCGAGAGGGATGAAGCCTTTGCTGTTTGAGAACCTTAGCTGTCAGAGCTAAGTCTTTGATCTAGATGGTTTAGGCAATATGTAATGATCCATATGTAAATAAATACATTAATATATATGATTGGTCTTGAGTTAGATCATTGAAGCTTGGTTAAATCATTGCTGTCCAGTTGATATATAAGATGTGCAGTTTGAGTTATGGGCATAGCTGTCCAGAGTCATATGTTATCTTGGCTGTCAGATAACATATGATATATATCTTTGTCAAAACCTTTTATAACTATGTGGCTTACATAGTTAGGTCCTAACAGAACCCATTGTAGACCTTCGATCGTCTGGATCGCCTACCAGTTAGCATCAGAGTATGCTCATATGGCAAAGCTCGAAGAGCGATGAAATGTCAGTCCAAGATCTAGTGTGCCATTGATAAAGCGAAGAATTCATTTCGTAGCAATCAAGTGACTCGTACGAGGTTGGTGCATAAACTGACAAACCTGATTAATTGAAAAGGAAATGTCCGGTATGGTCAACGTAAGATACTTGAGCCCACCCGCTAGGATGCGATATGTGGTAGGATCTGGGAGTACCTCACCATCGTGAGAAGAGAGACGTGAGTGAGGAACTGTAGGGGTCAAAGATAGTGTGCATTCCTTCATATTGAACCGAGCAAGTAGATCCCGAGCATATCGTGATTGACTAAGGCAAAGTGTGTCTCTAGTACGAAAAGCTTTAAGTCCCAAGAAAAACTTAAGTCACCCAATCGGTGATTGTCAAAAGTGTGACAAATCTCATCGATAATAGTGGACACGGCAGAGGAGGAAGAGCTCCTAACGATGATATCATCCACATAAACAAGAATAAGAGTTGTAGCTTGAGGAGAGTGACAAATAAATAGAGATGAATCTGACCGGCTATTGAAGAACCTAAATCGAAGAAGGAAGTCATGGAGGCATTGAAACCAAGCTCGAGGGGATTGTTTTAAACCATACAGTGCTTTATGGAGCTTGCACACATGCATCGCTGCAGTAGGGTGAACAAAACAAGGAGGTTGCTTCATGTACACCTCTTCATTCAACAAACCATTGAGAAACGCATTACGTACATCGAGTTGCTTAATGTCCCAACCCCTTGAGTGAGCAACCGAGAGAAAAATATGAATGGTAGATGGATTAACCACGTGGCTAAACGTCTCATTATAATCTAGACTGACTTGTTGCGTAAAGCCTTGAGCAACTAAGAGAGCCTTATGTCTATCAAGCGACCCATCCGCTTTTCTCTTGACTTTGAAAATACACCTACACCCAATGACATTCATATTGGGTTGACACTGAACAAGGGACCGAGTCTTGTTTTTGTGTAGAGCCATAATCTCCTTGTTCATGGCAGATTGTTAATTAGGATATTGAGATGCTTGTTTTAATGTTTGTGGTTCATGAAACGGATCATCATTTATAGCAAGAAGGCTATACTCAATAGAAATCGGAGAAGTAGCATCATATAAGTCGGCCATACCTCATTACCGGAGAGAAGGAGTGGAGGACAATGGTGCGGGTATCTGTGATGGTGAATCTGCATGATTAGAAACTGCAGGGGTGGTAGAGACAACCGCAAAATTGTCAGGGGTTGTTCCTGAAGTCTGAGAAGGCGGAGGGGTTGCAGGTGAAACATCACCAAACTGCAGGGGCACTGGGAGTGTCAAAAAAGTGGCCTGGACTGATGTACTTGAACGGGCTTAGTAGGGGTCGGCCCAGATGGTGATGCATATTGAGGCTGAACACTTGGAGTGACATTGGGCCGAGGAGCTTGAGCTGGCCCGGATGGAGGGGCTGTAACACCAGGATGAGTAGATGGTGGGCCAAAGAAAGATGAAGGCCTAGTGTTTGTTGAATCCGAATGAGATGGATCAGTAACATCATTAGGAGAACCTGTTTGCACACTATTTATGTACCAAGGAAAAGAAGTTTCATCAAATACAACATGTCTAGAAATATAAAGCTTGCCAAGGTCCATGCACCGGTATCCTTTACGGGAATTATAATAACCAAGAAAAATGCAATGTGTTGATTTTGGCATTAACTTATGAGCATTAGTAGGAACAATGTAGGGAAAGCTAGAGCATCCGAAGATTTTAAGAAACGGTAATCAGGTGTACGTTTCCAAAATTTTTGATATGGAGAGATAAAATTGTCTTGACGTATAGGAAGACGATTGATGAGATAGACGACTGTATTAAAGGCCTCTAACCAAAATTTGTAAGGAACTTTAGCTTTAGACATATGACATAGACCCATTTCGACAATGTTTGCGTTCGACTACCCCATTTTGTTGTGGTGTATAAGGACAAGTGATTTGATGTTTGATGCCAACAGTGCGAAGAAAAGCTATAAAGGCCCTACTAGTGAATTCTCCCCCATCAGTTTTAACTGTGTATGGAAAAAAATGTGACGAGATAACTGATTCTCAATTTGTATCTTAAAAGAACTAAATATTTCGGTGACATTAGATTTGTGTGTCATAGGAAATAACCACACAAAGCGTGAAAAATCATCAACAATAGAGAGATTTGAGAGAGAGTTCTTGTCTTATCAGATTCAAACTAATAATAGTTTAGTGCAGGAGGTGGATCAGCTTCTGAGTGATGATCCAAGGAAAGAGGTGGAGTTGAGAGAGAGAGAGAGAGAGAGAGAGAGAGAGAGAGAGAAGAAAGAAGTATTGGGGGAAGAGAAGATGGCATTGATAGAGGGTGAGAAAAATAGGTTAGAGGAGATGGCTAGGGAGAAAGGTAAGGCAAAAAGAGAATATGAGGGTGAGGAAGGTCAGACAGCTAAGGTGAGGATGTTTGACAAGGAGACTGAGGGTGAATGTAGTCAACATGTTAGAGCTGGGGTTGAGAGGGTCTACACACTAGGAGAGCTGGTGAAGCTGGACAACCAAGAAAGGATTAAGGTTGACACACCAGTTGGTCAACCTGAGTTCTTAGCTATCAGAGAATACACTGCAGTAACAAGGGATTCACTCTCATTGAGTCAAGCAGTTCTTGAGGGAACTGGAGACAATTTTACAGGAGTGCAAAGTTTCCCTCAAAGGATTACATGATGCTGTTCTCACAGTTTCTGAAATGCTTGAGTCCAGCTGTACTGGATGGGGAGGAAGATGTAGGTCCTCAATCAGATCAAGCTATTATTGCATAGGAGAGTGCAAATACTTCAGGGACCTTTAGCTTTGTCTCTCCATTGAGTTATTTTCCTCCTTACAATGTTGTTGAAGAATGGTGGCCTAAAAGGGTATGTCCTCTATAATTCTCAACATCAGCAATTGATCCTTTCATGAAGAGGCATCCAGTTTGGCATGAAAGGTATGGGGACATCAGGGAGAATGTTTATGAGGCTCCTGATGTTGCCTATAATGAGTATGGGTATACAGAAGAGGATTTCCAGGATCAGCCATGGAACAGTCTAGGGTGAGAATTCTTAGCTGTCAGAGCCTGTATGAGGTTCAGCTGTGAAAGAGAGGAATGTTTGTGAAGCTTTTTGGAAATGAGGATTTGTGTTTGTTTTTGAGTTTGAATTATGAAGTGTTTGGTAGGAAGGAGTTTGGTTTAAAATGTTGTAAGTTTTTTATGTAAAAGCATGGTTAGCTGTCAGATACCAAACTGTTGACAGCAATCATTTGTTATTTTGATTTGAGTAATGAAAAAATCTTATTTTGGTAGATTTATCATTCCCAGCATTGCTCTTAGCATCTCAAATCTTTTCTCATCAATGGCTTTGGTTAGGATATCAGACACATTATCTTCAGTGCACACTTTAGCCAAGTTGATGTTCCCTTTTTCAACATGGTCCCTAATGAAGTGATGCCTTACTTCAATGTGTTTAGTTTTGGAGTGTTGAACTAGATTTTCTGTCATGGCAATGGTGCTTGAGTTATCACGGAAAATGGGAATGTTTGAAAGGTCCATCCCAAAGTCTTGGAGTTGACTTTTGAGATATAGGATTTGAGAACAGCACAGACCAGCAGTAATATACTCAGCCTTAGCTGTTGAAGTAGCTACTGAGGTTTGCTTCTTGCTTGACAAAGAAATTATTTTTGATCCAATGAACTAACATCCACCACTTGTGGATTTCCTATCCAAATTGCATCCAGCATAATCTGAATCAGTAAATCCAATTAAGGAAAATGGAGATTCAGTGGGATACCAAAGACCATAATCAGGGGTTCCTTTGAGATATCTCAAAAATCTCTTGACAGCTGAGAGATGAGATTCTTTAGGATTAGCTTGAAATCATGCATAGAGGCAAACACTAAACATGATGTTAGGTCTGGAGGCTGTTACATATAGGAGAGATCCAATATAACTCCTATATAGTGTTTGATTGACACTCTGGCCATCAGGATCAGCATGGAGTTTGGTTGTTGTTGATAGAGGGGTTCTGGCAGGTGAGGCATTTTGCATGTCAAACTTTTTTATCATGTCCCTAGTATACTTGGCTTGGTTAATGAAGATTCCTTCCTTCATTTTTCTGATTTGAAGGCCTAAGAAAAAAGTGAGTTCACCAATCATGCTCATCTCAAACTGATTCTTCATGATTTCCCCAAATTCTGTGCACAAGTCTTCATTTGATGATCCAAAAATAATGTCATCAACATAGACTTGGATGAGTAGCAGGTCTTCTTCATATTTCTTGATGAAAAAAGTGTTATCAATATGCCCCTTAGTGAATCCTTTGCCAAGGAGGTATTTTGATAGGGTGTCATACCAAGCTCTAGGTGCTTGTTTAAGGCCATACAAGGCTTTGTCCAGTTTATATACATGGTCTGGAAACTTTGGATTCTCAAAACCAGGAGTTTGAGACACAAATACCTTCTCATTTATAACTCCATTAAAGAAGGCACTTTTGACATTCATTTGGAACACCTTCATCTTCTTGAATGAGGCAAAGGCAAGGAACAGTCTTATAGCTTCTAATCTTGTAATAGGTGCAAAAGTTTCATCATAGTCAATTCCCTCTTCTTTTCTGTACCCTTGGGCAACCAGTCTAGCTTTTTTTCTCATAACAATGCCCTCTTCATTCATTTTGTTTCTAAAAACCTATCTTGTTCCAATGACAGTTTGATTTTTGGGTTTAGGAACAAGTTGCCATACCTTGTTCCTTTCAAATTATTCCAGTTCTTCTTCTATAGCTTCAATCCAATTAGGGTCTTGAAGGGCTTCATTTATTTTCTTGGGTTCTATTTGGGAGATGAAGGCACTCATCAATGAGTCATAGACAGGCATATTTGGAGGAATGGCCATTTTATGAATGGGAAGGTCAATATAGATGTTGTTGTTAGGTGGAATGATATGGGTGATAGGTTCAGGTTGAGGAATAGAGTGATTGTTGTTGCAGGAAGGTTGGATATGGTTACTGACAGAGGTATTTTGTTGGCTTGATGAAGGTAAGCTGTCAGGTGCATCATAGCTGTCATATGTACCTTTGCTGTTGGGTTGGGATTCTTGGCTGTCAGACACAATAGGTTTTGTATTAATGTCTTTGGGCACAATATAGGGAAAGGAAGGTGAAACTTCTTCCGGAGTGATGTTTGAGGAGTCATGCATAGGGGACGACTCAGGTATATTGTCTAAATTTCCAACAGCTTCATCAAAGTCACACAATTCAGTGTAGCTTTGATCATTGTTTTCATCAAAGTCAACATGAATTGATTCTTCTACAACAAGTCTCCTTTTGTTGTATACTCTATAGGCTTTACTAGTATTGGAGTATCCAAGGAATATCCCTTCATCACTTTTGGAATCAAATTTATCAAGGTTATTTTTGCCATTGTTGTGAATGAAGCATCTACTTCCAAAACCATGGAAGTATGAGATGGTTGGTGTTCTACCATTTCATAATTCATAGGGAGTCTTGGTGTGAAATTTGTTGATGAGAGTTTTGTTTTGGACATACACAGCTATGGTGACAGCTTCTCCCCAAAAGTATTTAGGAAGGTTGTTTTCTGACAGTATAGTTCTTGCTGCTTCACAAATGGTTCTGTTCTTTCTTTCTGAAACACCATTTTGCTGTGGTGTTCTTGGAGCTGAAGTGCTCTATTCCTTTTTTATCACAGTATTCTTCAACACCAGTGTTCTCAAATTCTTTACCATGGTCAGATCTAATTTTGATGATAGATAGACTCTTTTGGTTTTGAATTTTGTTGAACAATTTGACCAGGTGATCCAAGGTTTCCATTTTGGATTCAAGGAGAATAATCCAGGTGAATCTAGTATAGTCATCAACTACCACTAGTGAGTATCTCTTTCCACCAAGAGATCTGGTTCTAATGGGTCCAAAAAGATCCATATGAAGTAATTGTAGAGGATTTGTAGTGTCTAACCTTGTCTTGGCAGAGAAGGAGGTTTTCTTTTATTTGCCACATTGACAGGCTTTGCATAGCTTGTCCATTTTGAAGGGAATTTTGGGTAGACCTTTGACTAGGTTGGAATTTGCTAATTTGGAAATGCATTTGAGGTTGAGATGAGCTAGTCTTTTATGCCACAGCCATGAGATATCAGACTGACTATAGGATAGTAGGCAGTGAGCATTGGAGGACTCCACAATTTCCAAGTTTAGATAGTAGAGATTTCCCTTTCTTGTTCCAGTGAAAATAGCTTTGTGGTTGACATCTTTGACAGTTCAGTGGTTCTTTGAGCATACAACATAATATCCCTTGTCACAAATTTGACTGATGCTAATTAAATTGTGTTTGAGACCTTCTACATAAGACACATTAGTGAAATGATGTCTTTAGTAACCAGGTTTCCTGATCCTTTGACTTTGGCTTGAGAATTATCATCAAAAGTTACATTGGGATCATTTTAGGGACATATTGTTGCAGCCACTCTTTGTTGAAGGTCATATGTCTGCTGCATCCACTATCCAAATACCATATTCCTTTCCTAGGTTCCTACAAAATAGAAAAGAATTTATGGTACCCTTTTATTCTTTTGGGTCCAAAGGATTAGACTTTCTTTGGTACCCTAGCTTTGTTCATTGCCCTTTTTCCAAAAAATTGGTTTAGGGTATTGTAATATCCCATAATTTGCATCATGTATGGTGTGAGAGCAGTAGGTTGGGATTGGTTGAAAAAGTGGTTTGGAGAAAAGGATTTGTTGTTTTTATGGTGATACTAAGTCTGGCTATGAAAGTTGTTTGAGTGAGATGATATTGGTGAGTTATTTTGACTGGCATGACTCTTTCCATTTGAGTACTGCCAGTAAGGTTTTTGCTATTTGGAGTATGTGTGATGATTATAGAATCTTTGCTGTCTTGGAGATCTCTGCTGTCCATCAAATCTTTGCTGTCTGGGGAATCTTAGCTGTCTAGCAAATCTTTGCTGTCCAGTAGATTTTTGCTGTTTTTCCTTCATATGCTCTTTGGTACCTTTTCTTTGCCAGATGTATTTGTTTTTGCTTGCTTGTTTTTTTCTCCTTTAGGTTGACTCGAGCTTGCTTCATGGGTTTCATTGATTTGACTGGAGCTGGCTTCACTTGTTTCATTGATTTCTTTTTGTTTCTTTGAGTCCTCCTTTGTTTGAATGGGATAGATATTTTGCTGGGCTTTGACATAGTTCATGCTTTCAAGAACCATCTTATCAATAGCCTTTTCATCAGTGGGAGGAGTGTATGTTTTCAGAGTGGGATTTTGGGCTCCAATCCCTGACTTGTCACTAGGGTGTCTCTGGTTGTAGCTAAACAATGACACAGCTTCTCCTGACTTATTCCAGGACACAATCTTTTTTCTAAGAACTTCATTTTCTTTTTCAAGGTTGATGGTTTTTTGATTGTTTTCAAGAGATCTTGAATTCTCAGCTGTCAGCTCACCATTAGTCTTTTCAAGCATAAGGCATTGTTCTTTTAGCCCTTGGTTGGCTCTCTTAAGGTTTTCAATGGTTTTGTTTTGGGATAGGTTATCAGTGAGCAATGAAGCAAAGCTATTTTGGTGTCTCTTTATTTGAATTAAGAGAGTGCTAATTAATTGTTTAAATTCTTCAATATTTAAAGAGTTAAAATTGGGTACCTGTTTTAATTCTTCAGCAACAGCTAATGCTTCAAGGTCTTCTTCACTATCTGATTCTTCATCATCTCCTGCCATCAGGCATATCATTGCTTCTTCTCCTTCATTTTCTGAGTCACTGAAGTCAAATTCCTCATCAGTGAATTTTGATGAGTCTGCAATCATTACTTGTTCTTTGTTTTTCTCATTCTTCTTTTTGGTGCAGTTGTAGCAGCTGCATCTGGAACTGTGAATGATTTCCTTTAAGTAGGAGAGTTTCTTAGCTGTCTGATTATCCTTAGGTTTCTTTGGTTCATGACATTCAGATGAGTAGTGGCCGAGTTTTTTACAGTTGAAGCATTCAATTTTCTTTTTGTGGTTTTCTTGATCAGATGTGGATGGACTGTAGCTTCTCTCAAATGTCTTTTTATGAGTTCTCATGGCATTTCTGACAGCCATGGATATGATACTTGGTGGGTCTCCTTAGAGATGTTGTTTGAGGGGTGGTTTACTTTCTGAGGGGAGATGAGAACCATGGAGTCAATATCTTGTTGAGTAATGGGTTTGTGAGGAGTTTCTTAGGCAGCTAAGGCAAGGGTTTGTGATTTAGAAGGAACAGGTTGAATTTTTATCATTCCTTCTAGTTCACATGCCTCAAGCTTCCCAAAGTATTGCTCAACAGTCATGGTGCTCCATTCTGCACCTTCTCTTATAGGCAAGGCTACCTTCTCATATTCTTGGGGAAGGTTGAAATATATTTTCAGGCATAGATCTTGGTTCTCAAAGGTTTTTCCATGGTCAACAATGGATCTGACAAGGTCTTCAAACCTTGGTCTAGCAGCACTGACCTTTTCACCAGGGTAGAACTTGAAGTTGTCTAGTTGTCTAAGCAGATTGTACAGGTTTTGGTTTCTAACACTTGTGTGTTTCTGGAATTTGGTATGAATGAGTTCCCAGGATGATTTTGCAGTTGGTTCTTTAGCAATTTCTTGTGCGAAAGAGTCATTTACACTCTTTTGAAGTATGTTTTTGACTTTAAGGTTGGCACTAATTAATTGCCTTTCATATTCAGTCCAGTTTTCTGGAGATTTCATTTTGCTGGCTCCACCATTTGAATCTGATTGGATTGGATAGGTGACTTCATTTTCTAAGGCATACCAGTTCCATATACTATTTGCATCGAGATAGGTTTTGATTTTGATGCATAGATTTCAAAAGATCCACAGTCATCAATGTGTGGAATGTCTTTCTCATTATTTCTTCTTGGTTGAGGCATGGTGAGTTGAAAGTGGATCCTTCACAAGTTGTTAGACTTTTGGTGGTGAAGACACGCTCTGATACCAAATGAAAGGTCATGTTTACTTGATCAACTAAGATAAGATCAGACGGTTAAGTTTTGGCAGCTAAGGTGAATTCTTAGCTGTCAGATATTAACTGATTAGATAACAAGGGTATAATGTGAAGCGGAATAAATAGAGTGAAATAATGTAAAGACAAAGTGATTAGTGAGTGTGTGTGAGAGAGTGTGTATGTGTGTGTTTGTGTGTGATAATACCATATGACACAAGGGTTTAAAGTGGTTCATAGTTCACTCTTCCTACGTCCACTCTCACTGCCAATCTTGACAAGTGAGTTCAATCCACAATACTCTAGTTTCCTTTAAGAGTTACAAGATTGAATAGGCAAGTTCCTTGAACCCCCTCTTCCTAATTAGTACAGTCAATTAGGGATTTGCTTGTTACGAAGCAAATTACAATACACACTTAAAGTATAGTCTTAAGTGGTTTACAAAATTGTTTATACACTTGAAGTGCAGTCTCAAGTTTCTCAAAATTGTTTTATAATGGGTTGCAGGTTTGCAGGTATGCAAGGGTGAAGAGATGGTTGCAAAAGTTGTGGGTGAAAAGGGTAGTAGCTTCAGTTAAGGAGGCTTCCTTTTATAAGCTGGAATATAGCCGTTGGGGAGACAATGCAGTAAATGAATGTGGGTGGAATAGTGATTGCATTTAGAGCATTGTTGACTGGATAAGAACAGGCTGGAATTTGCAACCCTTGTGCAGAGGATCTTTATGGAGATGACATGGCAATATTTATTGAGGGTTTTGGGCAAGGCACATCTTGGTCATCACAGAGATAAATCATTGCTGTTGTCTTTGAAGATCATAGCTGTCAGAGGGGTGAGACCTCTGCTGTTGAGATTCTTAGCTGTCAGGCTTAGCTATTAGATCTAGATGAGCAGGAGTCAAGGATTTGAGGTAGATGACATGTAATGATCTCTTTGTAATGGAATACATTTGGATTATTTTATTGGTCATTGCTTTCAGGTTGATTTATAAGAGCGAGGTTAAGTCTTGGATGTCCAATGTCCATTGGGAGTATCTTGGTGTCGAGATAACATTGGATATGTTTCTTTGTCAAACCCATATATAACTATGTATCTGCATAGTTAGGTCCTATCAATATATATATTACTTTTCCTCTTTTTTATTTTTCAATTAGTTTAATTTTTGTCTTTTCATTATATAGCCGTACTTTTGACATAATTGATTTATATAATACGATCAAGATTTGAAGTAATGCAGAAAATCGAGTATGATTGTGACAATATTGCATATATTTGTTGATATATATTTTTTTAATATAGTATGGTAAAGGAAAATTGTTGTGGTTTGACTTGATAAACTTTTTTTTGTTAGACTTGTGAGCTTAAGTGAGAGCCATTTTATTTTCCATTTGAGGCCTGACAAGGAACCGAAACAATTACAGAATTGATCAATCCCGAAATCGAAAACTGATAGAAGCGAACCATTTGAGACCGAATAGTTATGTTTCTAAATTTTAAAATTCGAAGATATATTATTCGGTTTCGGTATTACCTCAATCCTGAACCATCCCGTACCATGCTCACCCCTATTCATTTCACTTGATATCAAAAATTTTAATACAAAATTTAAGAAAAATAAAAGAGAGAATTAATTTAAACAGTTGTTGTGAGTAGGAAAAGTAAAGTAAGAGAGAGCTTGAGTGGGATAAATAATAATTTGATTGATGTTATGAGTATATAAACTTGTCATTTTAAATAGTCTCAAGTGAAATGAAACAGGTTTAAATGAAAATTAATATGAATTGAGGGAGTATGTTATTATGGATTTTTTTTCTCAAATAATTTCATTTAAAAAAATATAAATTCCAAAATAACTCACATTTGAAACTATTTTTCAAAATAATCAACTTTTTATAACTCGCTACACGATTTAGCGAGTTCAACATGTTACCATTGAAACATGCTACACCATGTAGCGAGTTTAGTTAAATTAGGGTTAATTACAAGGCTGATTATTACCGACATAACTCTTATATTTTGAATTAGGTCTCCATCTCTATTTATACTACTTGTTCGCGTGAAGTTCGTTGCAACAAACTCACGTGTTACGCATGACACATCGGTAATCCCTACTTTAATATCGATAGTTAACCCTTCAAATAATCAGTCACATATAAACCGGTCACATACAAATAATCGGTTTAGCCAAGTCGGTCACACCTAAATAGTTTGAGCAAGTCTGTCACACAACAGGTCACGCAACAGGTCACACAACAGGTTGAGCAAGTCGGTCACGCAAGAGGTCATGCTACATGTCATATAACAGGTTCAGCAAGTCGGTCACACAACAAGTCACATAACAGGTCAAACTTCTATTAGCTACTCCAAATCAACAACAACAATCGGTCAACACACACCCACAGATCGGTTGACATCAAAATCGGTCAACACTAATAAGTAGTAATAACCATTACCGACTACTCGGTAACACCACGTGACACACACTCCCTCTGTGTTAGTAAAAGGGTCACTATATAAAATTTCAAAATATAAGAATTATGTCAGTAATAATCAGCCTTGTAATTAATCCTAATTTAACTAAACTCGCTACACGGTGTAGCGAGTTTCAACGGTAACATGTTGAACTCGCTACACCGTGTAGTGAGTTCTAAAAAGTTGATAATTTTGGAAAATAGTTTCAAATATGAGTTATTTTGGGATTTATTTTTTTAAAATGAAATTATTTGAAAAAAAAAATTGTTATTATGGAATGCTCAAAAAGGCAAATAGGTAACTTATTATCATGGGACAAGGGAGTATCATTTTTATATTTTTGGAAATATCATTTTTGCCCAGCCCATCAAATCGGAAATTTAGAAAATAAATTTAAATCAATTTTGGCAATTTCTGAATCTTTTTTATTCCAATGTTGGTTAAATTAATTCAAGTTGTAGTTTGCTGATTATATTTAAGCAAGAGATAAAAAAATTCAAACCCTTATCTTGATTCAATCATTGTTTACCTGGATTAGTTTTATGTTTAATGAAATTAAGAGAGACCCCAATTTCGTGTAGTAGCCAAAATCTTAAAAAAAAAACGTGTTTTTTCTTAAAATTAGAAAAAATGTATTTTGATTACCTCGCTAGTGCCAGTGTTAGAGTAACAAAGTGCCAGTGTAAAGAGTGTCAGTGCATGTATTATTAAATGACAGTGTAAAAAAGTAGAAGTGTTAGTGTAACAAAGTGCCGGTGTAAATAGTGTCGGTTCATGTATTATTAAGTACCAGTGTTAGTGTAAAAAAGTGACAATGTTAGTGTAACAAAGTGATAGTGTAAAGAGTGACAGCCAGTGTAAAGAGTGACAGTTCATGTATTATTAAGTCCCGGTGTAAAAAAGTGTCAGTGTTAGTGTTAAAAAGTGTCAGTGTTAGTGTAAACAAATGCCGGTTTGAACAAAGGATGAAGGCATGTATTATTAAGTGTCAGTATAAAAGAGTGACAGTGTACGGTAAAAAAGAGACAGTGTTAGGATAAAAAGTGCTAGTGGGAAGTGTGTCAGTGCATGTATTATTAAGTGACAGTGTAAAAATAACTTTTTTCCTAATTTTAGAAAAAAACGCATTTTTTATAATACCAATGTTTAGCACATTTTGACCCTCATAATTTGCTTAAACTTCGATTTTAATCATATCATTATTGTTATTTTTTAGCAGTTTAACCCTTTTACTTTAGATACCCATTTATTTCCCTCAAAAGTAATGAAAATTAAGGCATTTTTTTGCAATTTTAACCATCATACTTTAGGGAGAAAATGAGTGTGTATCCATATCCCAAAGTAAATCTGGTTCAACTTGTCAGCAACATTGATGAATTTAAAATTAATAATTATTTATTCTTTTATATTTTTATTTGAATTATATATTCAACAAAATCCCGTCCATTAGTCTTATAAGTATAGGGACTAAATGGACAATCGTTGTAATTGATTCGCAACTAAACCCACATTAATCACGTACATATATCCTACTAAATGACATATATTAAGTATAGATATGTAGCATGAAATATTCAATGAATATAAAAAAAATGTATATATATTCTCCAACTAGTCCTTCTTAACAAAATGAGATCAATATGCAAAAAAAAAAAAAAAAAAAATAAATACAAATGAAAAACAACACAAACTCCCACTAATTTAAGCATTATCAAAAGTCATTTCACCCGTATGAGCAGTATGCTCGTGAAATATCAAAAGAGATAACGTTTTATAAAATGAATCCAATAACATGGAGTTTGTTCCTATAAGTTGTATATCTATTTGTTCATTTTGTACTATTTCTCTTCAACAAGAGACATAACCATATGATGTCTTTGCATTCAGTAAAACAGAATCGATATACCTAATGATCTCAAAAATGATCCGATTTTGTATACATAAGCATGTAGTTTAATGTTTTATAGGTACTTCATCATTCTATTGGATGCGACTTAATGTTCTTCTTTCCGAATTGCTTTGGTATCGATCAAGCATCCCAATAATAAATGCAAGGTCTGGACGAGTACAGACTTGTGCATACATTAAGCTTCCTAGTGCCGGTGCATAAGGGATATTTTTCATATACTTGGATTCAAAATTATTTTAGGACATTGCTTTAAACTGAATTTATCTCCTTTTAGAGACAAAGGGTGTCATGTGATTTACAATTTTCCATGCTAAACCTTTGTAAGACTTTCTCAATATAGCTCTTTTGTGATAATCTCAAAATACCCCATGAATGATCATGATGAATTTGGTTCCAAATATAAAAGATGTTTCACCAAGATCTTTCATCTCAAATTTGTTTGGGAGAAATTTCTTAGTTTCCTTTAAGAGATTAATGTCATCACTAGCAAGCAAAATATCATCCACATATAAGACCAAAATATAAATTTACTCCCACTGAACTTATGGTACGCACAATCCTCGAAAAGATTCGTTTCAAAACCAAATGAAAGAATTACTTGATTGAATTTGAGGTACCATTGACGAGAGGCTTATTTGAGGCCATAAATGGATTTCTTTAATTTACAAACTAATTGATTAGTTTGATCTGAATCAGTCACCATTTTTGGTTTCCTCATATAGATGGTTTCCTCAATGTCTCCATTGAGAAAAGCCGCCTTAACATCCATTTTATGAAGCTCAAGTTCATATTGTGCCACTAATGTCATAATGATCCTAAAAGAGTTTTTAGAAGATGTCGGAGAAAATGTTTCTTTATAATTAAGTCCTTCCTTTTGAGTAAATACCTTAGCAACAAGACGTGTCTTATATCTTTCCACAATACCTTGCGAATCCCTTTTGGTTTCAAATATCCATTTACAACCAATAGGTTTTTCACCTTTAGGTAATAGGACAAGATCCCAAACGTCATTGTTTTTCATTGACTTTAACTCCTCATTAATGGCATTGATTCACTTTTGAGAATTAGGACTATTAATGGCTTCATGGAAGGCGATAGATTCATCTCCCACTAAACCTAAGTTGTCCTCATTCTCCGCAAGATACACATCATAAATATCCGGAATAGCACTTCTTGTTTCTCTAGTAGATCTCCTTAAGGGCACCGGTTCATCCTCATTTTGAGGTTGTTGAATTTTCTCATGGCCAACATTTTCATGTTGTCCATTATTTACGGGAGTCTCTATATCATTTTGAATTGTATGTTCTTGTTAAATTTCAGGTGCAATTACTTGATTTCCAACAGGAACTAAATTTGGAGGAATATAGAGTGGTTCCTCTAACTCTTCAAATTCAAAATCATTACCTTTTCTCCCACTAAATTCAACATCCTCAAAGAACCTAGCATTGCCAGTCTCGGAAAAGGTTCTAGTTTTTGAGTCATAAAATTTATATCCCCTAGATCTTGGGAGCATCCTATAAAGTAACTACTAACAGCCTTAGCGTCCAACTTTCCTTTGTTAGGTCTATAAGGCCTAGCTTCTACTGACAACCCCAAATATGAAGATGATTTAAGGGCGGTTTCTTGCCTGTCCATAACTCATAAGGGATTTTATTAGTAGCTTTTGAAGGAGCTCTATTAAGTAGGTAAATTGCGGTTTTCAGTGCATCGCCCTATAATGAGTGAGGTAAAGAAGTACAAGAAAACATACTTCTTACCATATCCTTAAGGATTCTATTATGTCTCTCCACTACACTATGCTAGGTTTGCCCGGCATGGTTTAGTGAGGGACAATCCCACACTCTTAAGATAGTGAGTATAAAGGACCCGAACGTTATTCACCCAATACGTTATACCGTCCGTAGTTTTCACCACTATGATTGAATTTAACGTTCTTAATAGTCTTTCTTATGCCTTTAAAAGACTTGAAAACGTCCAATGATTGAAACTTTACATGAAGAAAATAATGTATCCATAACGAGAGTAATCATCTATGAACGTAATGAAATATTGTTGACCATTCCATGAAGGGGTGGTGAATGGTCCACAAATATCCGTATGAATTAGTTCTAAGACATTTGATACTCTCAAAGATCCTATTTCCTTTCATTTTTGTAAATTTTTCTTTAAGACACTTAATGCAAAAGTTTTTATCCGGAGTATTAAGTTGTTTTAAGATTCCCTCCGACATAAGCTTTATCAATTCTCCCTTTGGAAATATGACCAAAATGCCTATGCCATAGAATACAAGAATTTTCACTTGATAATTTTTGCTTAGTGCCTTTAGTTTTGGTTTCATTATTATGGGACTCATTAATAGTATTTACTGTTTGAAGTAAATATAAATTGTCATTGTAAGATAAAGTACTAATACCGACAACTTTGGAATTGAAAATTAGATCACATTTATTATTACCAAATGAACGTAAATAACCTTCTCGATCTAATACTGTGATTGATATCAAATTCCGCCTAAATGACGGTATAATAAATGTATTATTTAATACAAAATAATAGCCAGTACTTAATATTAATCTAAAAGTCCCTATGCCTATAACTTCAACCGAATTTCCAGCTCCCATATAGATGTATCTCTCATCTTCACCGAGGATTCGGTAATCTGCACAACCCCGCATACATGAACTATCTGTGAGTTGTTGCATGATGGACAAAAATCCACTGTGTAATAAATTACCGAGCAAGTGTACTCACTACCGGTGTAGCAATATGCACAAGCAGGGATCGAACCACAGAGACTTGTTGGTTTTAACAAGTTAATTTAATTAGTGAAAAGTAACCAAAGGGAGGGGGGGATGTTTGTTTGTTTGATTTAAACTAAAAACTTAATTAAATAAAATACTTAAAAGAAAAGCAATCAAGCAACAAGAGACAAGGATAAAATCAGATTAAAAGGAATTCATGGATTGGAATTTCACAAAGACTCAAGGATTTATGCTATTTTTTTAGAGTAAAGTGGTCAATTACTTCCTAGGGTTCATTCACAAAAATAAGGGTTGGGACGGTTTGGTGTGCGATTTGCAACCCTTCTATCCTTGTTTATTAATCCTTCAATTACGTTGAATTTATAAACAAAGAAAGCAATAAGGACCACGTAACAAAAGAACCTAAATCTTCTTGACTCGCCATTTGCGGCCAATTAGATTTAATTATCAAAGTTTAGTCGGTGTTAATCAACCAAGTTACCGTATTAATCAACACTCACACAATTCACAAGTGACAATTGATTAGATTGCAAACTCAAGAATTGAAATAAAACCTCTTTGATAAACAAGGAATAATTAAATTGACAAAATAATGTTTATAGCATAAAACCCTAATACTGCTTACATCCAATCCATGAAATAAAAGACTTAGCTACTCATGTTCATCTCAAAAGACAAAAAGAGATGAATGAATCAAAAATACATAAAACCCGGTAGGCGAACAATCCTTTGAATCCTTGAGCCTCCCCAATTACAATGGAAAATAAAGCATAAGATAATTGTTCTCTCGCAGAATTTGATTTATCTAGTGGAAGAAAGGAGTCCCCAAAAGGAAGGGAGCAACAAATCCTCCTTAAAAAGGAAAACCGAATTGCCGGTAACGGGACATGGGCGGTCGCCCAACCGGCCATGGGTGGTCGCCCATGTAAACAGCGGTTTGGGCCTTCGTAAATAAACACACGTGGGCGGTCGCCCACCTTGCCTTGGGCGGTCGCCCATGAGTGCAAAGAACTTCAAAACTTGTATAACTTTAGCATGGGCGGTCGCCCACCATTCCCTGGGCGGCCGCCCATAACACCAGCCGATTTTAAGGCTTTTCAATTCCAGCCTTGGGCGGTCGCCCATAAGGTCCCGGGCGGTCGCCCATCACACCGCTGATTTCTCCAAACTTTATTGACAATTTTGCTTCACCAACTTTACAAACTCCCCGAACTATCAAATCACTCAAATATACATTAAATTCTCAAGAAATCGAATGTAAAACAAGCTTAGGAGCATATCTTTTGGATGGGTAAAACCACATCCATCAAATACCCCCAAACTTACCTTTTGCTCGTCCCCGAGTAAAACAAAAGAATTAAACAAAAACAAAACTACCCTAACAAATAAAAACAATAAACACAAAATATTTTTGATATGTTCTCAATATATACAAGGTTGTCGGCCAAAGAAGTCTCAGATTCTCACGTAAATGTGCTACATAAGTGCCAAAATGAATATGCAATTACAATTACATTAATGCATCTAACCCACAATTTTCCGCCTCGGCCTGAATGATGAATGAATTATGGGAGATCATGATCACCAAGATAAGATTGTTTATGGGTTCACTAACACATGCTCTACATCACAGATAACAATACAGTTGCATACACAAGGATACTCATACGCATGATTACACACTTGTCAACCCGATTACCCAATATTGAACAAAAATATGGCTCAAAGTTAAGTCCACAACAAATGTGGGGCTAGGCTCACGGGTACGAACGAAGGAATGGACAAACAAATACAAGAATGTGAAACTAAAAGCCTTCCATTGCATATAACACATTCCGGAGTTTCAAATTTTTCCGCTCACCTTTGTTTCCCCAATGCTTCAACCCCCAAACTAGAACTTTGTTCATATTTTATACACTTGGGGTTGAAAGCATTCCCTCTCTCAAAATAGATCACTCATCAAACATACTTCACGTAATTAGGGCAAACATTTGATTTTTTTTTTTTTTTTTTTTTGATTTTTTTGAATTAATTGCCCCCTTTTATACAATACAAATCATTTTTCCAACTCTTGACCTTCCTCACTTATTCCCGTAATTTCCATGTAACCCCCAAACCGATCGTTTCTAATTCCACAATCTTGCAAAGGTGGGATAAACCTATTCTAGGTGTCAAGGGTTAGGATTAGGATTAAATGAAGGCGAATGGTGGTCTAAATGTTCCATTCTTTCTAAACAGGCTCAAAAGGGATCAAGTGACAATTCATATATAGATAGTGACGAGAAAGTCAAAGGCTTACAAGAGGGTGTCAAAGAAAGATAAGCCATAAATACCAAGTAATCTATTAATTTGTTATTGACAAGCATGCAATCATGTTCTAGGAACCCCGAGAATGTCAAAGTGAACCCATAAAGGACACCTAAATTAATGACCATGATCAAGAAATAAAATGGGAGTGAATGGTGGTGCAATTGTGTTTTACATGTATTAATGCAATTACAATAAACAAATTCAAATTGGCACAAACATAGCAAAACTCAATCAAAATCCCTCATATCATCACGGACGTTGGCCAACTTCCAAACATATAATGAGAACAATTTTTTTTTAAAATTTTCTATTTTTTTTGGAGGGTGACACTATTTACACTCCCCTATAAACCCACAAACTCGAGGAGATATCTACCCCCAAACTCAAAACATGCTATGTCCTCATAGCAAAGAGGACAACAACATGCCTCGAGTTCAAAGGCCGATATGACACACAAAGCAAATAAATAAAGCAATAAAAATTTACCTACTTGGGTTGCCTCCCAATTAGCGCATTTGGTTAAGGTCGTTAGCCCGACCATTGCTCCCAACTAAATGGGATTTGATGTGACCACATTCCCTTTGGCCTTGGCTTTCCTTCCCTTGGCCCACTTCGCACATTCTCGGCACAAAATGCCCACCACCTTCCACAAAAATTTGCCCTTTGCTCCAAACTCGGGTGGAGCCCAAGGGATTATTCTCACCTTTTTCTTGCTCTTTTTCTTTTTCTTCAATTTCTTTTTCTTGGGAGCCTCTCCCCAAACTCATTTGGTGCCTTATTCTTATCACAATCACGCACCTCCTTCTCCTCCCTCAAAATCGCAAGCCTCCCGAACATGCATCTTGGACAAACAAAGTATCGTAAATATCAAGAGAACAACACTCTTCCATTTTATCACATGAATCAATATTAGTAGACTTAAGCGGAAAGAAAGATTTTAATGGGGATACCGACCCCTTTTGGGATCTGGTCTAGGGGTGATACGGGCCATCACAAGAACCAAGATTGTCGGCCTTATTTTTCACGGCACACAAGTGGGAACCCGCATTATCCCTAGAATTCTCACCGTCATTTGACACAGCTTCACAATCATCAACATATGAACACACCTCACTATCATCACTAGGATGTTTCATGGCATCAAACACAGAAATTTCAATTTTCTCACCCGCCACTGTCATAGACAATTTGCCATTCCTCACATTAATAATGGTGTTGGTCGTCGCCATGAAAGGTCTCCCAAGTAATATGGGTGAATCACGGCGACTTCCTTCACCTTTCGGCATTTCAAGCACCACAAAATCAACAGGCACAATGATTGAATTTACTTGAACTAAAACATCCTCAACAATGCCCACAGTCTTTTAATGGACCGATCCGCAAGTTGTAGGGCCATTGTGGTGGGTTTTAATTCGGTAAACCCAACTCCTCATACAAATAATACGGCAACAAATTAATGCCGCTCCCAAGATCCAACATAGCTTTTACCCTCTTTGACTCCCCGTAGTAATAGAAATCGAAAACTTCCTGGGTCTTTCAATTTGGGTGGAAGACTATGTTGTACCACCGTGCTAGCATTCTCACTCATCACTACTCTCTCATTTGTCCCATACCTATGCTTTCTTGGAATTTAATTCTTTGAAAAATTTGGAATAAGGTGAATGTTTTTTATTACATTGAGTAAAGGGATATTGATGTTCACCTTAGAAAACATGTTCATCAACTCCGACATTTGCTTTTCCAATTTATGTCTTAAAAACCTTCCAGGAAACGGTACGGGAGGTACATATGGCACGGGGGGTGGAGAATCAACTTTAGAATTTTTCCCCATGTCACTTGTACTCTTATCAAAACCAACATCATCATTATCCACATTAGCATTCTTATCTACAGCAGGAGGGGGAGAAGAAGATGAAGGAGAAAGTACCTCACTACCTACCTGTTTGCCATTTCCGAGAGTGATAATGGCATTTGCTTGATGTGGTTGGCTCGGAAAGGTCCCCGGTACTTATGACCTTGTAGGGCGGTTGCTAATTGCCCAATTTGAGTCTCCAACTTTTGAAGGGCAGCTTCATGGTTCTTGGAAGCTTGTTGGCTTTCCGCCCTTAATTGATTATTTTCGGCTTGCAGTTTCTCCATGGCCACTTCCCACAGTTCCCTTTTCTGCTCATACTGTCCCTGGAGGTTGAGGGTGGAGAGGCTTATTCTGTTCTTGATTGCCTCCCCATGAAAAATTTGGATGTTGCCTCCACCCCGGGTTGTATGTGTTTGAAAAAGGGTTATTGTTTTGAGGGAACCGCTGGCCAAATCCTTGCATTGCATGTGCCCTGTTCAGGTTAAACAAAGAAACCACTTTGACACACATTAGTAGCATGAGTGTTAGGACCACAATTAGCACAAAAATCATTCACAAGATGAAGCAAGAGAAGGCACAAGAGAAGAAGAAGCATTTTGCAAAGCTAACTTATCAAATCTTTGGTTCAAGAGTGCAACTGCTTAGCCAACTCGTTGTTTAGCCCTACCTCATGCACTCCCCTAGTTGTCCCCCTAGATCCCTTTTGTTGAGAGTTAGCACTCAACATCTCAAACAGTTCTTGGCATTGTTGGACAGTTTTACTTCCCAAACTACCTCCTGCTGCATTATCAACCATTGATTGGTATTCAGGGGATAAAGCCCCATAAAATGTTTGATGCAGCATAGAAGCAGGAAAATTATGGTGCGGGCATTGAATTTGTAGCATCCTAAATCTATCCCATGCCTCGTGGAAGGCTTCCCCCGGTTCCTGTGCAAATCCCATAATTTTCACCCTAAAATTTGTTTATGCATCATAAGGGAAAAACTTAGTAAGAAAAGCATCATGTAAAGCATCCCAAGTAGTGATGCTACGGGGAGGAAGTAACAATAGCCAAGTTTTGGCTTTATCTTTCAATGCATAAGGGAAACACTTCAGTCTCAAGTGCTCCGATGTAACACCCTCCTTTATAGGGAACCCACTCATGGTAGACATGAATTCTCTCAGAAACGCTAATGCATCCTCACCGGCAAGGCCATAGAAATTAGGAATCATGTTAAAATATTTCCCTTTGATTTCATAGGCTAGTGCTGCATCGGGCAACACTATGCATGACACCGATGTGTCGACTTTCGGCCTAGCAAAAGCATTCATGACTTGATCCGCCATCACACAATCAAAATCTTCTTCTCCCGCGGTGGAAGAAGTTTCTAGGTCACTTTCGAGGGGATTGCCCTCTGTTAAGTATAAATCTCTTAAATACTGACCCAACCTATTAATGTCGTCGTTCAATGGTTCCAGGTTAGGATTCAAAGAACGCCGACCAAGCATGCACCGATTAAACAAACTTGTTAAAAATCACAACAAGTCCCCGGCAACGGCGCCAAAAACTTGATGGACAAAAAATCCACTGTTTAATAAATTACCGAGCAAGTGTACTCACTACCGGTGTAGCAATATGCACAAGCAGGGGTCAAACCACAGAGACTTGTTGGTTTTAACAAGTTAATTTAATTAGTGAAAAGTAACCAAAGGGGGGGATTTTGTTTGTTTGATTTAAACTAAAAACTTAATTAAATAAAATACTTAAAAGAAAAGCAATCAAGCAACAAGAGACAAGGATAAAATCAGATTAAAAGGAATTCATGGATTGGAATTTCACAGTACCAAGGATTTATGCTATTTTTTTAGAGTAAAGTGGTCAATTACTTCCTAGGGTTCATTCACAAAAATAAGGGTTGGGACAGTTTGGTGTGCGATTTGCAACCCTTCTATCCTTGTTTATTAATCCTTCAATTACGTTGAATTAATAAACAAAGAAAGCAATAAGAACCACAGAACAAAAGAACCTAAATCTTCTTGACTCAGTTACGAGGCCAATTAGATTTAATTATCAAAGTTTAGTCGGTGTTAATCAACCAAGTTACTGTATTAATCAACACTCACACAATTCACAAGTGACAATTGATTAGATTGCAAACTCAAGAATTAAAATAAAACCTCTTTGATAAACAAGAAATAATTAAATATACAAAATAATGTTTATAGCATAAAACCCTAATACTGCTTACATCCAATCCATGAAATAAAAGACTTAGCTACTCATGTTCATCTCAAAAGACAAAAAGAGATGAATGAATCAAAATACATAAAACCTGGTAGGCGAACAATCCTTTGAATCCTTGAGCCTCCCCAATTACAATGGAAAATAAAGCATAAGATAATTGTTCTCTGCAGAAATTTGATTTATCTAGGGAAGAAAGGAGTCCCCAAAAAGGAAGGGAGCAACAAATCCTCCTTAAAAAAGGAAAACTGAATTGCTGGTAACGGGACATAGGCGGTCGCCCAACTGGCCATGGGCGGTCGCCCATGTAAACAGCGGTTTGGGCCTTCAGAAATAAACACACGTGGGCGGTCGCCCACCTTGCCTTGGGCGGTCGCCCATGAGTGCAGCAACTTCAAAACTTGTATAACTTCAGCATGGGCGGTCGCCCACCATTCCCTGGGCGGTCGCCCATAACACCAGCGATTTTAAGGCTTTTCAATTCCAGCTTGGGCGGTAGCCCATAAGGTCCTAGGCGGTCGCCCATCACACCAGTGATTTCTCCAGCCTTCTTGACCAATTTGCTTCACCAACTTTACAAACTCCCTGAACTATCAAATCACTCAAATATACATTAAATTCTCAAGGAATCGAACAGAAAACAAGCTTAGGAGCATATCTTTTGGATGGGTAAAACCACATCCATCATTGCACCAGAATACAACCACCATGTATATTAAGGAATTGAAACCAAATTTGCCTTATTACAAATAAGACCAAATGACATACCTTTCTTAATTCGCCATTCGCGATACTTATGGTAGTCGTTCTTCATGCGCGTAAGATTCTTGCAAAAGAAGGATTTCTTGACTTTATGATTATTAAATGATCCCTTATGCTTCTTATTTGCAACAACAATTTCCTTCCCTCTTCTCTTAATTCCACGAGAAGAAGTAAATGCCAAGTGAGTACTCTCTAATTCAAGATATTTCATTCTATCTTCCTCCTGTGTCATATGTGAAAGTAATCCATTAATATTTCATTTGTATTTTTACATTTATAGGTCACCTCAAAAGGACCAAATTGTGGAGGAAGATAGACCAAAACTAAGTGCACGATCAAATCTTCCGAAATCTCTAACTTAAGTGCCTTTAGTTTGATCGAAAGATGAAATAATTCAATAATGTACTCCCGAAGATTTTTGTTACCCTTGTACCGTATGAAAACAAGTTTCCACAAGAATTCAGGAAAAAACTCAGCATTTTCGATCTCAGAGACATTGTCCAAAAATGTCTTCGAAACTGCATTTTTCATGATCATTAGACTCACGCGGTTGGACCGTTCCCATAGTTCAACATTTTTCCGTTCTATAACGGTATTTCCTTTAGTGAGAGGAGCGGGACTTGGTTACCCTAATGTGTGATCGATGTCCATAGAGTCTAAGATCATCGTTATATTATTTTTCCAAGTTTTAAAGTTAGTCCCATTAAGCATTGGAACATTGTTCGTACCAGTAGTAATAGAAGAAGCATTAATCAAATGCATTACGGTAAAGAACAAAGAATGAATACAAAACATGTATTAGAAACTACATAATGAATAAAGTGATTAACTATATCAATGAATTCCATCAAAAAGATAATTAACATGACATCAAAACTAATATTTGGATTGTGAATTGATTCATAATTTAATTTATCTTAGGGTAATAAATGACTTTAAACAACACATTTCAAATACTTGCCTTCCTTTGAGCCGGTTCAAGTATAAAAAATGTCCTAACATTTAATGTATTTGTTATCCAGCAATAAAGAATATAAACAACTCATTTTAAATACCCGCCTTCCTTTGGGATGGTTCAAAGTATTCAAAATGACCAAACATTTTATTCAATTATCACCCCATGAATGCAAATATTTAGTCAATAACAAGATCTCTTTTGGAAAATTCATGTTAACACATATTAATATAAACATTCATCACTTTACAATTTCGTATATAAACAACGTAAATTACTTTGGCGACAATATTGTTTAGAAATTAATGAAATTGTTAAGCATATAATTAATCACAAGTTTAGGGCACAAATTAATGTATACTTTACTCAAATAATGAATGAAAATTGACCAAAATAGTAAAATATTGAAAATATTGAAAATCTGGCCAAAATAAGTCGTGCTCGGCTGAGTCAAGGAAAGTGCTCGGCTGAGCAAAAGACTCCAGAGAACACTCATTTCGGCTCCCTTGCGCTCGGCCGAGTCCTTAGGGGTCCTCGACCAAGCATCATGACCGTTGGATGCCGCTTTTTCAATTAATTTCAAACATTGTGCTGTTACAAATGGTGTGCTCGGCCGAGTCAAGGGGTGTGCTCGGCCGAGCAGCCCCTGAATGTTAAATTTTTCAGATTTTGACTATCAATCCTTAACTTAATGGTGAATCAATTTTTAACCAAAGCAAGTAGATCTGCATACTCACAACACATTTTTAAATGCGTGGCTATGTATTTGAACAAACTCACAACGCATCCAATGATGGTGGCTATGTTCAAAATGGGATAATCTTACATTAAGAATTGAAAGCCTTTTGAGTAAAACAAAAATTTTATAATTAGAATTTAACACAATACTCTAGAAATGAATTAGAGTATTCACATAACATCATAACATAATGATTTCAACAAGATTAAAAAATCAAAGTAAAGCAAAACATATGCTATATGAATTCAAACTTAATCCAAAACTTGTGAGGCTCTGATATCAATTGTTGGAACATTTCTATTTCAATAACTCGAAAGCACTCAAGTCTAGATTAAGTAAGAGAAGAAGATGAAGGCGGAAGCGTACCTGTTGAATCCATCTTGATGTTCTTAAAGAGAGAAGAAAAAAAGGTAGGAAATGAAGTTCTTCTAAATGATAGTGCACACACTTTAATCTTCTTAATGAATGAAGAGAAGTTTTTATGATTGAATTTTGTCAATGTAATTAGTTTCTCTAATGGCTGATGGATAGCCTTTATATAATAAGAGAAGGGACACTTCATTTAGGGACTACACCCTTTCATAAAGATGGTGGTGTGAAGTTACCATTATGCCCATCATTTAATGGTACTTACACCTAATGGAATTCTACATATTTAATCTATACTTTAAATTTATTAAATGATTATAACCCATAGAATTAAATAACACATATTAATTAATTCATGTTCTAACAAACAACAGCAAACACAATTATATAAACAATTTTCCCTAACCAAATATCATCTTCACCACTGTAAGATGAGATTATATAACTGAATGTCACTAACGTACTACAAAACATACACACTTCCTACAACTAAGTCCATTTAAAAAATTAAGAATCTTATTTATATATAACCATTTATCTGATATTTTTTTACTACATCTCGTCAAACAATATAGGCATCAAATGACATTCATATTCCTCTGCACTTGAATCCAATATTATTAAAGACATTTATATTAAACCAATTAGCAATAGTTTAAAAAAAATGAATCCAATTCAACATTTAATTCCCCTAAGATGGCTTCTTGTTCATTTCAACTAAAAATAATTTTTTTAAAAAGTTCAGAATAAAGCAACTTCTGTTCACATTAAACATTTTGAAATACTTCTTTTAATACAACGTTGGTAGTGCAATTGTTCCCCAGGGAATTGTTATTTCCGCTATTAGTTACAAATAAAATTTTAAATGAAAAAAATATTACAATTCAATTAAGATATGAAAGAGGTACTTACTATCATTTATGGGAAATCGGACATGCCCTTCTATCGTACTATCAGATTTTCCATCGGAACTTCCAACAATTCCAATAGCCTCCATATCATCATGAATGGTATTGTATCTAATAAAGTCTCCTCGGACGACACTTGTTACAGCTGTGTTCATCGGATTAGGGGCTATTCTTCTTTCAATTAGTGTAGCAGATACTTTGAAAATATGCGATTTTGCAGTACGGCTTCGTTCAACTTCAAATGTGAATCATATGAGTAATCTACGTAATATAACGAATCTTAAATAGTATTTTTTTTTTTAAAATTATATTATAGACTTATACCAGGAATTAAATTGGTAAATGGATGATATGATCCACTTGAACTTCGAATTGTTGATGCTACATCGTGTCGGCTTTGAGAGTTATCTACAAAAGCCACATGAAAGTTTTTTTTTACATTAGTTTTGACTAAAAAAATTAATTCTAATTACTTGGAAGTTAGACAACCACACACAAGGCGGTACATCACTTAGTATATTAAGAATATATGTTGGATGTACAAACCGTTTGTAACATCTGATAGTTGACTTCGATATATTGTGCTCGAACGATTTCGAAATGGTGATGAGTCAGACGTTGCATTACTTGGTAAACCATCTACAAAAAATGTAAATCGAGGAATTAAATAAATAAATTATTACACAAATAATTAAAGGAACAAAAATAACCTAATATTATTTCCAAAATTATATCAATTTAAAAATTATTCTATACAAATCAAACATAGTCCACACGTAAATTTTCACAATTTTTTTCTATTAACAAATACGTCACTCCAAACATGACAAATATCATTACTCACCGTCACTAATTGGAAAAACATCCTAAAAGAAATAAAAATGATGTCATCATAGTTAAAACAAAACTTATCAAATTTTACAATGTAAATACCCATTTTAGAAGAATTTTAGAAGAATACTGGGTCAAAAAATTATAAACGTAATCCATGTTTATAAAACAAAAGTCCCACCATCTGGACCGCTCCATCTCAAACCGGACTAGATTTGTGGGTATTGTAATTAAAAAAAGTGAGGTTTGAGAAATGTGTTGTGAGTATGAAAATTAAAGTAGGAGAGGTAATTAGTACTGAGTGAGAGGAATAATAAGTTGATTAATGCTGTGAGTATAAAAGTAAAGTAGAAGAGAGAATGAGTGAGAGAAATGATATAGATTATTTGCTATTTTGGATAGTCCGGTTTCATGTGAAACAGACCATAGAGAAATAAGTTCGATTTAAAATGAGACGGAGAAAATATTTACTTACATAATTAATTGCAGGGGTAATCTTAATGAAGTAAAAGCAAGTTAAGCATAATCCATAAAAGAACTTGCTATATTGTCACTAATTTTTTTAATTATCCATTACATAATTCATCTATATTACAATAGGGGTGGAATCTAACCGCCACACAAAAAGTGGCTCAGATTTAATCTTGCAAAAGACAATGAACGGTTGTGATTTAATTTGAAAAAAAAAACTTCCCACTTGCTGCACCGGATATTAAATCTCTCCTCTCTTCCCCTAACCCGCTATACAGTTCCCTTTGCGTATTCAAACTCTTTCAATCAAAATTTCTTAATGACGTCGTCCGAGGAGAAGACAATAATCAATGTCTGAATCCATATTCATGGTTAGTGTTTCAATTCTCTTAGTTTTTAAACCCTATATCCTCCCTCAAAGAAACCACTCACTCTTTCTCCACCTTCGAACATGTTAGGGTTTATCTTTTCTCACTCAATTGATTATTCTGATTTTTTGCATTACTTCTTTCAATTCATTCGATTCAAAGCGTTTTTCTTTTGTTGGTTAATTGTTGTTATGTTTTCCGAAAACGTTTTCTCCATTTTCAAAAAAACAACCAAACACCGGAAAATGAGTTATTTTAAGGAAAATATTTTTCGGAAAACAACCAAATACCGGAAAATGCGGAAAACGTTTTCCGAAAAACAACCAAACACCGTAAAACGAGTTATTTTACGGAAAATATTTTCCGAAAAACGTTTTACGTCGAAACAAACGGAGCATAAGTCTTATGAAAAACTAGTTTTTCCAAATACATAGGAAACCTAGTTTTAAAAACACACGATGACATTTTCGTAATTAACTGATTTTTTTTTTAAAACGTGTGGTTGCATTTTTGTAATTAACTAGCACTTTTTCAAAAACAGTAATAGTGTTTTCACTGTAAGTTCTAGTGTAAAATTGTGTCAGTTGGTGTCTTTCTATTACAAGTGTTATTGTTAAATAGTTTAGCAGTGTTAGTATTAAAAAAATGTCAATTTTAGTTATAAAAAGTGTCAGATGTGTTAATAAGTTTTGATTATTTACAAAAATGGCACCTCATCATTTAAAAAAATAAGTTATTTACAAAAATGCCACTATGCGATTTGTAAAATGTTCTAGTTAATTACGAAAATGTCACCGTGCATTTTAAAAAACTAGTTTTTCCAAATTAATTGGAAAAACTAAATTTTCCAAAGATTTTGACAAATATAATAAATTTGCTTGTATATTTGAAAAATATATTTATAAATTAAGAAAAATAATAAATTTTATGAAATATAATAAAGGACATGATTTGAATTCACATTTTTTTTCATTTACTATTGTATATTTTTTGTCTTTTGTTAATTTATTTATATTGATAGAACAATTTTATTAAAATGTAAGAAATATAGAATAAAAATGAGCACAAAATAATTTATTTTTGAAATATTAAATGAATATAAATAAATAAAATAAAAGGTCAAGGATTAAATTTATGGAAGGAGGATGCAAGTAAAAAAGAAAATGAACAAAGATATAGGTAGTAGTATTTGAACTTGGGACCTATGGGGTAAGGTAAGCGAGTTTGCTTCGAGAAGTGGTTAAAACATCATTTTTATGGCTTTTCAACTTTTGCTTATTTATGTTATAACCAGATTATATATTTTACTTATTAGATTATGAATAATATAAAAAATATCATTTTCTATAATAAATCAAATCATTAAAGAAAGTAAAAAATTTTACTTACCAAACTTATCGCTTCACACGATTTTGGAGAGTTGAGATTCAGTAAGTAAGGGTTCTCACTCTTTCACAAACGCTCACTCACAGTAACCACTTTTTTTTTTAATAAAAAAATTGTGCAAAAACACAAATAAAAATCTTACGAGGAATGTTGAGAATACATGTTAAGCAATTTTGATTCCTCAATTTTCATCTTAATTAATATTTCACAAACAATATTATTTTTGAGTCGGTCTCTATAAGTCATGGAGAAACGTGTTCTGGATATCCATCCCAAAGCTTCTGGATATTCAGAAGCTTTAGAACGAATATCCAGAAAAAAAGTTTGGGGCAAAGGCCAAGCTTCTGGATATCCAGAAGCTTTGGAACGGATATCCAGAAAAAAAGTTTGGGGCAAAGGCCAAGCTTCTAGATATCCATTCCAAAGCTTCTGAATATCCAGTAGCCTTGGCTTGCATTGTCGCGCGACAATTTGGGACGCGTTTCTCCATAAGTTATGGAGAAACGCATTTCTCCCCAGATTTTACAATTATTTTTTATTTGCTATGTCAAACTTTTATTGTGTGAGAATTCTTTGTATTATTATGCAATTTCAACCTTGTTATTCTTCCAATTCCATTCCAGTCCGCCATGACTGACTTCTCTCCTTGCAGACTTTTCTTTCACTACAACAAAAACAGGTTTTTGTGGCACTTTTTTAAGTGCCACAAATGAGAAAAAAAGTGCCATAAAAGCTATTTTCGGCACATTTTCCGGCACTTTTATAAGTGCCATAATAAGTCGCGTCGGCAATACTTCCCGGCACTTAAAAGTGCCACAATTTTCCGGCACTTTGAAAAGTGCCACAATTTTCCGGCACTTTTAAAAGTGCCACAATTTCTGGCACTTTTAAAAATGCCACAATTTCCGGCACTTTCAGAAATGCCATAATTTTCGGCACTTTCAGAAATGCTATAATTTCCGGCACTTTGAAAAGTGCCACAATTTTTCGGCACTTTTAAAAGTGCCACAATTTTCCGGCACTTTTTAGAAACGTTGTGAACTGCAATTAAATAAAAAAATAAAAATTAATTTTACCCTTTCCCCCAATTTAATCTCAAATCAGTCCCTTAATTTTTTTGTTCTCAAATCAGTCTTTGATATTTCAAGAGTTACACTTTGCTCCTCAACTTCTCATATACTCAAATTAGTCTTTTATATATTTTTTCTTTTCTATTTAATCCCTTACAAATAAATTAATTCTAAAATCAACTACAATTTCATTTGGCTGTCAATATTTAATCACCCAAAGCCACTACCAAACACCACCACCGCCACTAACCACCTCAATGCTGCAAAAAGTCACAAACAAAAGTTCATTTGCAAGCACACATATTTGGGAATATATACAACAATTCAACAATTACACTTTGAACCACCACCATTCATACACCACCATCCATCCACCACAACAATCCATCTCTAAAAATTCAAAAATCAGATTTTTAATTCGAAAATCAGATCTTGAAATATAGATCTAGAAAACAACATTAAACATACCTAAAAAATTCAAAAAAAAAAAAACGAGAATTCCCGTCACTGCTCAAACCATACCCAGAAAAAAGCGATTTCCCGCTTCGTTAACCGTTGGATCTTCTTTAAAATTTCAGGGTTTGTTCGCAACCCCTAGGCGCCCATTCTGAACGGTGGAGATCAGAAAATAATTACCGGAGAAAGAGTTATGTTTGATCGATGCCGTGGATTGATCACCGAATATGAACTACGAACGTTGATCGGGAGCGAAATCACGAACGGAAATAGCCCACTATTTCACAACACTTGTTTGCCAATTTGATCAGCCATGGAAATTGTGGAGAAGGGAGAGAGAGAGCAAGAAGGAACTGAGAGTTGGTTTTTTTCTTTCTTTGCGTTGAAGAAAAACTGAGGGGATATATACTGCCCCTTTCTTTCACCCACGTTAGAAAACCAACGTTGTAACTTCTCCATAACCGCTCGTGCGGTTTAATCCATAACTAATTGTGTTTTATTTTATTTTATTTTATTTTTAAAACACAAATGGACTGGGTTTATCTTGGGCTTGGGCTATCTTGCACATATCTATTTGGGCCATCTTGGGCGGATCCATCTAATTCCAACATCTCCCACTCACGTCCACGGTCTGTTCTTAAAGCCTTAATGATTTTATCTAACTGATTCTCAACGAGGCAAGTATATTGTTTAAAACAATCTAATGCCTCGGACTTGTGAGAAATTAGGTAGATATGACCAAAGCGTGTGTAATCATCTATAAATGTGATGAAATATGAGGCACCATGCCTCGCCCTAACATTCATTGGTCCACAAATGTCAGAATGAATTAATTGCAATGGAATAGTAGCCCTTACTGATTCTCCAAATGGTTTTCTAGTTGCTTTTCCAGCTAGGCAACTTTCACAAGTAGGTAACAACACTTTGTTATTTGAGCCTAAAAGACCCTCTTTAGCCAACCTGTTCATTCTTTCCTGTCCGATATGCCCTAAACGAGCATGCCATACAGATGCATCTACGTTGATGCTACTAGAAGATGCCATTAAAGAAAAACAACCATCATCATTAAACAACGTATGTTCAACATCCAAAACAAGAAAACCATCAACTAGATGTCCAAAACCATAAACAACAGAACCATAACAAATGTCTACAGATGTTCCATGGAAATTAACAGCAAATCCTAACTTAAGAAGAACTGAAACAGACACAAGATTTCGTCGAATGTTTGGAGCATAGAGAACATCATGCAGCAACAACTTTTGGCCACCACGTAGGTCTAATTGGCATGTACCAATACCTTCTACACCAATTCTTGAATTGTTGCCAACATAAATCCATTTTGTACCCTTTGGCACTCGACGATACTCTTGGAATGCACCTCGATCTCTAGTTATGTGGTCCGTGGCTCCTGAGTCTACAGTCCACAAAGGATAAGAATCAGTGAGCAAAGCACAACTAGAAACAAAAGTAAAATTGGAGGTAGGGTATCTAGGTACCTTAGCTGGCCTTTTACATTCAAAAGCCAGGTGACCCAATCTGCCACAATTGTTACACTCCTTCTTAGGATCTGGACAGTCACGAACGAAATGACCTGTCTTGCCACAATTGTAACATTTCCTCTCAATTTTGTTCTTCTCTTTGCCTTTGTTCGCTCCTTTGCGATTTCCAAACTTTGCCTTCTTTGGCGCCTGTCCATTCCCATTCTTTTGGTTATTTTCTCTTCCACGCTTAGACCCAGAAGCTTTACTTGCACTAGCTTCAGCAGCAAACACTTGAGATGAGGACTTTGAGGCCGAAAGGCGCTCATCCTCCAACTCTAAATGAGTTTGCACATCGTTAAAGGTCTTGACATGTTCATTGTGCGTTAAGTTCATCACCATGTGATCCCAACTGCTAGGAAGAGAACGAAGGACAGCTTGAACCTGTTGTTCATCTGAAAGAAAGTGACCCGCAGACTTGAGTTCCCTTATCATGTTTGACATTGCCCTTAAGTGCTTCCTCATTGAATCGTTAGGACGCTTGCTTGCATTGTCAAACTTATAGAGAAGTTTCTTCAGCTTCGTAGCCGAAGTTCCTCCAAACTTCTCTTTTAGGGCAGCCCACATATCTTTGGCAATTAAATAGCTTTCATATGTGCACATGAGGTCATCTTGCATACTGCTCAAAAGCGTGACTCGAGCTTTGCTGTTCCGCTTCTTCCAAGCTTCGAACGCAACAAGATTCCTTCTATGTTCACCTGCGGTCCTTTCATCAGTCATAACAGGTTCCTCCATGGAACTTGTCAGAGTGTCAAGAACTTCTTGTTCTTCAAGCACGTATTGGATCTTACAGTGCCACATGTCGTAATTGTCACCATCCAATTTGTCACCATGATTAAGCTCAGCAATTATGTTCTTAATAGATGTCATGATTAGAACTACATAGAGACAATAACAAAGAGAATATTATTGACACATGTACGATTCATTACACATTCTTTATTACAACAACAAATGAGCATTAAATAATAATTTAACTAAGAGTGTGAAACGAAAGATCACTATGTTCACAATCAGCTTCAACATTATCAAAGTCATATCATCATTTAATTATTCATTTTCATTGTGTAATACATTCTTATTTTCTCAAGAGAATACTTCTTTATCTCTTAAAGACATCTTAGGTATATAAATGCAAATAGAGTAGGTATTAGCATATAAAATATCATACTTTATGATAAATGAATAAAATTATGCAACTTCTTAGCATAAGATTAATGCTCCCACTCAACATAAGCAGATTTCTGATTATCATTGTTAATACATCTCACGTAATCATTAACAAAGCGTAATAATCAAACTATTTTAAAGAATTTCACAAAATTCCAGAAAATAAAATTCCTTCAGAAAATTCCAGAAAAATTCCAGAAAATAGAAAACTTTAAAACAAGGCTGCTGTAAAATTTTCAGATTTTTCTGACGTAAGAAAGGTCTCCAAAACAGTCTAAATGTTGACTGGTCAAACTGTTGACTTAGTCAAAGTCAACATTTTTTTTTTCAGAAAAAAATTCAGAAGGTTGAAGACTGGAAAAAATTAAAACATAGTAATTTTTCAGAAATTTTTTCCGGCGTGGGAAAAAAACTCCGAATATCATTTATACGTTAAATGTTTTATTGGGACGGACAATTCAAATAGGAGTGTTATTCAAACTTAGCAAAACAGCATATCAAGCGTCTCTGTAGCAGTAGTCACATAATAACTTACAAACTAAGTACAAAACTTATTGCACAAAGTACAACAAAACTTTATACAGCAATTTCATCTTCTTCTTCGTTGATGAACAAAAAAACTTAAGAAACCATTACTTCTTCAAAAAAACATAAGTTTTTCATTTCAAGTCCAAAAATTATGAAATAAATTTCGATGTAAAGCCCTTTGATTTCTCTTTCAAACCATATCAATAATTCACACTATTACTTAAAGCAAGAAGAACAAAAATTAAACCCATATGACATGGCAAGAGAAAAAAAAAACATAGATTGAAAGCATATTCAAGATCAAATCCAACATGGCTCTGATACCAATGTAAGAAATTGAGGGATGAACGACTTACTTGTTCAATCGTAGTGCGGAAGACTTGATCGATGCCGTGGATTGATCACCGAATATGAACTACGAACGTTGATCGGGAGCGAAATCACGAACGGAAATAGCCCACTATTTCACAACACTTGTTTGCCAATTTGATCAGCCATGGAAATTGTGGAGAAGGGAGAGAGAGAGCAAGAAGGAACTGAGAGTTGGTTTTTCTTTCTTTGCGTTGAAGAAAAACTGAGGGGATATATACTGCCCCTTTCTTTCACCCACGTTAGAAAACCAACGTTGTAACTTCTCCATAACCGCTCGTGCGGTTTAATCCATAATTAATTGTGTTTTATTTTATTTTATTTTATTTTTAAAACACAAATGGATTGGGTTTATCTTGGGCTTGGGCTATCTTGCACATATCTATTTGGGCCATCTTGGGCGGATCCATCTAATTCCAACAAAGAGGGAGGCGCAGAATGAGGGAGAAGAAGAGACACTACTAGAAACAGGGGCATTACCGACGGACTTTTACCGACGGACAAAGTCCGTCGGTAATACCGACGGAAAATTTTCATTTACCGACGGAAATTTAATTTAATTTACCGGGAATTAAAATTTTTAAAATTTCGTTTTGTCCGTCGGTAATTGATTAAGTTCCGTCGGTATATCTGTCGGTAAAACCGGCGGACATAGTCCGTCGGTATCTCGGACTATGTCCGTCGGTAACAAATCCATATATATAAACGCGTTTCTTCCCCATTTTTAATTACGTATCATTTTTATTACGATCGATCCTCCGTTCCATCCTCAGTTCGCGAACCCTAACGTCGCCAACGCCAAGCCGTCGCCGCCGAGCCTCGCCGTCGCCGGTAAGTCTTCTTCTCTCTCTCAATCGCTTTCTCTCTCTCACTCGATTTCTCTCTCTCACTTTCTCTCTCTCTCTCTCTCAGTAATTCGCCGCCAAGAAGAACACGCCGTCCACGCCGTCGCCGCCGTTTCTTTCCATCGCCGTTAGTCGCCCAGGTACATTATCTCTCTCTCTCGCTTTCTCTCTCTCAATCGTTCTCTCTCTCACTCGATTTATGCTGTAGTATATCCGTTTGCACGTAGAGGGCTGATTTTGTTACTTCAAACAATTTCATTTTTCTGTATCGACATACAAAAATAATTAAATGGTAAATTCGGTGACGTGGTTTTAACAACATTCTACTTGGTTCATTATTTGAGAAACTTAATATATTGACCATGTGGCTCGGATTAGGTGAATCACAGAGTAATCTATTAAGGTTTGAGAAAATATGAAATGACCTACGTATCTTGTGTGCATTGAGGTGGTTAGTAAAAGGAAAACTTAATTGTATTGATATTTGAGATAGTATTTACTCCCTCCGTCCCGCTAATATTCGCACTAATACTGTTTGCGCGGGAATTAAGGAATATGATATTTTTTGATTGGTATTTGTAAGAACCCTAATTTGTTTTTGATTCTAATGTTCATGATTATTGATTGGTATTTGTGTGAATTTTCAAATATTTGAATGTTTGATGCTTGATTGGTCCTCCGATTTAGGTTGTTTGCATTTTCTAACTAGTTTATCAAGCTGGGTTTTGGAAGTGGCTCTTCATTATACCTAATTGGTAGTTAATTAGGCTTTAAATAGATTGAGATACAACTCTATTTAAAATATAAATAAGATGAGAGCCTTTTTCACCCACAGCTATCAAAATTCGTCTTCTTAGACCAAGAAATACAGAGCAAACAAGTTCATTGCCGTTTGAGTCAAGGATTTTCTGTTTAATAAGAGTAAATAACTCTTATTAAACAGAAAATCCTTGACTCAAACGGCAATGAACTTGTTTGCTCCGTCTTTCTTGGTCTAAGATGAGATTGGGTTTTGATAGTTGTGGATGAGAACGACTCTTATCTTGTTTATAAATGTTAATTTAATTCATCATTGTAAAATTTCAAATTTTACAATAAAGAATTAATATTTCAAATTATTCACAATATTAATAATTTAAAAAATATGATAGATGTGTGTGTTAATTAATTATTGTAAAATTATGCATTTTACGGTAATGAATAAAAATTAATGTTACGACGTGACGTTGTGACGGTTGAAACACAAAAGCTTAGAAACCTGTTTAAGAATCTTTAACTTATCATGTTGAGGTCAACATGTAGTCATCGATTCTTAAATTGTCCGTGTGGACGATCTTGAAATGCACGATTATATGATTTGTAAATATCATCATTGTCTATTAAAATTGCTTGAATAGTCGATAGTTGAGATATTTCGGTTGCATTAATCCTATTGTTCTCTGAGTGTATACTAGACATATATGGTTGATTACACACTGTCGATTCTAATCGATAGTGTTTGATTGACCTAGTCTACGTCGTGCACTTGGAGACCATGGGGTTATCTTTGCCGAAATTTCTTGATTTTCGATTATAAAGCAAGTAGACAAGGTGATATTTGCAATTCATACGTGTATTTCGGGATGGGATAGAAGCCAACCCAATTCTAAACCTAATGGACATGAATTTTCCTTTCATCATAGGAAATGATATACTTTACAACAAAGAATTAAATATTAATATTTAAAATATTAATAATTAAAAAAATGTTTAATAAGGTGTGCGATAGAAGCCAACCCCAATTCTAAACCTAAAGAAACATGTCTTGTTGCTTTTAAGTTTGTAATCCAAATTTAGGGAATTATAATGCGTTAATTACATCTAAACTGTTAATACATTATGAAATGCAGGAGTTAATTATGTCTGGAGAAGATCGTAGTTGGATGGATAATCGTAGTAATCCCGGTAGAAGGGGTGTCAGAACTCAATTCTTAGAAGGTTTAGAACATTTTGTGGAGTTTGCTAGAGCGCATCCCCAGTGCATGCGTGGTGATAAGATTAGGTGTCCTTGTAAAAAGTGTAAGAATAGAAAATATCTGAGTGTTGGATGGGTAAAGAAACATGTTTTAGAGTCAGGGTTTGTTGATGGTTACTGAAATTGTCACGGCTTGAATCACAAGTGATATCCAAGGTGATAACAGCACCAACGATAGCACTTGGGATGGCACACACACACACTTCGAAAATAAAACAATTTTGTAAAAGAGTTTGCAGCGGAATAAAAACACCAAAATTGTTTTTCTCAAGTTATATAAATATAACTTGAGAGTGCCTCTTAGGCAAGACTTTATAATCACTATGAATGAATTTACAAAGCCGAAAGTTCCCTATAGCTATATCTATTTTAAGCTCTATGGAACAAGAGATAAAGAACGGAATCCTATCCTAGCCTTCACACACCTTGATACCAAAGTAATCAAGTGCGAAATTACAAGGGAGAAAGGATTAAAAAGAACCAAACAAAGAACTCTATCTCTAAGCTTTTCGAAGGTGTAAATGTGAAATAATTGGCATGTCTTCAAATAAACCTTCCAAGCTTATTTATAGTCTTCAAATACTTGAAGGCTACTCCAATAACAGCCTTGGGGCTGGTCTTGCACGTGGAGGAAGTGTAGGGAGAGTGGGTTAATTTGTTTCCACAATTCTAGCTCCCACTTCCTATTTTGTAGCAACCGAGTTGTTGAATCCTCAAGCCATGCTTCCACGCCTTGTACTCCCTTGCTTTATCATCCTTGTACCTCTTCTATAACTCAGCAACAACCTTTGACAAAGTCCTCATACATGTTGTTGTTGAATGCCAAAATTACGAATTAATACATAAAATGTATTAATTCATTTCTTCCAATTTCCACATGTGTCTAGCTCCTTCTTTATTGCACCCTGAAATATAATCATAAACCATAGACTATACAGACCATATTAGCACGTTAGTCCATTAAATAACAAACAAGAAATATACAACTATATAATTTTCAGTCCAGGAAATCATCTGTGATATCACTTGGGAAATCATCTACGATATCACCTCGCAGACATTACACTAACAATCTCCCCTTAGTTGGATATTTCTTTCCAAACTTAATGTCTTTCGTCTGTAGGATAAGTCTATATACAAATGTACAGAGCATAGACCATAGAATAATATCTCCACAAAAATTAACTCCCCCTTAATCAAGGAGCTAATCCTAAACAATGATTTATCATAATAAACTAATTTATTTCAAACTTTAAAAAGTTTTCGAAATAAACTAAGTAACCATTAAAAACCATAACCATTGTAGCAAAATATCATCCAAAATTAGCAAAAAAAACATCCTAGCAGATTAAGTTATTTAACAAACCACTAAAGTGTTTTAGCAAATATAAACAAAATAAAAGTAAATTGTTTAAGGAACCACCACATCACCAAAATAAAAACATTGTTTGTAGGACCACCACAAAAATAGTCACCCATATGATAGCGGCAGCATAAACCTTCGGATTTATCAACCTTAAGGTTCGGCTTTCTTCTTCTTCAAACTCCTCTTCTTCCTCTCCTTCCTCCCCGATCTCCTTCCCTATCACTTCCACCATCACTTGGGCCGGATCGGTGGTAGCACTGCAGTGCAGCACCAGCTCCGAAGTTCCAAAGAAGCAGATCCTCCCCCTGTTTGGGAAGAAATTTCATCAATAAAAGCATCTGTTACCTGCTTAAGCTTAGCCCATCCCTCAGCAAGTTCTCCTATTGCACTTGACTGTTTGTGCAGGAAGTTGAGAACTGTAGCCTTTGGGATTGATGGTCCAGAGTTGCCCAAAAGATTCATCATGTTGTGCGAGAATACTTGCGGCATCGGTTCTGCAAAAGTATGAGGGGCAACACTGGAAGCACTTGGGGTATCACGTGAGATAGCACTGGGAGGAGCAGGGGTTGTTTCATCAGATTTGTTCCAAGGAAGATCTTTAGTATACCTTTTACCCTTTTTCAGTTGTTGATCAACGGTATAGTACTCAGGTTCAGTGGTAAAAACATCAGAGGCTTCAATGGGCAAGGATTGAAATACCAAAACTTTGAAGATTAGAGAAGGATAGGGGAAAAAGCTAATGTTCACTTCCTTTTTTCTACCCCATGAAGCTAAGTGTTTAAACACTAATCTTCCAAAGTTAATCCTTAAATTTTTACCCAATCTATACAACACATTCGCATGCTCCAAAGTCACAATAGGTTCATTAGTTGTAGGAAGCCAATTGAAGATGCACAGTTTGTGTAGTACGAGAATAGAGAGAAGATAATCTAGAAGCATGAAGTTTCTCTTTCAAAGGCCAAGACTGCAGTTTGTTGTGAGTGAGCAATTTTACCATTTCATCTCTATTGACCCTAATGCTCTCATCATCTACATTAGGAGGCCTAAAACTTTGTTAATCGAGGCAGGAGTAAAAGAATAGACTCTTCCCCTAACAAACACTTTTCCATATTTAGCAGACCCTTCATCATCCAAATGAGCATGCAAATTGGCAAAGAAATTGCGAATAACACTCTCAACAAAAGCGATGCATGATTATTAGCATTAATAAAATTCCTGTCCTTTAAAAACTGAACCACTCCTTCCTTTTCCAACTGACCCTCATCAATGTGCTTCTCTTTTAAAATCCTCTTACTTAGACTATTCAACCAAAGTTCCATATTTTCCTTTTTATAATACTCCAAAGTAAGAAAAGGTTTTGGAAAAGCTTTATCCTCTTCAGTTTGAGTAACCTCATCACCGAATTATCACTAGAGGAATGTTTAGGAACGAGAAGAGGGGGCAAGTGTTACCTCGGATGATATCCTCTTCTTGCTAGCACTTCGGTAGCACTCACGGTTGCCCTTGGCCTTCTTTTACGAAAATCAGAGAGAGTCTCCTCTTCATCACCATCTACCCAAGCATCAAATGAGTCCACAGAAGGCTCCTTTTCCTTGTTTGCTTCAAAGTTCTCATCACTCACATGGGGTGAGGACACATCAATAGAGCTTTCTGAGACATCAACTGGATCAAGGGAGGTATTTGAAGTTGCCTTGGACTTGATTGATCTAATGCGGTTGGAAGATCTCCTTTTTGCGATTTGGGGAGACAGCTTGGCAGTTGGGGCTTTCCTCTTTCTTTTTGGCTCTGTAGGGATGAGAGTCACCTTAGGAATGCCTTGATCAAATGAGGTAATGGGGCCAGAGGTAGGAACAATTGCCATTGTTGGTGGAGAAGAGCTTGGAGTGATCATTGGAGAAGTTTCCATGGCCACGCGAGATGCCACGGAAGGAGCAATGCTAGGTGAGATGTCCATTTGGTCCGTGTGAGATGGTTCGGCATTGGTATTGGATGGAGATGCCATGGAGATTTGAGGGATTTTTTTGGAACGTATTTTGACCTAGGTTGAGAAGGGAAGAAGACGCTGGAAGGGGGTTTTAGATAGAGGTGAGGGTAACGTATAGAGAGAGAGACGGAGGAGGTTGAGAGAAAATAGGAAGGAGGAGATTAAATGGGGAACAAAGATTTAATTTGATTAGACATTTAAAAACCTATCTAATCTACCCCTATTTATTCTCAAACTAATCCCTATCCACTCATTTTTAAAACAAACCCTAACCACACCTTTTAAAACCTCAAAACTTTATTAAACAAACAATAAATCCTGCAACATTAAAAAATAAAATAAATTTTTTTTTTTTTTTTAAATAAAAACGTAAAACACAAAAAATAAGTAAACTAAATAATTTGTAACTAAGCCCAAAACATTATATGCACAAATTAAATAAATAAGGGTTAGTTACTTAATTAAGTTTACTAAAAATAAAGGAAACCTGTTGAAGACGTTTTCAAAATCGTAAACTCTTTAATTAAAAAGACTTTCAGATTTTGAGAAATTAATCAACAATATTTCGAAAATAAGAAAATAAAAAACTAATATAGCACACACTAATGTGTTAAGGCAATGATGGTAACACGTAGGATAACACATATGATATAAAACCCCTTGATAAATATTTTTTTCAGTTTCAAACACTTGAGGCATAACAAGCTGAGCATTTTCATGCACTTTAGGCATTATATGCCTATATATAATTTTTTAAGTACATTGCTTGTTAAACACGTCTCAATACACTTCTTTAAACAAGAAAGCATCGTAGTAACGAGCTCCGTGCTTCAAGTTATATTTCAAGTGTAGAGACCAAGTGATCTATGCCTTTCAAGTAGGGTACACTGTAGTAGCGAACTCCATGTCCCTAATACTTAGCATAAATCACCTCATACCTTCTCATTGGCAAGAGTACATCGTTGCAGCCGAACACCGTGCCCCGAGCTCGAGAGAATAGTATGGATAAATGCCTTTGTCTTTTATTTATCAAAAAGAAAATATTAGTGACTTTGTCACTTTAAGCATATGAAGGGGAATGATATCAGACGTGCTAACCTAAATAATAACCTACCATAACAAAAAAGTCAGCATGTGCCACTGCTAGAACTAAGCTAGCTAGATTTAAACAAATAATAAAGTATATATATATATTTTTTTTTTTTAAGTAAATAAGCAAAGACAAAAAAAAAAAAAAAACACTAATATACAAGTGTTACCCTAAGTGATAACATCACCTGGGGTAGCACAGACGAACAGACTCAGAGATTACAAAGACCAAGAGATCTTTTCAAACTAGAAAATCTCTCGTGGTCTAAGGCCTTGGTAAAGATGTCAGCCAGTTGATACTTAGTATCAATATGATCAATATTAATTAGGCCTTTATCTACCATATCTCTAAGAAAATGATGACGTATGTCAATGTGTTTGGTACGGGAATGTTGAACTGGGTTTTTTGAAATGTTGATAGCACTCAGGTTATCACAGTACATAGTCAAAGAATTACTCTCTAGGCCATAGTCATCTAACATATGTTTTAGCCAAATAAGTTGTGAACAACAACTACCAGTGCCACATACTCGGACTCAGCTGGAGAGAGAAACACAATTTTGTTTACGACTATACCATGAGACTAAATTGTTGCCCAAGTAAAAACACCCCCATAGTACTCTTCCTATCATCCATATCCCTCGCCCAATCCGAGTCACTAAAGCCAACCAAATTGGTATTAGTATCCTTACTAAACCAAATCCCTAATTCACTTGTTCCTGAAACATATTTAATTATCTTTTTGACAGAATTAAGGTGAGAGACTTTAGGATTGGCTTGATAACGTGCACAAACACAAACGCTGAACATGATATCAGGATGACTAGAAGTGAGATAGAGAAGGCTACCTATCATTGAACGATAAAGAGTAGGATCAACATCCTCACCTACTTGATCTCTACCAAGTTTGAGAGAAGAACACATGGGGATTTTTGAACTTTTTGCTCCTTCCAACCCAAACCTTTTTACTAGGCTCTTTGCATACTTGCTTTGTGAAATGAATATTCCTTCATTTGATTGTTTCACCTGCAAGCCTAGAAAGAATGTTAACTCTCCAATCATGCTCATTTCAAATGTTGATGTCATAGCCTCTACAAAATCTTTTAAACACGTTTGAGAAGTAGAGCCATAGACTATGTCATCAACATAGATTTGAACAATGACTATTTCTTTGCCATGCCTTAGGATAAATAAGGTCCTATCTGCTTCACCTCTTGTGAATCCATATTCAAGTAAGAAAGAGGTTAAGCGACCATACCATGCACGTGGAGCTTGTTTCAAGCCATATAAGGCTTTATCAAGTCTATATACATGGTTTGGTAGATGAGGATCCTCAAATCCTTTTGGTTGTTCAACAAAAACTTCTTCTTTTAAATAACCATTTAAAAAGGCGGCTTTAACATCCATTTGAAACAAAGTAATTTTTAGAAAACAAGCTATAGCCAAGAGGAGTCTTATGGATTCTATTCTAGCAACGGGAGCAAAGGTCTCATCAAAGTCAACACCTTCAATTTGGGTGTAACCTTGTGCTACGAGACGAGCTTTGTTCCTAACAATATTTCCTTGCTCATCCGATTTGTTTTTGAAAATCCATTTAGTACCAATAACATTTGTATTACTAGGACGTGGTACTAAACACCAAACTTCATTACGAGCAAATTGGTCAAGTTCCTCTTGCATGGCTTGTATCCAAAAATTATCTTTTAAAGCTTCGTAAATATTTTTGGGTTCTAAAGAAGAAACAAAACAGAATATTTTACCTTGTGGTATGTGGTGGACATACACACATACCTTGCCATTTCACGGTCACTAAAATGTCCTTTGTTCCTTGTTTGTACCCCTTCACTAGCTTCTCCAATAATTTGAGAGGAAGGATGGTCTCTTTTGATCCTAGAGTTTGGTGGATCCCTTCTCAAGTCTTCATGCACATGATCATCATCGGCTGTTCATCCTTATCGATTCTTTGGATTGGTCTTGGGTGATACCGGAGATGCTATCCCATCGGTGGCAACACTTTGGCCGGCACACAGGGTATCACTTACTTGATTTTGATTCTCCAGTTCTTCCGGCAATATTAATGGAGATTCCTGTACTCCATCACTGTAACACTTGCTAAATCATCAAAAACAACGTTAATTGATTCCTGAATGGTTTTTAACCTAAGGTTATAAACCCTATATGCTCGACTCCGTCCCGAGCATACCCAAGAAATATAGCCTTATCACTTTTAGAGTCAAATTTAGCTAAGTAATCCCGATCATTTAGAACATAACACACACACCCAAATGTATGAAAATAATGAACCTTTGGTATCCTACCATTCAAAATTTCATAAGGTGTCATTCTAGTACCAGTCTTAGAAAAACCCTATTGGCCGTGTGACAAGCTGTGTTTATGGCCTCGGCCCAAAATCTTTTTGAAATTCTTTTTGAAAATAACATCACACGTGCCATCTCAAGTAAGGTCCTATTTTTCCTTTCGGCCACCCCATTTTGTTGAGGTGTTTTAGGAGCGAGAAAACTCATGTTTAATTCCTTTTAATTCACAAAAAGTAAAGAACAATGAATTATCAAACTCCGTTCCATGATCGGACCTTATTCGCATGATAAGAGCGAGAAAACATGTTTTTGATTTTAGCATGTAAGACTTTAAACTTTTCAAAAATTTCTGATTTTTCTTTTAAAAAATATACCCAAGTAAATCTAGAAAAATCATCAACTATTACAAAAGTATATTTCTTACCTCCTAAACTGTCTACCTCAAGCTGGACCCATTAAATCCATATGCATTAATTGAAAACGGTGCGTTGTCCCGAATACTCCTCATTAAGTTGGGTAGCACTATGGGTAGCACGTGTTTGTTTACCTTTTAAACAATCTTCACATATGATTTTTGTACTAATGTCCGGACTAGGTATACCTCTTATAGCTTCGGCATTAATGAGTTTCACAATGTTACGAAAATGGACATGACCCAACTTTTGATGCCATAAGGTAGCATCATCAACCCTCACAGGAATGACACACTTGTTTATCCTCAACAAGATAACGAGTTATTACTTGACCTAGTACCGGTCATAACACGCTTATTGGTACAATCAAAAACTTCACAAGTGTTTTTATTGAATTTTACTTCAAGGTTGTCATCACAAAGTTGGCTTATACTAATTAAATTAGTTACCGGTCCATCAACATGCAAAACATTTTTCAAAGCAGAAATCCAGGTATATTTAATACGCCTTTTCCTACTATATTACTCTTGCCACCACCACCATATGTTACACTACCACCTTGAATAGGTTCATATTCCTTTAAAAATATTTTTGTTCCAGTCATATGACGAGAACAACCACTATCAAAATACCATGAACCTTCAACATTAGTTTTTAAGGCAAAACAGATACAACATCACATATCGAGTTAGACTTAGGTTTCCATACTTTCCCTACTTTGATAATTCTTCTTCTGTAGGTGATATCGACGTGCTAGGCAACACTTCGGGTATCACACGGGAACTGGACTTTTTTTAGAAGAGTTTTACAATCAATTTTCAAATGTCCAGTAGAGTAACAGTAGTTACATATTTTTACCTTGTCGAAGTCTTATCGAAGATATTGGTTCAACATGATCTCTTTCTTTAACAAAAATTAACTTATCTTACGTATTAGACAAAGTAGATGTAATAGCATTTAAAGACTCTTGAAAACCCATACCGCCTTGAGTGGTTTGGACAACCCAAGAATTGCATCTAACTTGGTAGAACTCGTATTGAGTTTCTTGAATGTTGTCTCGGCAAGAGTAAGTTTGCTCTTGACTTTGTCCGGCTCCACATCCTTCTTTGTGAGTTGAACTTCCAATCTAGTCAAGCCATCGGTTAGGTCTTGAACCTCTTTGGACAAAGAGATCACCTTCTTGTTCTCTTTCTTCCATTCATCCACCAATTCTTTGCAAAGGTTCTTAAGACCACAAATGAGTTCATCCTTGCTTGAACTCCTTCTCATCTTGTGAACAACCCGCATCCATGTTAACGAGAACCCACAAAACAAACGGCATTTATCAAATTTAAATGCGTATACGTTGGATGATATCTCGGGTGCTATCCCATTTTGGATATCACCAGGGGTATCACGATGAATCAGAAGTCACAGGATTTGTGACCGGCATTCTTGTTTGATGCGAAACTTCGATTGATTGGTCTCCTCATCCTCATTGTCATCGAGAGAAACCCATAGGTTCTTTCCCATCTTCCTTAGAGTGTTAGCACACTCATTTGAGTAATGACCCCATCCAGAGCAAGCATGACATTGGATTGTTTCAAGGTATTTTGGATCGAGATCTGGATTGATCGATGATGCTCTCCTTATGGGACCACCTTTCGAGTAGATGGAAATGTCCTCTTGGGCATTGAATTGTACACCTTGGCTTGTTGCTCTTTATCCTTTACCTGCACATTTTCTTTGTTAAATTTTCTCACCATTGAGTTATATTTCCTGGTAAGTAAGGCAACACCGGCATCTTCACCTAATTCCTCAAAAATTTCGTCATCCTCATTAGTTGAACCACTAGAGGATTGAACTTTTAATGCAACACTCTTGCCCTTAGAAGCTTCACTTTGCTCGGCAAGGTTTGACTCAAAATTTTTTAAAATGCTCATTAAGGAATTGATATCCATTGTAGAAAGATTGTGAGCCTCTTCTATAGATGAAACTTTTATATTAAAACGCTCGGGGAGAGTTCTAATAGCCTTTGAAACCAATGGTTTGTTTGTAAAAGGTTCACCTAAAAGTTGACACTCATTAGCAATGTCAAATAGTTTTTCAAAATAAGAGGAAATGGTATCACTTTCACCCATTCTCAACCTTTCAAATTTGCCGGTAAGACCTCGAGTTTGTTTTCACGCACACTAGAATCACCTTCACAAAACCTTTGTAAAATATCCCAAGCTTCTTGAGCTGGAACTATTTTGAATAAGTTTAAAAATATGCATGTCAACCCACTCAAAGATAGCATTAAGAGCTTTCTCATTATAGTTAGCTAGAGTGATCTCTTCATTCGTCCACTCACCTTCGGGTTTAACTTGAACATCACCATCCTCATCGGGAGGTAAGAGTGGAAGAGAGTACCCATGAACTATAGATCGCCATGCTCGAAGATCAATTGATTTGATATGCGAGCGAAGGCGAATTTTCCAATATGCATAATTCGAACCATCTAAAACGGGAAGACGTTTTTGGTTTGGATTTGCGAGGATCAAAAGCCATGATAAAGAGGACCAAACACTTAGTATCGTCAAGTGAGAGGCTCGATACCAATTGAAATTGTCACGGCTTGAATCACAAGTGATATCCAAGGTGATAACGGCACCAACGATAGCACTTGGGATGGCACACACACACTTCGAAAATAAAACAATTTTGTAAAAAGAGTTTGCAGCGGAATAAAAACACCAAAATTGTTTTCTCAAGTTATATAAATATAACTTGAGAGTGCCTCTTAGGCAAGACTTTATAATCACTATGAATGAATTTACAAAGCCGAAAGTTCCCTATAGCTATATCTATTTTAAGCTCTATGGAACAAGAGATAAAGAACGGAATCCTATCCTAGCCTTCACACACCTTGATACCAAAGTAATCAAGTGCGAAATTACAAGGGAGGAAGGATTAAAAAGAACCAAACAAAGAACTCTATCTCTAAGCTTTTCGAAGGTGTAAATGTGAAATAATTGGCATGTCTTCAAATAAACCTTCCAAGCTTATTTATAGTCTTCAAATACTTGAAGGCTACTCCAATAACAGCCTTGGGGCTGGTCTTGCACGTGGAGGAAGTGTAGGGAGAGTGGGTTAATTTGTTTCCACAATTCTAGCTCCCACTTCCTATTTTGTAGCAACCGAGTTGTTGAATCCTCAAGCCATGCTTCCACGCCTTGTACTCCCTTGCTTTATCATCCTTGTACCTCTTCTATAACTCAGCAACAACCTTTGACAAAGTCCTCATACATGTTGTTGTTGAATGCCAAAATTACGAATTAATACATAAAATGTATTAATTCATTTCTTCCAATTTCCACATGTGTCTAGCTCCTTCTTTGATGCTATTGCACCCTGAAATATAATCATAAACCATAGACTATACAGACCATATTAGCACGTTAGTCCATTAAATAACAAACAAGAAATATACAACTATATAATTTTCAGTCCAGGAAATCATCTGTGATATCACTTGGGAAATCATCTACGATATCACCTGCAGATTACACTAACAGTTACAAGGTATGGATAGCGCACGGGGAGCGTTATGTGGTTGAAACAAGTGTTCGCAATCATCCTACTGTATCAAGTGGTCCGCCAAGGGAACCTGAACATTCGATTGATGAAGAGGAGCCGTCTGTCGGTTTGGATGATATGGTTCGAAATGCGGCTGGCCCAGAGTTTGATTGGAACCCTAATCCAACAGAGGCACCAAATCCCTTTGCAAAGAAGTTTATGGATTTAATGGACTCTGCAAATGAGAAAATTCATCCTGGTGCAAAGGCTACAGTGTTAGAGCAAGTGACTGAGCTTCTAAATATTAAGGCTGATACAAATATGAGCCAGCATACTTACGATCGTATAATGTCATGGGGATATCGGATGCTACCCGAAGAAAATAATATGGTTCACAATTTTTATGAGACGAAAAAGTTGGTGGGGCAGATCGGTCTTGGGTATGTTAAAATTGATGCTTGCAAGAATCAGTGCATGCTTTTTTATAAAGAAAATGAGGGACTCGATACATGTTCAATATGTGGACTTAGTAGGTATAAGCCACAACGCCGTGGTAGTGCCAAGCACAAGAAAAACGTGCCTCGGGCGCAGTTACGTTATATGCCGCTAATTCCCAGGTTGCAACGAATTTACGCATTGAAAGAAAGCTCAGAAGCCATGCGTTGGCACAAAGAGTGTCCTCGTGAAGAGGGTGTGATGACTCATCCTTCTGACGGTGAAGCATGGAAACATTTTGATGCCACTTACCCTGATTTTGCTGCGGATCCTAGAAACATAAGGCTGGGGATATGTACAGATGGGTTTTCTCCATTTGGACCAGGGGCAAAATCTTATTCATGTTGGCCTGTTATAGTCACAGTGTATAATCTTCCCCCGTGGTTATGTATGACTGATCCTTATATGTATTTGAGTTTGTTCATTCCCGGGCCTTCGAATCCAGGCAAAAACATTGATGTGTATCTTCGACCTCTGATGGATGAACTCAAACAAATTTGTGGAATGATGGTGTCCAGACATGGGATGCTTTCAAGTTGCAAAATTTTAACATGAGGGCTGCAGTGATGTGGACAATTAATGACTTTCCTGCTTATGGTATGATGTCGGGATGGAGCACACATGGGAGATTGGCCTGTCCGTATTGCATGAAAAATACAGATGCATTCACACTTCAGCATTACAAGAAGCAGTGTTGGTTTGATTGCCACAGACGGTTTCTTCCTAGTGACCATCCATTTCGTAAACAGAGGAATGCTTTCACCAAAAATAGAGTTGAGCAACGGGGCCCCCTCCTCGTGCAGTGGGGAGGATATTTTTGAGCGGTGTCTGAGATGTCTGATGTCGGGTGGGGAAAGATGTTTTCAAAGGATAGACCAGACGGATTTGGTAAAGACCATAACTGGATTAAAAAGAGTATATTTTGGGAGTTACCGTATTGGAAGACGAACTTGATAAGACATAACCTTGATGTCATGCATATAATAATAATAAATAAAAAATAAAATAATCAATAAAAATAAAAATAAAAATATACATATATGTATATATATAAATATCATTATTGTCTATTAAAATTGCTTGAATTGTCGATAGTTGAAATATTTCGGTTGCATTAATCCTATTGTTCTCTGAGTGTATACTAGACATATATGGTTGATTACACTGTCGATTATAATCGATAGTGTTTGATTGACCGAGTCTACGTCGTGCACTTGGAGACCATGGGGTTATGCTGTCAAAATTTCTTGATTTTCGATTATAAAGCAAGTAGACAAAGTGATATTTGCAATTCATGCGTGTATTTCGGGATGGGATAGAAGCCAACCCCACTACTATCACGTACAACCACTACCATGGGGTTATGCTGGAGTGAAAAATCTCAAGTTTTTTGCACAAGCGTTAGGCCCAAAGATTGAAACTTTGATTAATTATTATAATAATAAATCTACTTTCAAAGTTTCAATCTTTGGGCCAAATGCTTGTGCAAACTTGATATTTTCCACTCCAGCTCATTATAAATGTAAACCCTCTCTCTATTTTAAAGAAAACAACAATATTATTTCAAATTCAAGCAGTCCAAGTGAACTCCATTATTTTGCTTCTTTTTGTTTTTAGTAAAACAACCTTATCTGAAACCACTGGTCCATGTGAACTCCATTATTTACTGTTTTCATATTGTCATTTCTATTTTAAAGCTGCAAGAAGTGCAATGCTGACAGGACACCAAGTCCACACTGTTACCCACGTTTTGTTTACTTGGTTACTCTTTACATGCTATGTAATATTTAAATTTTGTTCTACTTGATAATATTTTCTCGTCTACATATATAATATACTAGTTTAGATATGTCGGGTCGAGGTGGCAATCGTTCAAAGAGAGGGAAGGTTGCGGGTTTTGTCCATCGTCTTGTTTCACCAAGGACGGGAGGGAGGATCTACTTCGGTTACGGACGTAGTGAACCATCCGAGCGGGTTAATTTGGACGCAATTATTAATGAGGAAGGAATAATGGAAATATCTATCTCTCCCAGTGGCCAGTAAGTATCATTTAATTGTAAATGTCATATATATAATGTTTACATTTTATTATTGTCTTTTTATTTGTATATATATTGATATATTGTTTTTTAATTAATATCTTGATAGGTTTATACATGCATGGTGGTGGTAGCGGTAGCAGCAGTGGCAGCGCTCGTGGTTGTTAAACATGAATTTTCATTGACATGTAATTAAACAAACAAACATATGTAGTTTCTTTTTCCCTTTCCCTTTTCCCCGGCCTTTCCCCGGCCGTTTCCCCTTCCCTTTTCCCCTTTCCCCGGCCGTTTCCCCTTTTCCCCTTTCCCCGGCCGTTTCCCCTTTCCCCTTTCCCGGCCGTTTCCCCTTTCCCCCTTTCCCCGGCGTTTCCCCTTTCCCCTTTCCCGGCGGTTTCCCCTTTCCCCTTCCCCGTCGCTTGATTTGGACAAACATATGTATTTTATTTGATGTACAAGCGAAACGGGTTGTTTGTGTGTGTTTGTAGTTTGTAATTGGGTTGTTTGTGTGTGTTTGTAGTTTGTAGTTTGTAGTTGTTTAAAACGGGTTGTTTGAACGAGGTTTACTGACCTTTTACGAATTGGTTTAATAATAAAACAAAATTTTTTTTTAAAAAATCTGGCCAGATTACCGACGGAAATTTCCGTCGGTAAACTAATACAAAAAATAAATAATTCAATTTTTCCGGCGGAAATATCCGTCGGAAAATAAAAAATAAAAAAATAATACTCAAAATACCGACGGACATATCCGTCAGTTCAGGGTTTATATTCCGACGGACAGATCCGACGGTAAATTTTTTGATTTCCGACGGTTATAACCGTCGGTAATGATTTTATTTCCGACGGATATTTCCATCGGTAACCTCCGGTATTGCTCCGGTTAACCGGCCGGCATAACTCATTTCCGACGGACGTTTTCCGGCGGAATTTTTTATTTTCCGGCGGATAATCCGACGGAAATACCGGCGGAATTTGTCCGTCGGTATTACCAACCAATTATTTCCGACGGAATCCGACGGACTATTTCCGTCGGTAATATCCATTTAGCGACGGATTTGTAGAAATACCGACGGAAATTTCCGTCGGTAAACGGCCCTTTTCTAGTAGTGAGATGAGGGTGCTAGCAAGAAAAGTGGGTGCATTAGGGGAGAAGAAGATGCAATTTAGGTTGAAGGAAAAATGAGGGAGGCGTGGAAATGAGGGAGGCGTAGAGAGAGATGAGGGAGTAGTGAAGTGGGTAGGGTTTTGTTTAGAAAAAGTGGGTGAATTAGGACCATTGAATTTGAGTGTAAAATTAATCGTTTAGATTGATTTATTGGCAATTCATGTGAACAATAATGAGCGAATCAAAGAAAAGTATGCTTTTATTTTTGTGGGATGAATTTGGACCATTGGATGTAATGTATTTAATGGTGAAGATGTTTTGAGCTAGTGATCCACGTGAATGCTTGTGTGTCCAATGAAATATTGTCACCTCTTATATTTATTTGTATTTCACAAAAAAAAAATGCCGAAAAATTAGCGGCACTTTTAAAAAAGTGCCGAAAAATTAGCGGCACTTTTGTAAAAGTGTCGGGAAATTAGCGGCACTTTTTCAAAAGTGCCGGAAATTTAGCGGCACTTTTTCAAAAGTGCCGGAAATTTAGCGGCACTTTTAAGAAAGTGCCGAAAAATTAGCGGCACTTTTAAAAAAGTGCCGAAAAATTAGCGGCACTTTTGTAAAAGTGCCGGAAATTAGCGGCACTTCTAAAAAAGTGCCGGATATTTGTGTCAGTTTCTGAAAAGTGCAGGAAATTTGTGGCACTTATTAAAAAAGTGCCGGAAATTGGTGACACAAAATTAAGTGCCGGATTAAAAGTGCCGGAAAAAGCCATTTTTCTTGTAGTGTTTGCATCTTATGGACATTATTGAGAGAAAGTCTTTCGTCTTTTCTCATTTTAATTTTAAAATAGTTGGTGTTATAAAAAATGCGTTTTTTTTTAACTTAAAAAAAAATTATTTTTACATTGCCACTTAATAATACATACACCGACACTTTTCACACTGACACTTTTTGATACTAACACTGACACTTTTTTATCCGACACTATCAGTACTCTTTTATACTGGTACTTAATAATACATACACTGATACTCTTTACTCTGGCATTTATTTACACTAACACTGACACTTTTTAACGCTAACATCGACACTTTTTTACACTGTCACTTAATAATACATGTACTGACACTCTTTACACTGTCACTTACACTAACACATCACTTTTTTACACGAACACTGACACTTAATAATAAATGCACTGTCACTATTTACATTGACACTTTGTTACACTAACACTGATATTTTTTTACACTAACACTTATTAATACATGCACTGACACTTTGTTACTCTAACACTGGCATTAGCGGGGGAATTAAAACACGTTTTTTCTAAATTTAAGGAAAAACGCCTTTTTTTTTTGTTGTAAGATTTTGACATTTTAAAATATTCAGCACTATCTTATACAAATTATGCTAAGAGTTATTGAACCACATGAAAAATAACTGTGAAAGAGAATGTATCAAAAATAATAATTAAAAGAAAAATACTAAATTACTAATATTATGCACACTTTTTTCTATTAATGAGAGATACGATAAATTTGAGGGTGATTTGGCCAATTCCTTGTACGTTTATGTTTTTATGGCAAATAGCATCAGTACCCCAAAGTTTTACACGAACTGCAATTAGGGTCTTAATGTTCAAATTTTGGCACTTTAGTGTCTATTGTTCACATTTTCTGGCGAAATGGATCTTTTATGGATGGTCATGAATAGAAGATAACGAAATGAACGAAAAATCTAACGAGTTTCTCTGAAAATTGCATTTCTAACCCATAATGTTCTAACACTTGTTTATTTTGCCCCAATTTCGTTAAAAACCTTTACAACTCTCAAAATTATATTTTTAACAGAAAAATAACCTTTGAAAGGAAAAAAAATAACCAGAAAAATACCAAAATCAGAGACACCAAAACACATAAAATTTGAGACACAGAAAAAGAACTAGCAGAAACCCAATTTTTCAGAGAGTTCAAAGGGGTTGAAATCATGAAGTTCGGGTTTTGTTTGTGCTGAAAATCCACATCACAGATTATCCTTCCTACTCCTCACAGATTTTTTATGACACCGTTGGGTCATAATAAAAAAACTTTTAAAAGAATAGATGGGTTGAATTTTCTATTTTTTTTTCACCCTGAAAGTTTAGTTTAGGTATTCAATCCAAACAAACCCATTAGTTTGGGTTTTTTTTTTCTTCAAATATTTTTTTTGTTAAAAAATAAATTAGAAGTTGTTTTTTAACGAAATAGGGGCATAATAAACAAATATTGAACTTTATGAGTAGGAAATACAATTTTTCAAAGAAGTTTGTTAGATTTTTCGTTCATTTTGTTAGTTTCCATCCAAGACCATCCAAAAAAGACTAATTTCGCTATAAATTGTGAACAATTAGGTACTAAATTGTCAAAACTGAAATATTAGTATCCAAATTACAATTTATGTGAAATTTTGGGGTACTAATGTGCTATTTGCCCAATTTTAGACTATGAGAAAAAAAAAAAACAAATCTCCCCTCCACCATAAAGTAAGGTGTTGCAATACGTACATTACTAGCTAAAATTTTAATTTAATGTATTTCTCCATCACAAAACAAAAAATGACTATTTTTTTTTAAATTTGCTATTGACTAAGAGTAAATTAATTTGTTATCATTTCATTTCGGAATTAAGATATAACCCATACACTATTGTCCTTTATTTTCTATTATATACTTTAATTTCTTTAAAACTTATTAACTTTTTTATATAACTTTTTGTAAAAAAATTCACTACTAACTAACATCTCAAATAATTTTATATATCCAAAAATTTTTATTAAAAAAAATAAAAAAAGTAAATGCTATTGTCCATCCCTCTTTTTTCTATTATATACTTTCATTTATTTAAAAAATCTTAACTTTTTTATATAACTTTTTGTAAAAATTTTCTCTACAAACTAACATCTCAAATAGTTTTATTTATCCAAAAAAAAATTAAAAATTAAAAAAATTAAAAAAGGAAATGCTATTGTCTGTTCCTCTTTTTTCTATTATATATTTCATTTCTTTAAAAATTCTTAATTTTTTTATATAAATTTTTGTAAAAAATTTCACTACTAACTAACATCTCAAATAGTTTTATTTATCCAAAAAAAAAAATTAAAAAAGTAAATGCTATTGTACGTCCTTTTTTTTCTATTATATGCTTTCATTTATTTTAAAAATTCTTAAATTTTTTATATAACTTTTTGTTAAAAATTTCACTACTAACTAACATATCAAATAATTTTATTTATCCAAAAAAAAAATTAAAAAAGTAAATGTTATTGTCCATCCCTCTTTTTTTCTATTATATACTTTCATTTCTTTATAAATTCAAAACATTTTTATATAACATTTTATAAAAAAATTCACTACTAACTAACATCTCAAATAGTTTTACTTATCCAAAAAAAAATTAAAAAGTAAATGCTATTTTCCATCCCTCTTTTTTCTATTATATACTTTTATTTCTTTAAAAAACTTTAACTTTTTTATATAACTTTTTGTTAAAAATTTCACTACTAACTAATATCTCAAATAATTTTATTTAGAAGTTGTTTTTTAACGAAATAGGGGCATAATATTTTTTTTTGTTAAAAAATAAATTAGAAGTTGTTTTTTAACGAAATAGGGGCATAATAAACAAATATTGCACTTTATGAGTAGGAAATACAATTTTTCAAAGAAGTTTGTTAGATTTTTCGTTCATTTTGTTAGTTTCCATCCAAGACCATCCCAAAAAGACTAATTTTGCTATAAATTGTGAACAATTAGGTACTAAATTGTCAAAACTGAAATATTAGTATCCAAATTACAATTTATGTGAAATTTTGGGGTACTAATGTGCTATTTGCCCAATTTTAGACTATGAGAAAAAAAAACAAATCTCCCCTCCACCATAAAGTAAGGTGTTGCAATACGTACATTACTAGCTAAAATTTTCATTTAACGTATTGAGTGCGTCTGCTGAGAAACGCGTTTCTCCATAACTATGGAGAAACGTGTTTTTCATAGCCAGAAGCTTTACATTTGATAACCAGAAAAAAAAAACCCAAGGCCAAGACCAAAAGCTTCTGGATATCCAGAAGCTTTGCATTTGATAGCCAGAAGCTTTACAGTTGATATCCAGAAGCTTTGTATTTGATAGCCAGAAGGATGTGAAATGTATATCCGAAGCTAGTTGCATATCCGAAAGCTAGGTGCATATCGAGGAAATGTGTTAGGGCATATCCAGAAATTGCTATTGAAGGTTTTACGGATATCCGAGAAACCTTCAAATGTATATCCAGAAACATTTTGAAGGTTTCTGGATATTCATTTGAAGGTTTCTGGATATCACTTTCATAGGTTTCTGGCTATCTAGCTCATTGTCGCGCGACATGTCGGGACCCGTTTCTCCATAACTTATGGAGAAACGCGTTTCTCCCTAGATTTTGTGTAACGTATTTCTCCATCACAAAACAAAAAATGACTTTTTTTTTTTGAAATTTGCTATTGACTAAGAGTAAATTAATTTGTTATCATTTCATTTCGGAATTAAGATAATACGGTTATGTAATATATCAAAATAAGTTATAAAACAATCTTAACATATACCCTAAAATATAACCCATACACTATTGTCCTTTATTTTCTATTATATACTTTAATTTCTTTAAAACTTATTAACTTTTTTATATAACTTTTTGTAAAAAAATTCACTACTTACTAACATCTCAAATAGTTTTATATATCCAAAAATTTTTATTAAAAAAATTAAAAAAGTAAATGCTATTCTCCGTCCCTCTTTTTTCTATTATATACTTTCATTTATTTAAAAAATCTTAACTTTTTTTATATAATTTTTTGTAAAAAATTTCTCTACAAACTAACATCTCAAATAGTTTTATTTATTCAAAAAAAAATTAAAAAATTAAAAAAGGAAATGCTATTGTCCGTCCCTCTTTTTTCTATTATATATTTCATTTCTTTAAAAAAAATTAAAAAAAAATTTTTAAAAAATTTCACTACTAACTAACATCTCAAATAGTTTTATTTATCCAAAAAAAAATTAAAAAAGTAAATTCTATTGTACGTCCTTTTTTTCTATTATATACTTTCATTTCTTTTAAAAATTCTTAACTTTTTTTATATAACTTTTTGTTAAAAATTTCACTACTAACTAACATATCAAATAATTTTATTTATCCAAAAAAAAAAAAATTAAAAAAGTAAATGTTATTGTCCATCCCTCTTTTTTTCTATTATATAATTTCATTTCTTTATAAATTCAAAACATTTTTATATAACATTTTATAAAAAAAAATCACTACTAACTAACATCTCAAATAGTTTTACTTATCCAAAAAAAAATTAAAAAGTAAATGCTATTTCCATCCCTCTTTTTTCTATTATATACTTTTATTTATTTAAAAAAATTTAACTTTTTTATATAAGTTTTTGTTAAAAATTTCACTACTAACTAACATCCCAAATAGTTTTATTTATCAAAAAAAAAAATATAAAAAAAAAATTAAATGATACTGTCTTTCCCTCTTTTTTTCTATTATATACTTTCATTTCTTTAAAAATTCTTAACTTTTTTTATATAACTTTTTGTAAAAAAATTCACTACTAACTAACATCTCAAATAGTTTTATTTATCCAAAAAAAATTAAAAAAGTAAATTCTATTGTCCGTCCCTCTTTTTTCTTTTATATACTTTCATTTATTTAAAAATTCTTAACATTTTATAAAACTTTTTGTAAAAAATTTCACTAATAACTAACATCTCAAATAGTTTTATTTATCCAAAAAAAAATTAAAAAAGTAAATGATATTGTCCGTCCCTCTTTTTTTCTATTATATACTTTCATTTTTTAAAAATTCTTAACTTTTTTTATATAAATTTTTGTAAAAAATTTCACTACTAACTAACATCTCAAATAATTTTATTTATCAAAAAATAAATTAAAAAAATAAAAAAGTAAATGTGATTATCCGTCCCTCTCTTTTTCTATTATAAACTTTCATTTCTTTCAAAATTCTCAACTTTTTTTATATAACTTTTTGTAAAAAAATTCACTACTAACTAACATTTCAAATAGTTTTATTTATCCAAAAAAAAATTAAAAAAGTAAATGCAATTGTCCATCCCACTTTTTTTCTATTATATACCTTCATTTCTTTAAAATTTCTTAACTTTTTTTAAATAACTTAATTTTTGTTAAAAATTTCACTACTAACTAACATCTCAAATAATTTTATTTTTCCAAAAAAAAAAATTAAAAAAGTAAATGCTATTGTGATGTAAAGTAAACGCAGCGGAACTAAAATAAAATAAGCTAATCGATTCAATCCTCGCAAAAGGGGTAAAATCAATTAACGAACGAAAGGGGATATGATTAAACTTCTCGCAAAAGAATTTAATCTAATAATCAACCGAAGAAGATTATTGGCAAAGTCAATTGATGACTTTAAAATTCACAAAAGTGAAAGAACTTGCAAATTTGCAAAAGAATTTAATTGATAAAAGGGTCTAAATTCGGATTACCACCTTAGGCCTATTTTATAGTGCCCATAAAACTTGAAAAACAATCCTAAACCTTCTAGAATTACTCCTAACCTATATGGTAACTAAATAGGACTCAAAAACTAGTAAATCTCCTCAAAATCTACTCTAAAATCACCTCTAATCATCCTATTAAAATAAATGACGAAAATAATAAATTAAATATAAACTAAATCAAATTAAATCCTAAAATACTAATTAAAATACAAATTTAATTAATATATTTGACTTTGTCAAATATTTCTTGAACCGGATTACATCATTCATCCCCACTTGAAAAAGGATTCGCCCCGAATCCTCGTCAGATCTTTGAAACGAGCCCCTCCATCGAAATAAATACTTTGAATAAATCTTCATCTTTAACGTAGAAATAACTTGAATTTTTCCGCCCCAATGAAATAAATATTTGGAATAAATATTATCTCGAAGCACAAATATGGGCACATAAATATCTTCCGGAAATAAAATTATACCATCAATTCCATCCTTTCTATCCTTCTGTTGATCGTCCTTCCCGTCCTCCATATGAATCAAATCGTCCTCTAGATCACAAATAATTTCTTCTTCCTCAAGATTTGGAACGGAATCTTCGACCATAGAAATAAAATTATCACTAGCCTCTTTTCTTTCGAAAACGCCATTTATAATTTTCGGATCTTGAATCGTGTTGGCTTCATCCATAACCTTTCCCCCCTTGAAATCAAGGTATTCATCTGCTCGATTTCGAATTGCTAGATCAGCCGTGACAACAGCTTCTTCTTCATAGAGATGTTCGTCGCGAAAACCTGCCTGATTACTTGGGTTGACACCACCTTGACCAACTTGCAATCCTCTCAAAATTTCCATCAACTCTCTATGTTGACGCTCTTGTCGCTCTCTCGCCTCTTCTGCATTGCGATTCAAAGCTTCAAGAATTGTGGAAAGAGTGATATCTCTGTTGTTTCCTTCCTCGGCAGCCATCGACTCGTCTAAGAACCCTAGGATCGACCGATTTCTGATACCAACTGATGTAAAGTAAACGCTGCGGAACTAAAATAAAACAAGCTAATCGATTCAATCCTCGCAAAAGGAGTAAAATCGATTAACGAACGAAAGGGGATATGATTAAACTTATCGCAAAAGAATTTAATCTAATAATCAATCGAAGAAGATTATTGGCAAAGTCAATTATGACTTTAAAATTCACAAAAGTGAAAGAACTTGCAAATTTGCAAAAGAATTTAATTGATAAAAGGGTCTAAATTCGGATTACCACCTTAGGCCTATTTTATAGTGCCCATAAAACTTGAAAAACAATCCTAAACCTTCTAGAATTACTCCTAACCTATATGGTAACTAAATAGGACTCAAAAACTAGTAAATCTCTTCAAAATCTACTCTAAAATCACCTCTAATCATCCTATTAAAATAAATGACGAAAATAATAAATTAAATATAAACTAAAACAAATTAAATCCTAAAATACTAATTAAAATACAAATTTAATTAATATATTTGACTTTGTCAAATATTTCTTGAACCGGATTACATCATATTGTCCGTCCCTCTTTTTTTCTATTATATACTTTCATTTCTTTAAAAATTCTTAACTTTTTTATATAACTTTTTGTAAAAAAATTCACTACTAACTAACATCTCAAATAGTTTTATTTATCCAAAAAAAATTTAAAAAGTAAATGCTATTGTCCGTCCCTCTTTTTTCTATTATATACTTTCATTTCTTTAAAAAAAATTTAACTTTTTTATATAATTTTTTTGTAAAAAAATCACTACTAACTAACATCTCAAATAGTTTTATTTATCCAAAAAAAAAATTAAAAAAGTAAATGCTATTGTACGTCCCTCTTTTTTCTATTATATTTACTTTCATTTCTTTAAAAATTATTAACTTTTTTTATATAACTTTTTGTAAAAAATTTCGATACTAACTAACATCTCAAATAGTTTTATTTATCAAAAAAAATTAAAAATTAAAAAAGTAAATGTTGTTGTCCGTCCCTCTCTTATTCTATTATATACTTTCATTTCTTTAAAAATTCTTAATTTTTTTTTATATAACTTTTTGTAAAAAAATCACTACTAACTAACATCTCAAATAGTTTTATTTATCCAAAAAAAAATTCAAAAAAATTATAAAAGTAAATGCTATTGTCCGTCCCTCTTTTTTTCTATTATATACTTTCATTTCTTTAAAAATTCTTAACTTTTTTTATATAACTTTTTGTAAAAAAATCACTACTAATTAATATCTCAAAAAGTTTTATTTATCAAAAAAAAAATAATTAAAAAAGTAAATGCTATTGTCCGTTCCTCTTTTTTCTATTATATACTTTCATTTTTTAAAATTTTTTTAACTTTTTTTATATAACTTTTTGTAAAAAAATTCACTACTAACTAACATTTCAAATAGTTTTATTTATCCAAAAAAAAATTAAAAAAGTAAATGCAATTGTCCATCCCACTTTTTTTCTATTATATACCTTCATTTCTTTAAAATTTCTTAACTTTTTTTAAATAACTTAATTTTTGTTAAAAATTTCACTACTAACTAACATCTCAAATAATTTTATTTTTCCAAAAAAAAAATTAAAAAAGTAAATGCTATTGTGATGTAAAGTAAACGCAGCGGAACTAAAATAAAATAAGCTAATCGATTCAATCCTCGCAAAAGGGGTAAAATCAATTAACGAACGAAAGGGGATATGATTAAACTTCTCGCAAAAGAATTTAATCTAATAATCAACCGAAGAAGATTATTGGCAAAGTCAATTGATGACTTTAAAATTCACAAAAGTGAAAGAACTTGCAAATTTGCAAAAGAATTTAATTGATAAAAGGGTCTAAATTCGGATTACCACCTTAGGCCTATTTTATAGTGCCCATAAAACTTGAAAAACAATCCTAAACCTTCTAGAATTACTCATAACCTATATGGTAACTAAATAGGACTCAAAAACTAGTAAATTTCCTCAAAATCTACTCTAAAATCACCTCTAATCATCCTATTAAAATAAATGACGAAAATAATAAATTAAATATAAACTAAAACAAATTAAATCCTAAAATACTAATTAAAATACAAATTTAATTAATATATTTGACTTTGTCAAATATTTCTTGAACCAGATTACATCATTCATCCCCACTTGAAAAAGGATTCGCCCCGAATCCTCGTCAGATCTTTGAAACGAGCCCCTCCATCGAAATAAATACTTTGAATAAATCTTCATCTTTAACGTAGAAATAACTTGAATTTTTCCGCCCCAATGAAATAAATATTTGGAATAAATATTATCTCGAAGCACAAATATGGGCACATAAATATCTTAGGAAATAAAATTATACCATCAATTCCATCCTTTCTATCCTTCTGTTGATCGTCCTTCCCGTCCTCCATATGAATCAAATCGTCCTCTAGATCACAAATAATTTCTTCTTCCTCAAGATTTGGAACGGAATCTTCGACCATATAAATAAAATTATCACTAACCTCTTTTCTTTCGAAATCGCCATTTATAATTTTCGGATCTTGAATCGTGTTGGCTTCATCCATAACCTTTCCCCCCTTGAAATCAAGGTATTCATCTGCTCGATTCGGAATTGCTAGATCAGCCGTGACAACAGCTTCTTCTTCGTAGAGATGTTCGTCGCGAAAACCTGCCTGATTACTTGGGTTGACACCACCTTGACCAACTTGCAATCCTCTCAAAATTTCCATCAACTCTCTATGTTGACGCTCTTGTCGCTCTCTCGCCTCTTCTGCATTGCGATTCAAAGCTTCAAAAATTGTGGAAAGAGTGATATCTCTGTTGTTTCCTTCCTCCGAAGGCATCGACTCGTCCAAGAACCCTAGGATCGACCGATTTCTGATACCAACTGATGTAAAGTAAACGCTGCGGAACTAAAATAAAACAAGCTAATCGATTCAATCCTCGCAAAAGGAGTAAAATCGATTAACGAACGAAAGGGGATATGATTAAACTTATCGCAAAAGAATTTAATCTAATAATCAACCGAAGAAGATTATTGGCAAAGTCAATTATGACTTTAAAATTCACAAAAGTGAAAGAACTTGCAAATTTGCAAAAGAATTTAATTGATAAAAGGGTCTAAATTCGGATTACCACCTTAGGCCTATTTTATAGTGCCCATAAAACTTGAAAAACAATCCTAAACCTTCTAGAATTACTCCTAACCTATATGGTAACTAAATAGGACTCAAAAACTAGTAAATCTCTTCAAAATCTACTCTAAAATCACCTCTAATCATCCTATTAAAATAAATGACGAAAATAATAAATTAAATATAAACTAAAACAAATTAAATCCTAAAATACTAATTAAAATACAAATTTAATTAATATATTTGACTTTGTCAAATATTTCTTGAACCGGATTACATCATATTGTCCGTCCCTCTTTTTTTCTATTATATACTTTCATTTCTTTAAAAATTCTTAACTTTTTTATATAACTTTTTGTAAAAAAATTCACTACTAACTAACATCTCAAATAGTTTTATTTATCCAAAAAAAATTAAAAAAGTAAATGCTATTGTCCGTCCCTCTTTTTTCTATTATATACTTTCATTTCTTTAAAAAAATTTTAACTTTTTTATATAATTTTTTTGTAAAAAAATCACTACTAACTAACATCTCAAATAGTTTTATTTATCCAAAAAAAAATTAAAAAAGTAAATGCTATTGTACGTCCCTCTTTTTTCTATTATATACTTTCATTTCTTTAAAATTCTTAAATTTTTTTATATAACTTTTTGTAAAAAAATTCGCTGCCAAATAACATCTCAAATAGTTTTATTTTTCCAAAAAAAATTAAAAATTAAAAAAGTAAATGTTGTTGGCCGTCCCTATTTTTTCTATTATATACTTTCATTTCTTTAAAAATTCTTAACTCTTTTATATAACTTTTTGTAAAAAAATTCTCTCCTAAATAACATCTCAAATAGTTTTGTTTATATAAAAAAATTAAAAAAAATTACAAAAGTAAATGCTATTGTCCGTCCCTCTTTTTTTCTATTATATACTTTCATTTCTTTAATAATTCTTAACTTTTTTATATAACTTTTTGTAAAAAAATCACTACTAACTAATATCTCAAAAAGTTTTATTTATCAAAAAAAAATAATTAAAAAAGTAAATGCTATTGTCCGTTCCTCTTTTTTCTATTATATACTTTCATTTTTTAAAATTTTTTTAACTTTTTTTATATAACTTTTTGTAAAAAAATTCACTACTAACTAACATTTCAAATAGTTTTATTTATCCAAAAAAAAATTAAAAAAGTAAATGCAATTGTCCATCCCACTTTTTTTCTATTATATACCTTCCTTTCTTTAAAATTTCTTAACTTTTTTAAATAACTTAATTTTTGTTAAAAATTTCACTACTAACTAACATCTCAAATAATTTTATTTTTCCAAAAAAAAATTAAAAAGTAAATGCTATTGTGATGTAAAGTAAACGCAGCGGAACTAAAATAAAATAAGCTAATCGATTCAATCCTCGCAAAAGGGGTAAAATCAATTAACGAACGAAAGGGGATATGATTAAACTTCTCGCAAAAGAATTTAATCTAATAATCAACCGAAGAAGATTATTGGCAAAGTCAATTGATGACTTTAAAATTCACAAAAGTGAAAGAACTTGCAAATTTGCAAAAGAATTTAATTGATAAAAGGGTCTAAATTCGGATTACCACCTTAGGCCTATTTTATAGTGCCCATAAAACTTGAAAAACAATCCTAAACCTTCTAGAATTACTCATAACCTATATGGTAACTAAATAGGACTCAAAAACTAGTAAATTTCCTCAAAATCTACTCTAAAATCACCTCTAATCATCCTATTAAAATAAATGACGAAAATAATAAATTAAATATAAACTAAAACAAATTAAATCCTAAAATACTAATTAAAATACAAATTTAATTAATATATTTGACTTTGTCAAATATTTCTTGAACCAGATTACATCATTCATCCCCACTTGAAAAAGGATTCGCCCCGAATCCTCGTCAGATCTTTGAAACGAGCCCCTCCATCGAAATAAATACTTTGAATAAATCTTCATCTTTAACGTAGAAATAACTTGAATTTTTCCGCCCCAATGAAATAAATATTTGGAATAAATATTATCTCGAAGCACAAATATGGGCACATAAATATCTTCCGGAAATAAAATTATACCATCAATTCCATCCTTTCTATCCTTCTGTTGATCGTCCTTCCCGTCCTCCATATGAATCAAATCGTCCTCTAGATCACAAATAATTTCTTCTTCCTCAAGATTTGGAACGGAATCTTCGACCATATAAATAAAATTATCACTAACCTCTTTTCTTTCGAAATCGCCATTTATAATTTTCGGATCTTGAATCGTGTTGGCTTCATCCATAACCTTTCCCCCCTTGAAATCAAGGTATTCATCTGCTCGATTCGGAATTGCTAGATCAGCCGTGACAACAGCTTCTTCTTCGTAGAGATGTTCGTCGCGAAAACCTGCCTGATTACTTGGGTTGACACCACCTTGACCAACTTGCAATCCTCTCAAAATTTCCATCAACTCTCTATGTTGACGCTCTTGTCGCTCTCTCGCCTCTTCTGCATTGCGATTCAAAGCTTCAAAAATTGTGGAAAGAGTGATATCTCTGTTGTTTCCTTCCTCCGCAGCCATCGACTCGTCCAAGAACCCTAGGATCGACCGATTTCTGATACCAACTGATGTAAAGTAAACGCTGCGGAACTAAAATAAAACAAGCTAATCGATTCAATCCTCGCAAAAGGAGTAAAATCGATTAACGAACGAAAGGGGATATGATTAAACTTATCGCAAAAGAATTTAATCTAATAATCAACCGAAGAAGATTATTGGCAAAGTCAATTATGACTTTAAAATTCACAAAAGTGAAAGAACTTGCAAATTTGCAAAAGAATTTAATTGATAAAAGGGTCTAAATTCGGATTACCACCTTAGGCCTATTTTATAGTGCCCATAAAACTTGAAAAACAATCCTAAACCTTCTAGAATTACTCCTAACCTATATGGTAACTAAATAGGACTCAAAAACTAGTAAATCTCTTCAAAATCTACTCTAAAATCACCTCTAATCATCCTATTAAAATAAATGACGAAAATAATAAATTAAATATAAACTAAAACAAATTAAATCCTAAAATACTAATTAAAATACAAATTTAATTAATATATTTGACTTTGTCAAATATTTCTTGAACCGGATTACATCATATTGTCCGTCCCTCTTCTATTATATACTTTCATTTCTTTAAAAAATCTTAACTTTTTTATATAACTTTTTGTAAAAAAAATTCACTACTAACTAACATCTCAAATAGTTTTATTTATCCAAAAAAATTAAAAAAAGTATATATGCTATTGTCCGTCCCTCTTCTATTATATACTTTCATTTCTTTAAAAAAATTTTAACTTTTTTATATAATTTTTTTGTAAAAAAATCACTACTAACTAACATCTCAAATAGTTTTATTTATCCAAAAAAAAATTAAAAAAGTAAATGCTATTGTACGTCCCTCTTTTTTCTATTATATTTACTTTCATTTCTTTAAAAATTATTAACTATTTTTATATAACTTTTTGTAAAAAATTTCGATACTAACTAACATCTCAAATAGTTTTATTTATCAAAAAAAAATTAAAAATTAAAAAAGTAAATGTTGTTGTCCGTCCCTCTCTTATTCTATTATATAATTTCATTTCTTTAAAAATTCTTAACTTTTTTTATATAACTTTTTGTAAAAAAATCACTACTAACTAACATCTCAAATATTTTTA